>VWZY01001082.1:199243-296002 GCA_013399075.1 Chloroceryle aenea | reverse complement strand
CCTTCTTTTTTTTTTATTTCTGCTAAGTGCCTGTACATACAACAGCGTGTCTGGGATGATGGCTGAGCTTTGCAAACAGACCAGAGCTTACCAAAATGACCACCACTCGATTCTGTACATACTGGGAGCTGAGGACCAAGCTTATAATCACCAGCAGTTACTTAAGAGACAACAGTGGAGGCTGCCCAGATGTGTCCTTGTGCTGGGAGGCAGCGAGAGCTGGGAGATTGTATTGTTAGTTGCAGGATGTAAAATAACTCTGACCCAAGAAAAATACTGTGTGCTTTTTCACTGGGTGGGGAACATGTAGTACAGAAATCAAATTGGTGACTAGTAGTTGTACCTGAAGCTGCAGACAATAAGATAAATGCAGCCTGACTTAGATACCACTGCATAATAAATTGACTTATAACATTGATGTGAAGTTCTGATACGTTATTAAAACAAGCTATTCCTGGTGGCATTCAAATACTCCTGCTAGAAATGGACAAGCAGGAGAGGAATTCTACTGGGCAAACGGGCTGAATTGGCAACCTGGAATGTAGTTGTGAATTAACGAAAGGGGGAAGAAAAAAGAGTGACCGTGTAATAATCATGACTAGGACTGAGTGAAGTTGCCACTATCAAATCAGGACCACTGTCACCGGTTCCTGTTTCAACAGTGAATAGAAATTCAACAGAAAAATGAGTAATGCCAAGTGTCCCTTAATGGAAAATGAGATGTAGGGATTGCACCAGCAAAGCTGGGTTTTCAGAGCTTCCCACTCAGAGAGCAGGACTTGTAAAATGACTGCGGCTCTGGATAAACTAATTTTTTTAATTACAGAAGAAAATCCAGAGGTTAACAAGAGTATTTCTAGAAAGCAAGGAATGGTAGCATTTGAGGATCTGCTTTTAAAAATATGAAGTTGTTTACAAACAACACTAAAATACTGTGTTGCACCTACCTCAGGTCATGTTCCTCAGAGAATCTTCAAAGCTAGATCCCCTAGCACACCAGTAGAAATGAAAGAGATATTAGTGTGTGCAGAAGGGTGACATGACTGAACCATGTGCAGCACCTTGAGCATGACCCATACCCAGTCTGAGAACTGATTACATCCTCACCTCCATAGATGACATGGAGCCTATGAAATATGGGTGGAAATTGCAGTGGGTAAGGAGAAGATCCTACAACTCTTCATGGAAATGATAATCACATGCCAGAAATAGGAGGTCTGGTGATCTCAAGTGGAAAGGCAGAGCAGAGCTGCAAGTGAAGGACGGGGAATAAAGATTACTCACCAGAAGTGCCAGATTACTGTGGAGGTCCTCAAAACTCATAATCTGTTTTGGCAAGATACTGCTGATCAAGGTCCATAGAATGAAGTTAATCCCGGAGAGTGTCAGCTGGTGTATTAATTGCAGTGTCCCAGTAAGCAAATATCACAATATCTTTGCTGTTGTTGCATCTCTTGCAGTGTCCTTACTATAAAATCTGTGATTTTTGTATTCCAGATGTGAGTAGCAAAATACACTGGTACAGCCATACCAGGGTAGTGAGTATTACCTGTGCAGATTGCTCCAGGAGATTTCAGGCTCTTGATTTTATTTTTTTTTCCGATCAACTTGTGATTTATATCCATATCTTTAAAGCTGTATGGTAAACAGAAACATGTGGCCGTGCTGCATATATGTGGTGTTTAAACAGAAAAGTACATGAAGGATAAGTGCAATTTTCTGATTTTTGGACAATAATGTTCAAATAGATTTTAATAGTTAACTGCATTCACGTTTCAATTTGCCTTTTCTTATGTAGCTAATTTTTAATGGTAGGAAACATGAAAAAAATCATCATTATTTTGACTATTTAGTCTTGCTTGCTTCTTAATCCTCTAAATTTACTGCAGAGATAATGGGAAGGAGGAATGACATCATGCATATACAGCTGCCTTTTTAAGTGCCAGGGCCAGAGGAACCACTTACAGTAATTAGGAAATCCTTAAACAAGTGTTTGTGAAGTATTGGCTAACCCTCGGTGTTTGCTTTTTTTCTGGCACCACTCTAGAAAGGTTTGACCTTGAATAATTATCTACTCACTGACTTTCTATCCTTTCCAGTTACTGGAGCACACAAGCTACTGGTTGATTGCTTTATTGTGGTGTGATATTTTCCCTATTTTAAAATATAAATAAAATAAAAAGGCCACACTCCGCTTTAGTCAAGCAAGAAGGTGACTGAAGTGCTGCACTGAGCAGGCCCTAAGGAGTCTTGCAGAAGGATCAAAGATAAATTGAGTAATATTTGATTAGCCTTCTATAAAATACTTAAATTGTGTAAATTACCAGTCTTTTCACATGCTGTTCTTCAAAAATTCTTTCCATTCATTTTCACTCTTTCCATCTTGTAATTAATCAGGAATCTTCCTACAGTATTTTTAGCTCTATTATTACCTTAATTATCATCACCCACTTTTTAGTGTTTTCAGTTCTAGACCGAGGAAAAATTGAGCAGCTTGAAGACAATTGTGAGTCATTTCTGAATATTCTGTTCAACTGATTAAAAATCAGGTCCTCTAAAACTAGAGGATGAAGTGTTGAACATAGCATCTTTTGTCTGATCCAGTCAAGTTTCAGACTTGTCATTTACACATTTTAAATTCATCTCCTTATTCAGGCTGCATAGCATTCAGACTTTGGACCACTGGATGCAGAAAACCTTGTTCACCAGTGCAGTGAGCCACTACACCAATTGGTCAAAGTCATTCTTCTCAGAATTATATTAACTCACATAACAGTATACTCCTTTTTTATCACAAAGGTTATCATATTTTCACGTGTGATGCAAAAATACATTTGAGCGTAGGTCTAGGGGAAAATTTAAGCCAAAACAAAAATATCCAGACAAAAAAGCATCAGCGTATGAGCATTTCTTTGCAATGACTAGTGTTGCTATTCTCTCTTCACTGTATGCTAATTTTTAGGCTAAAATCTATGCTGATATCCTTGTAGAAAAGATTACATTATTATTTTTCTAAGAAATCTAACTTTAAAATAAACCTTTGCTTTCTCTCTGACTTACTTTTAATTGCTGTACTACTGAATGAATTCATACGGTTGTCATTTAAAAAATACAAAATAAAAAACCCAACACTTATCTTTTAGCCAAATTAAACTGTGTCATCCTCGGTATCTTTAAAGGTCTTTCATCTGCTCTATTAGATCTAAGAAGGAGTACCACTGTCAAAAAAAGCAACTAATTAAGAATGCAGTGCTGAGACATCACCTTAGAGGCAGAGTCTTTTAGGAACAATGCTGCCAACAGAAGGTCAAGGAACATGACACCGGCTGCTCTCGACACTCTGGTTCTGTCTCGCAGCCCTGCGCGCTCCTGGCGTCTGTTCCTTGGCCCACGCAATGGCCGCATCGCCTTCGGAAACATTAGCGTGATTAAAACTCCAGAGTTTCTGTTCCTAAACTGCAGGCTTCTGCTGGAGCTGCGGGTAAATTTGAGAGGTGTTATTGTAAACCTCGTTCCGTGTGACAGCCGTGCGTCCCTGGGAAAGCGGCGTGGCAGGTACGCTCCGAGGTTCCTAAGGAGTGCTGCAGTGAAGTCTGCACAGCCGCTGGGACGTTTCCCCGTCTAATCTGATTACTCAGTCCAGTGGAAGGTGAGCTTGAATCCTTCTGAATTATACTTTGTCAAATCTCGAGACTGACAAAGTGAATCTGACTTACATATGAAAAATGGATAAAGCCGTGCTTTATTCCTAATGGCAGTCTTTCTCCAGAGATGATTGTAAATCCCACTTACTTTGGCTTAGAACACTTGCAGTGTAGCTGAAAACAATTTTTTAAACGTTGAACTGTTTAAAATAGAACCAGTTCTGTCCTGAAAAAGAAATCTTGCCTCATCAAAGAACAAGAAAAACTGTGTTTGATTACTTTTTAGTTAAATCTTTGTAGTGTGATGTGAAACTTGCTAAACTTGAGGCAATAGCTCGCAGGGAGGAGAGAGCATCGGCGAGACGGTGGTGTGGTGTGGAAACCTGCCAATGGACGTGGGAGAGCAGTTGGGAAAAACACTCCTGCTCTTTGGGGTGACGAGGGAAGGCACGGAGTGAATGTTCTCAAACATGAATCCCTAAATTGAGGTTTCCATGTTCTTCATGTGGCCTTCTAAGTGAAATTTATTTAATTTTAAGGTCTCTGAACTGCTAGGTCTGTGGGGATTTTTGTGCATGTGCTTTAGTTTTGAAAATAAACCCTTTAGTAGATGGTATCTGATTTTCCTGCTGCTTCTGCTTAATATATCAAAGACTTGATTTTGATACAATTCTGGGATTTGTTTTTTGCACAAGAGCAACCTTAGCAAACAGTATCCAGTTTGGAATTTCATAAACAGTGTAACACCCACGCACAAACACCAGGCAAATCGTTCTTGCGGCGCACAATAGCTTAATTGCCAAATAAAGATTATTTCAATTAAAACTGAAGTCTATCTATTGCCAGGTTTAAAATGACTATTTCATAATGTATATCACAATGCATAACAGCTTGGGACAGGAAATGACTAATACTTCATCCAATTTAATTTGTATCAGTGGAAGCTTAACCTTGATGCCTTGGCCGTGTTTTAACTACAGTTAACACCCTTATTTACCTAAAATTGCTGTGAGACATTCAACAACACGAGGTGGCCAGAGCTGTTGTTTAAAAACTCATCCCCAAGGCTGCCTGTCCAGCACACACCCTCTGAGCTCGCTGGGACACTGACTCACGGCTGCTGCACTGAGTCATCGGCTCTGCTGAGGGAGGCAATTTGGCTGTTCCTTGTCGGACCCCTCTCCAAAAAGAGTTACATTTTACCCTGTGGGTCTGCTGGCCTCAGGCATAAATGAGAACAGCTTCCTTCTTCAGCCTCTTGCCCTGTCTGCTGGGTTTGAGGACCTTCTTTGGGGTGACGGGAGGTGGGATGTGGTGCTCAGTAGTTTTGGCCCTGAACGTCATCTCCCCCAAGAAAGATTCTGGACAGGCAGCAGGAGTGCCCCCTCCTACAGCAGCAGGTTTGTGGTCGCCTTTCCAGTTGTCTGGAAGTAGAGAAAGACAAAATTGCTGTTTGGACAGTTTTTTGATGCAAGTTGAAGAGTCTGACTCAACATTAAAAAGGCTTGACTGTTTGCCAGAACACTAATGTAAGTAATTGGAAGAGCTCCTAAGTGGCTTTAAAGTACAAATATTTTTAATTACTTATTGTATAGATATAATGTAGAAACAGAATGTTGTGCCATGGAAACTCAGGCTCTTCAGAAATACAGAAGTTTTTAAACTGGATGTTGTTGTGAGGTCTTCTGTGTCCAGAGGAAGTTCCTCACGGGAAGCAGCACTAATATTCAGGCCTCCCTAGGTGCATCACAGTTTAGCTAATGAGAAAGAAAAAAGATGCTTTCCAGATTGTTTTATTTTGGACATTTTTTCTGTCTTTTCTATATAGGTTCCTGAGCAAATCAGTTTTTTAGATCAATAAATGATTGATAGACATCTACTGAGGATGTCTCCCAGCATCTCCCTGATCCATAGGAGGACACGGGTGCTCAGTCACGGGCACCAATGTGCTGGCAGAGGGTGCTCAGAGCTGGGTTTCCTTTCAGATGAGATGTAGGTTAAATCCAGTGGTGTAATTTCACATGGCCGCTAGGCTCTGCCATTCTAGGGTGTCAGATTGTACCACTGGGCTGTTTACACCTCTACTAATTTTATTTTTGCTTTGTTCCCTCAGAAAGGGGAAGAGTATATAAGACTAAAATGAATTTTAATAGAATAATATACACAAAATACAGTTTATGATTTGTGATATCCCTAGATGCTTAGATGATGTCTGTGCTTGTTTAAATATAACACACCTCTTAAACTTCCAGCCTCAAACATTCTCATACTTGGGTTGAAATGTTGTTGTGCTGAATTTTTCAGCTTATTAGGCAGTTGTATTTGTCTTATTTTGGGGTTATTTAACCATATGCACATGCACACGCACACCTCCCATAGCGTGTGCTCCTGGAAACGAGCAAATTGCTCCTTTTTATGGATGAACGGATGCTGGATATTTGAGGCGGTCTGAATTTCTCTGTCATTCAGCTGCATGTTCTTTTAAATTGGTTCGTGCAGCTCCAGCAAAGTGATCCTAGGGCAGACTTGAGGCCGAACTTGATGTCTTTGACTTGCTGACAGCACCTGGCACCATCTCTCCCTCTACCCACACCCTGTACAGAGGAGGCCACGTGTTGAGGTGGGGGGGGCTCTGATTGCCAGGAGCTGAGCTCTGTGCCAAGAGCCATGGTAACCTGCTGTAAATTACAGTGTCCCTGAAATCACTCTGATTTGTGCCAGGGTGTATCAGCTACCTAGGAGCTCTGTGCATTCACAGCCTTCCTTCTTCACACCTCATGGCACCCTGGGCTCCAGTCTGGTTGCAGACAGCATATCCACCTTTGTACAACTGTGTCTTCTACAGATTGTTCCCTTCTGCTGCTTCTTTCTGTGCTCATCTTCTGCAGTGACAGTAGGTTTAGTTGTATGTTTTGCAAGGAAAGCCTGAAGCATTGTAGGACTTCACATGAAGCGTGTTGAGGTTACACACCCTTCATTTAATAAATAAGCACAAAACATTTGAAAGTGAGATGCAAGAAGTGAGCCATCACGTGCCTTTCCCCTTTACTGTTTGGGGTGCTGTAGTTTTTGAGGGCTTGCAGGCTGATCTGGGCAGGGGCTGGGTGGCCCTTTCTGCCCTGGGCTCTGGGGAGAGCTTCTGGCCATCCACAGGGATGTAGGGACTTGCTTGGTGGCCCTGTAATGAGACCCACTGGCCAAGGGCTGGAACTGCTTTCTGGGCTTGTTTACTTTTTGCAGCTCAGGAGAGGTTTTTCCTCTTTAAAGAATTATCTTCATGTTGGTTTTTTGTTTGTTTGGGTTTTTTTAGGGGGCAGTGAGGGGTATCCCCCATTTGTATAAAATGTGGCATTAGAGAGCAAGTGGCTGCTGGTTGCTCTTTTGCTGTTTGCCCTGAGAGCCCCCAAGCCAGACCCAGCTGCAGGCTGCTCCCCACCAGGTCCCGGCACTCAGGGCATCCCTGAGATTTATTTTGTATTCCAAACTCAAATGCATTCTACACCTCTGAAAATCTAAATAAATTTCCATAAAATACATCAGGCAAAGCACTTGAAAGTGTTCCTTGAGAAATTATTATATTTTGCATTTGGTTTATCCTTTTAAAAAAGACCTTTTCCTCGGCATACGTGCGGTATCATTGATACAATGTACATTGCATCCCTCATATTAATACTCTGATCAATCACTGCTGACAATACAGTGTCTTTGTGTGAGGGGCTGTAGGACAAATGTTTTAGCTTGTGAGAAGAAAATTGTTAGCATTTGAATAGAGAAGAGCGCAGGGGAAGGATTAATAGCCTACTTTGATGGATTAGAATGTAGGGAAATTGCTCAATATTAATATGAAAATGTTTGTGAATTGGCTGTGTGGGGCTGTCAATGGAAAATGAGGGCCAGTGATTATGTCTCCAAGGCCTTATCAGTTCAGACTTGACTCTCACCAAAGACTTTCACACAAAAGACTGATGAGAGCAGTAGAAAAATAGCTGAATAAGAGCCGCTACAATAAGCGAACCGTTCAGCCACCAGTGTCATGATGTCAGGTTTTGTGCCCTTTATGTAATATTGTACATCTTTATATTAACATATCTGAATATGGATTTGTAATAAAAGAGGCAAATGAAACTACCTGCTAGACATTTTTATTTCTATAATTTTTGCTTATCTCTGAAATATGACTGGAAAATGAACTAGGGTTAGTCTTAATAAACAACTGTGTCTACAAGGGAGATTTCTTTGTGAGCATTAGGTTAAGGGTTTCAAGTGTGGCTGCATATTTATTCCTGTTAAAAAAAAAAAAAGACCGTTTGATGGTCCTGAGAGACATTGCAGGAAAACTTATTTCATATTACCATAGCTTCAAAACAGATCAAACAGACTGTTTCTTCTGTGTCCTCTGCTCTTAATAAGGTTTTTAATAGACCCCAAATGCAGAATTATGCCTAGTTATAAATATATTTAACATAATTGGTGTATTTCAAGCAACTGTACGTATTAAATCGCACATTCTCTTTTTGCTTTATATTTTCTGCATACTTTGTCTACCTGGAGGACAAACTAAAGCTATGGATTACTTGGCTGTTGACATGTATCATGCAGAGCTGGACCTTCAGAAGACACGTGTGTATGTTGTTAGGGAACTTTTTGGAATGACTTGCTGCTTACAGACGTCTCACATAGGCTTTTGAATGGATGCAGAATGTATCTACCACTAGGAGATGTTATTTCTGTTCACACACACACAAAAAACCAACTACAATTACAATTATAAATGAAAGGCTGTAACTTTGTCCTACTATTTTGAATATGACTTTCATCTTTCTTTGTGGTTCTTGTATACCTTTTCATGTGACTCAGTGTCTGATTTAGCTTTCACATCTTGTGAGCTGGTGATGGACATCAGTCTCTGTATGGTGACTTTGAAACTGCATCTTGTGTGGCTGAAGTGTCAGTAGGTGGAAAAGGCTGTTGCTCTCCTTCACACCCTTCTTACCACCCGATGTGGTAAATCCCTTATAAAGTAACAGAATGAACTCTGGGAGCTTTGGTTGTTTCAGTGGTGAAGTCACTGTCGTTCATGGTCAGGCTGAGCCTGCTGGCTGTTAGCGGGTAGCCTTGACTAATGGATGTCATCCTCTGAGCTCTGGTACTGCTGGATTATCCAGGCTAATTTCATTTGGTGCAAGTGGCCTTTATTAGGTTTAAGGGTTGCATCATGTGTCCTACAGATCCTGGCACGAGGTCTACTTTGCTTTTGTAGTTCAGATGTCTTGCTTTGCATTACCTGTGGCCTATCCCAAGCAATCTGTTCAAATGATAATAGGGTTAAGATCATCCCTTAGAATTATAGTGCAGTGACACAGTACGGTGTCTTATAAGCACTGGTTCTCATGGATAGATGCAGAGGAATATGGAGAAATCTAAAAGAAAATCAGAACAGATAATTTCTGTAAAGTTTTTACACCTTTTTAAAATCAAAACTATACAGCATCAGATGTTAACTTTTTTTTTTCATTTTAGAAGTTGCTTTATTCTTTTTGTTTCCGTGGTTTTGTTTTGGTTCAATTTACAACATTTTCCAGTACAAGAGTTGTCCTTAAAGCTGAGCTCAGCATTCCGTTAAAGAAAATAGTGTGTGTGTATCTATATCAGAGAACAGATTTTAGTATAAAAGCCTGTCTCAGCGAAAGACTGTTTTGCAAGACCTTAGTTATAAATACACAACTTCTGAAAGCTTGGAGTTTGGTATGTAATTAGTAATCCAGGTTCCTTTCCTTACTTGTAAATCACAATCTGGTGAGAAGGAACTGTTTGGCACTTGGCTATTTGTAATGTACTCTAGTTAGTACTGGATCAATAAATCTTTTATAACTGGTGCCAAGTCTCCTCAGTGGCTAAAAAAGGAATTTTGTGCATGTTTCAATAAAGCCAAAAATAGTGGACTAGTGTGTTAAATATCGTTGTGTGCTAAACAGAGAAAGTGCTTAGCGTCAGCAGTTGTAGGAATGTAATCCACTTTTCAGACACTCGCAGCCAAGCAATAAGACTGATTTTAAAAATCAAAGTACCATAATGTTTTCAAATGTAACTTTCATAAAGCTCTGTGGAGGTTCCTGAAAGGTACAGAAAGTTCACTTGCCCAAAGCGTGAGAGCTTCCTTTGAATAACATGGATTTCACATACATGAAATAATTAAAGCACGATGCATCATTACTAACTTAATTGGATTCTAATATTTTGCAAAAAATACATGGATTGTCTAAGTTATTTCATTACATGATACGCAGTAAATGGGACTTGAGAAGAAATGGATACTCTTAGTGGGGAAGGACGCCAATCTTACTATATCCATAGCTGCTGCAAGCTCAGGCTCTGATTTGAAGCAGTGCCAGCATTGTCATAGTTTAATAAATTCTTTCCATTATTGCATGTTTTAGCAAGTTTATCCGCAACATTTTTCTTAGGAAATTTTGAAATCTGATTTACTGCGTTTGGGTGTTATAATTATTTAAGATTCACTTAGAACCTTGTATAAATTATATCACCCATTAATTAAATTATTTGACGTATAATTTTACAGAAGAAATGACACCTAGTACTTTATTTTCATCTCCTGTTCCTCTGCTGCTTTGTCTCCATAGTAGCAATTAGGAGCCACATTTTTGTATCTGTTGGATACTGTGTTTGGTAGTGATAAAAATGATTAATGATACTCTGAGTAATCCTCTTAGTATATATAACTAAGAATGTATCTTTGTGGAGAGGTGCAAGTAAATTTTTCTGCCTGTGCTCCGGGGCAGCTCATGCCAGGCTGGCTGGACCCAAACCAATGCTAATCCGAAGCCTTATCACTGCTCTCGTGTCATGTTATACCTGCACTGCTTTCCATGCGGGAAGCGAGCAAAGATTAGAGAGAAGTGTCTAAATTTGGAGACAAAGTACATAAATTGAAGAGTAGGTTCACACGGATATTTAGGAACGGCCTTGAGGTATCTTTCAAGTTGCCCTGTTTTTTCACTAGCGCTGGGCAGAAAAAAAAATAAATCACATACAGGATGATGTGATTGGAAGGGACCTCCTGGGGATCATCTCATCCACCTCCCATGCTAAAGCAGGTTCACCTAGGGCAGGTTGAACAGAATTGTATCCAGGTCTCAAGACAAGGAGACTCCACAACCTCTCTGGGCAGCTTGTTAACAGTGCCGAGTCGCCCTTACAGTAAAGAGTTTTTATCCTTGTGTTTAGATGGAACCTCCTGTGTTCCAGTTTGTGCCTGTTGCCCTTGTCCTATCACTGGGCACCACAGAAAAGAGACTGGCCATCCCCATCCTCTTGACCCCACCCTTGAAATATTGATAAGCACGAAGTTCCCCTCTCAGACTTCTCTTGTCCAGGCTAAGCAGCCCCAGGTCTCTCAGCCTTCCCTTGTCAGAGAGAAGTTCCAGTTTGTTTTTACCACAGCTAAGGCCTCCTAGGAACTGAACTGCAGGTGGCTTTTCCCTACTTCCAGGTTTACCTTTCCTTCCAGTTGTAGGGGGTGGAAAAGGGAGCTGGAAGAGAAAATGCAAGACCTTGCAAGTGCAAGTTCAGGTCTGGGGTTCTGTCTGGAAACTGGGCAGGTCAGATGCATTTCAGAGGGTTTCTAGCAGAGGGGTGTGAATTGCCTTTTAGCCTGACTACTTAATCAAAAACTATATTGTGATCCCCCAGTATTTGACAATTTGTTTGTATTCCATCTCCAGTAGCCAGAACAATGTTTCCAAACTCTCCTGGTATTTGTCTAAGGTCACATTGGCCGTGTAGGATTTTGCTCATGCAGCAGAATTTCTGCATAATAGGGCACGAGCAGGGTATCTGCTCAGCTAAACTGGGCAGCTTGAAGCATGACAGTAAAAAACCAGGTTGCTGCTGTGCTGTGGGATCATCCTTGGATTCCCCAAAAGACTCTTCAGAACAACAGGCAACCAGGTGCCTATCAGAGCAGCTTTCCAGCTGACTCAGCTCAACCTGTCCAAGGCCAGGTCACAGATGAGTTTGTTCTTTATAAAGAGCAGTGACAATTCCTAAGATGCTGCACAGTTGCTTTACCAAAGGCTGTGTGACAGTTGTATGTCCCTTGTTTCTGTGACGTGTGATTTCCTTACTTGTTTTGCTGAAGTTACCACAGCAAGTGTTTGAATTTTATACCAAAGGACATACGTGCTTTAAAATAGATGTAATGCTGAGCTTAATTTTGAACTGAGGATGGTTTTTATGGTTAGTGCTCTCGATGCACTGCCTACTTCCATTTATGGAATGACTCGTCAAGAGAGAAGTGATGACCTTAAAAAAAAAAAAGTAAGGTGATATGTAGATACTGTTTTCCACAGTTAAAGGTCACCTTGACTTTTAATCTTGACTGCCATACTTTTCTTCTCATTAAAATATTTGACAAGGATTCTTTGCATGAATGAGCAGCACAGAACACCTTAAGACTACTCAATTTTCACTAAAGATGTTGCATTGTCCTAACAAATAATCATGCTGTCAGCTAAAAATCATTATCTGTTACATTAACAAATAAAATGGACATTTATATACATTTATACATTTATTACCTTGAAGAACTTGGGGTTTTTTTCCTCATAAATGGATTAAGCAGCAGCATGGGATAAGTTCCTTAGCTTTGCTTTTGGATGTCAAATTCCTTGCAACAGTACAGAAGGAAAAGATGATTTTCCAAACGTTTTGATTCCAAACAATTGAATATTTCTCGTGATTGACTGTAATGATTCATTTCCCATTATGCAACTCTACTCCCATTCTAGTTCGTCAGCACTTGAAAAGTGAAATATTTTTTCTGAACATCTGTTCAAGTATCTCTTGGTCTGATGTCTTTTATAGGTGCCAGCCTAAAAATATAAGGCCATTTTAATATAGAAGCTTTGTTATTATCTGCACCAAGATGTCATTCTGAAACAGAACAAACTCAGGTTTAACTGTCATGAAATCTGACATGATAAATTTTATACACCTGAATAATAAGCCAAAATGGAAATCACTATGCATAATGCAAAAAGCCTTGTAACTTGACCTTTACCTAAAAGGAACGATTATATGTAAAAAGAGCCTTGCGAATTAAGAATGTAATTCTTTTCACCTTCTGTAGCTGGAGGGTTGCTACAGGCACTGAGTTTGTATTGTTATTTTTATCCCACTTAACTGAATGTGGTTTCCAGCACTCAGCTGAGAGGACAAGCAGAAGTGGAAGAGGGGAAAAATAGGTCAGAAAGCGATAGGCCAAGCCACTTCCCTTGGAAAACCGTATGTAGTCACAGGCACACTGGTGAATTTTTTTAATGGTGCCTAGGGATCATTAGTATGTTTTGGGAACATAAGGAACTGGCTGACACTGAGCACCAAAGGTCAAAATATCAAGTATTCCAAATTACTATGAAAATTGCCCAGTTCTGAAATTTGTTGAGACGAGTGCTATTGTTTGTGAAGAAAGCGTTGGAAAATGCTCTTTGCCAGAATGATTCATTACTCAAAAGTCTTTTGTGTTTTAATTAGATCGTGGTTTAATTGCAGTACATTTAGGATGCTGATTGCAAGAGACTTTCTGCATGAAGGGAAATACAAGGAGTAGATCACACTCATTTCTACCAAGACCTTGGGTCAGTTGGTAAATTGAAAATTTTTACCTGAAGTTTTTTTTTCAGTTCGGTCATTTTCTTTCAAGACTCTAATTTTACTGGAGGAATGCTGACAGTAATTGAATAAGTGTTTGAATATTGCCACCAAGCTGTGAGACTCAAGGAAACTCATTTCTAAAAGCATGCAGGGAGTTTGTTTGACATAATCGGTGCCTTTAGATTCATGATTACAGGAAAGAGAGAACTTGTGTTGACTTTCAGAAATCACAAGAGAAAGAGAAACCTCACTTTTGTTGCATGTTTGCATAACATATCACTCGTATTACTTCTTGCCGTTGTACATTTCTCCCTAATCTGATATAAAAAGAGGCACACTTACGGACTGTTGGCTAAACTGAAACATTAATACTGTAAAGACAGAAGAGCTTTCTGAAGGAACAGAAGTAAGAAACTATACTGTGTAATGACAGGATTAACTCCTATATAATGCTGATCATTTTCATAAACTTTGTTCAGTTGGACACATCATTGCCTAATCGTCTCCTCCTACGTGTCTTTCCTGAAGGTAATCTTCTATCTCCCTCCTGTGTGGCTTTGCTGCTTGGTAAATTAGAAACATATCCTACCAGTACTATCCCGATGAACGGCTTTCACATTAGTGCATAAAACAAAAAAGAGGAATGTGAAATCCACAGAGCACTTTCTGATGACACAGAGAGAAGTCAAATCTAAATAAGATTTTCAATAAAATCACCAGAGAATTTCTGAATATAAATTATAACCACGACAAATACCAACTACCTACTCGTAGCTCATTAACATTTTGAGTTGCGTAGATGTTTGCCAGGATAATTTTATAGCAAATGCACTGCATTTTATTTTGGGTTGTATTTTCAGAAACTGTGTAGTTGTCTCTGATTAGATTAGTTCCCCCAAATTCACATCTGGGGAAAGATTATGCTTTAAAAACTGCAGGTTCTGAAGTAATTAGACTTTCTGAGTCTGTTAACTGTAAGAAGTTATGAGTGTCTGTAGAATAGTAGTACGTATCTGCAGGTTTTTTCCTAGCAAAGTGTTTATGTGTGTATGTAGCTTTAAGTACCTCAGCAGGCTGATTAGCATCTGTTTATGTGCTTAAAATGACACCCAGGCTTATGAGCTTTGTGAGTAGAAATATTATTTTATTATTCTATCATATTCTACAGTTCTATGAATGTTGTTTCCATGATGTGAAGTTAGTAAAAATTGTCTTTAAGTTATGAATGGAATAGGTAAATATACTTGTTGGAAAGAGCCCAGAGAAATTTTTCCTAAGCCTCTTTCTCCTGAAGCCCAGCAGAAATCCCTCAGCCTTGCTGTGCTGTGCAATCTTGGATGCCAGCCGAAGGGGCTGTGACAGCGATTCTTAAACTGCCACATATGGCACACAGACTAAATGAAGTACGGTACATCTTTGTCCTGTCAGATGCTTTCCTTCAGAAACATGTCACCGGATCAAAGTCAACTATGTACTCTTAAGAAGGTTTTTCTTCCCCCGAATAGAACACCATATCGTATTAAGGAGCACTGTAAGTTAAGCGATGATGACAGAGTTTAGCAGTTCATACCCTTAGAGCAGCCTTGTGAATAAAGGCAAGCTTTGGGACCTCTCCTACTGTATATGCCTGATCTTATACCTGTCAAATATGTTATGTTAAGAGTGTCTGCAATTGGCCATGCCTTGCTGCCATTAAGCAAGGCTAACCTAAGGAGATGATACGTTTTGTATCTGTTTCAGAAGATTTAAATCTCCTCACTGGCGAGGAAGCTTACCGAGGCAAAAACGGATTTGCTAGTGGGTATTTGAGACGCAAAGTAAATGAACAGGTCTGCACATTCATCTTAGCAGCCACTGGTCATCATCTTTTTTTTTTTTTTTTTAAATGATTGTCACATTGGGGTATCTTCCTTNNNTTAAATGCATGTCACAATTGGGTATCTTCACTTATTTGACTTCTCCATTGGGCACCATCCTGCTTTCATCTTCACCTGCCAGTTTGCCAAGGCTAGACTAAACTTAATTTGAGCTGGCGTTACCACCCTCTCAAACAAAACTACTGAATTTTCCCTTAGCAAGATTACTACCAAAATATTACTGGTGAATGTTTTCTACATCACAAGACACTCTGGAGGGAGAGATGTATTCATCACCATGGAAACATGAGGTTCATTTTAAGTAGTTTTGAGTTTATTATTAAACCAGCCTCAGTCACGGCTGATGGTTCTGTTGTGCAACTTGCTTTTTTTAACTGAAGGCATTTTGGAGGTAATCATGGCTGGTTTTAAATCCTGAACTGAATACAACACTTATCTCTTTTCAAAAATTTCTAATATCTAGAAACAGCATCCTACTTGTTGAGCTCATTCCTTTCGTTACAAGAGAGGACACCGCATGTATGGCTGATTCATTTCTCAAGCACTTTGCCAGCTGCATGTTCCACTGTCTATGTGAAAGTACAGACCCTGCCAGTGAAAAATGTGATCATTTCTCCATAATTTCTGGAGCTGAAGCAATATTCTGTGCCTTGAAAGACATGAGCCTGCATTTTTAGCCATGGGTAATGCCATAATGATCAACTTTAATGTGATTTCACCATCATCATTTGGGAGGTTAAGTTGAAGTTCAGGAATACTATGGGCTGGTCTGATTGCACATACTAGAGGAATAACTATTAGCAAAGTCAGACTGTCATTTTTTTGATGCAGATTATCGCTCTTAGGAGGTTTGATTTGGTACATGAAGAACATCATCAGTTTGAGTAACAGGCAGTTGTACCAAAAGTGGAGTATGGGGGTATCTGTCTGTCTTTGTTACAAGAAATTTGAAGTCATGGGAAAGCAATATGTAGCTGATAAATTTGAATCTAATAGTGAAAAGTATGGGGAATTATTATTTTAGCCAAAAAGACATCTTGGTGTTTATAGCAGTGGAATGTGAAGGAGCAGAGAAGTAGATATGGGGCTTGATAACGAGAGGCAGTTTCAGTAAATAGCTTTAAAATATTCAGACCCTTTTTTTAATGATCCCTTAGTGTAACTCCTAGAAGCTGAGGGAGAGATTTCCATGCAGCCACAGCTCCTTGATGGTTACAGATGGTTACACTGCTTGCTCACTGCTGACATCAGATGAATTCAGAACAGGAACCTTAAAGGTGAAAGCCTTCATGCTCCTCTCCCTAATCTTTTAATCCATTCATATTCTTTGACCTCTGGTATTAGACCTCCCTTATTAAATCCACCTGGGCATGGTAGATTGCTTTCCTCCCAAGAAAAAAGGAGAAGAGCTATTTATGAAGGTAAAGGTGAAGAGAACTGGTAAAAGAAAATGAGTTCTGTATGTGAAACTCTATAGAAGTTGCTCTGATGACCTGGGGCTTCTCTTTTGGAGTTTTGAGGGGTCACTTCTGCATGCAATGTTGTATTTTAGTTTTCAAATATTTTGGTCTGTCTGTTTCTGTGTTGTGGCTATTGCTCTTAGCAGCAAGGTCTCCCCCGGGCCAAACAGTAATTTTTCTCTTTTGGGGTTTTGCTACCTTGGGGCTCCAGGATTATTTCGGTAGAAAATTTAATTTAAGCAACAACAAATAACTGTTGAGAGAGGGGCCCCACCAAGAGGGGCCCATCCTTCACCAGGTAGAGTTGTCTGTGGTTAGTGGCTGTCTTGATTTGATGTGACTAACCAGACGGAAAAAGGTTTATGCAAAAAATAGCTTTGGAAAAATTCATAAAGTAGATGCTGTCTTCAGAACAGCACCCTGAGTGGCATTTCACTAGCCGGGACCAGCTGAATGATGGCACTGCATGGGGGCAGGCATTAAACAGAAATGGAAGTTTGTTAATTTTTCACTTGAGATTATATTAGTCAATAATAAATTGAGACTTTGGTAGATGCAGGACTGCCTGCAAATGCTTCTCATTCTGTGTGCAGTAACACAAGGCTGCTCATCAATTTTTGTGTGAGTTTTCCCTGTTAAGATGTGAGGTCACTGCTTAAGGTAATGCTGGTAGGTTTCTGAGTGACCTTCTTTAAATATTCTTTAAAAGGATCAAAGCCAATGGTGTATGCTATGTTAAAATCTACGTCCGTGCCCCTGCCAAAACTCTCTGGCATTCTTTAGCCCCTGCACGTTCCATGCAACTGCTTTCTCTCTAAGCAGGATAAGGACAAGTGTGAGGTGCCTCCCCACCAGATGCCTATTCAAGATGGTAGCATTCCCTCATCTTCTTTTGAGTGAGCTGTCAGATATCTCCCCTTCTGCTTGAGCGATTCCATGTATCTCCCGTGTGAAGCGCTTGCGGCAGTCAGGATCCCATCCTACACTTCAGTCTCCTCTGCACCCCTCAGCTCCCCAGACCCGACGGCCGCTGTAGTGCTTGTTGACCCCTTGCACTGCTGGTGGTTTCATGTGGTAGAAAAATTGTTTCTTCCTCTTAGTTATGAATTGCTTCTGGATGGTGTGTTGGGCCAACAGCATCAAGTAATGACAACTCTGAAAGCAGCAGAGACAAGGAGAGGTAAAATTTTGGCTGCTGGAGGCAGCAGAGTTGCCCACAAGCTTAAAAAGTGAGGGGATGAGCAGTGCAGGCAGGTGTTTTACTGCAGTCAGATGTGACCTCTTGCATATGGGGTATAATTACAGGCTGATAAACGACACCACGTCCAGTTTCACATCTTGTCCTTAAAGGATGAGAAGCGTGTACTTAGCCATCGCTGTATTTATGGTGGGTAGTGGAAACAGCTAGTCAGCTAAAGCTTGAACAGATGATGGTATGGATCGTGTGAATACCTGATGTCAGAATACTGCTTACCTCATGTGCCTGTAAAATGACACAGGAGATTTCTAGGAAATTAAAAGCATAGAAATAAACAAGTAGTAAGTATGTGGCTGGCACTCCTAATGGGGAGAGCAAATCTGCATTAAAAAAGGGCTTCTCTGCTTGTTTAGACACCACCACTTAACCCTGAACAAATATTTAGATACATTATGTTCAGTGGTAAGTCTTTTTTGCTTCTTTTAATGAATGGAGCTATTTGCATATGTATTTTACTGAAGCTCAGGATTCTCTCCCGTGGAAATGTCCGCTTCTGACAAGAGTGAAATGCTTTTTACCTAGACACCAGTGGTACAGAACTGCTTTTTGTCATAGGGTCCCCTTCCTGAAATTTGCAGTGCCAGTCTGTAGTCCTCCCTATGAAGCTCGTGCCAGTAAATCAAATCTTTATTTCATTTGATAAACAGAAGTTGTAGCGCTACATGTCTTTGTATTTTGCACTTGGCTGGCAATCTGCCTTGCACTTCTCCCCCCCTCACCCCTCCCTTCTGCAACTGTCGGGTTATATTTAAATGCCAAAAAAAAACAGAATTAGTTTTGCACATCAACGCTGACTTATAAGGCTATTTGAAGTTAAAGCTCTTTGCCAGTTTCCATTTTCTTCACAGTGTTCCCTTCCGCTTTGGGTTTGAAGAAGGAGAAAAAAAAAAAGAAAAAGTTATTTAACAAAACTTCATCTGTTTGAAACTGCAAAGTCCAAGCTGTCCTTCCTGTGCTACTGCAGACAGCATGAGAAATGAAGGCTGAAGGGCTCGGCCGATTTCAGGAAAAAAATGCCCCAAAAAGGTCAGGAAGAAATGGGAGCCTTTTCATTTTGTGCTCCCCGGGTGATATTCAATAACTCTTTTGGTCTTTATACTGTAGGACGTAGGCTCATTTGCTCAATTTGGGGTGACAGCAGCGTGTTTTGTCAGAACATAGCTGGAGTTTTAAATGAGGACGGCATTCTGAGGCAGTAGGAAACATCCTTTATCTTAGCAACAGGAGGGCATGGAAATGCAAGTTTTTTTGGCAGTGATCGTATAAATCTAGTGTTTTGGAGAAGCCTGACCCAGGCCGTGTGGAAGGAGCGCTCAGCTTTCCTTTGACGGTGTGATTTCCTGCTCCATGGTGAAGAACTTGTCTGGACGGGGTCCTGAAGAAAGCCTACATCAATTACTTGAAAGGAAATCAACTCTGTCTCTGAATGCTTGGCAGCAGGAATATTCATTGTTAAGGTTTATAAATATCTATATGTATACACGCACACAACCCAAACGAGCTCTCTTCCATTTTCAAGCGTTAGCTGCTGCAGTGACACCCAGTACCACTTGTGCTTAAACTTCTGTCAGTGCTACCTTTCTGTAAGGCACTTTCCAAGGGGCTTATAACTTTCCTAAAAAAAGTAAATTCTGGGACTTCAACAGAAGATATAGTGTCTTAGCCAGGAAATTTCCTTTCCAGATAAAATAAGTTGTTCTTTGTTTTTTTTTAAGCTTTTACTTTGTCATATGTAAATAGGTACAAATCTCTACTGAGAATGTGTGTTGGGTTTTTTTGGTGTGTTTTTTGTTTTGTTTTGGTTNNNTTTTTTTTTTTTTTTTTTTTTGGTTGTTTTTTTGTGTTTGTTGTTTGGATTTTTTCATTTGTTTGTTTGTGAGTTTTGTTGTTGTTTGTTTGGGGGTTTGTTTGGGTTTTTTTGGGTGTTTGTGTTTTGGTTTTTTCCCCCAGCTCACTGAGGCCAAGTACATTCTAATTTATTTCCCCTTGAATTTTTCTGTCTTTCAAGTCACTGCCACAACTATAAGCATCTTTGGATAGTTTAGAAAATATAAAAATGATTAAGTGATATCTTTTTGGAAAGCTGCTGCTGTGTAATAACTCTTAAGCAGCTGTTACATCTTTTGTGTCAATAATCCTTAAATTAAAGAGTCATTAAGCACTCAGTTACATGATAGATTGTAATGGCTCAGTGTAAACCTATTGTGTAAATCTGTAGAGAGGCCTTTTGTTTGTGTAAAGCATAATTCTGAGTCAGCAGACTGTCTAAATATGTATGTATATGGTGAGTTCTAATGACTCATTAGAAATTATGCTTTAAAAACATCGATACAGTTCTGCTTTTTATTCTTTTCTAATTAAAGATATGCATAGGGTTTTTTACTTAAAGTTTTTCATTATTCTTTTGACCCTTTCAAGCTTTTGGATCAAAGTTCTATGTTTTTGTTGCCATTGTTTTGTAGTGCCTATCACAGGGGGCTTGTACCTGGCTGTGAATACACTGCACCATCAAAAGAAATGATGGAAATGAAATCATCCTGGGAGGAGGGAGGAGTGGGGCAGGCCGTGCTCATGTGGGATGTTCTGCTGGGAGATCATCAGACACAGTGGCAGACCTTGAAGCACACGTTGGTGAGAGGTCCCATTCCTCTGGCAGTGCCAGTGGTGCGGTGGGTGGCTCCTCGCCCCGGGGCCCCGGGCTCCCTTGGAGGGTGTTTGCAGCCGCAGGGGATGGGAAGAGGGGGGCAAAAGATGAAATGAGCGTGTTGCAACGTGCCAAGTAGCTGAGCACTTGTAGCCTGAGTCTCACAGCAGCAGCCTGTCCTTCATCCAATCCCGACGGCAGCGGCCAGCTTCCCTTCCCCAACGGGGAGCGCAGGGTGCTGAGCTCTGCGGCCGGGCCGGGCTGGGCGAGGCGAAGCAGGGCTGTGGGAACACGCCGGCTGACTCTGCCTGCCCCACCAAGCAGCCTCATTTCCACACGTTCCCTCCCCTCTCAATCCTCTCGCACGTATTTCAAAACTGTCCCAGACTGTATATGCCTTGGAGAGAGATTAATTTCCAATGCAACACCCACAGAGAAATTCACGTCCAAAATACATTCTTCTGGTGCCAAAAGAAGAACAATAAATGACTGGGAGAAGGGAAAATGCATCTTCCGACTAGACAAAACCCACCTTCCAACCTCCCCCAAGCAAAACTGCATTGCTGTTGCTGTTTGGTTCGTGCAGATATTAGGGAGAGAAAACGTCAACGTGGAGCAGGTCACACCAAAGTGTGGAGACTGATGCCAGAGTAGGGGAAGCAATGCATCGCTCTTTACAGTAGTATTTGTGACTGATCCGGAGGCACCTGGTGAAGGCAGGGGGTCAGTGACTCAAGCAGAGAAGAGCAGTGAATGGCCCAAGCAGGTTTAAAGGCAAGTCTTGTTGGGGGTCTTGAGAGTAGAAGCCCATTTCAACACTTGGTGAAAGGCAGCACAGAGCTTGACACCAGGTTGGTGTATTGGAGCAGCCTGGCTCCTGGGAAGAGCAGAGTCTTCCCACCTTCCCCATTACTGTGGTGCTTCCCACTTTGGAGGGCTTCCCCAGTGTCCCCTCCTGGCAGGGGTAGCTCCTTGGGAGGGTGGACAGTGGGGCTGCAGGAGCTGTTGGAGGAGAATTACCCCACTTCGTAGAAAACACTGGAGTGCATCTGAAATTGGCTTTGTTATTTGAATTCTTGTACAAAAAGGGGTGCCTCCTGGCCTTCTCCACTTTAAAATTAGTGATTCAGGGAGAGGAACCCAGGGAAGAAGCCTCTGCAGGTCTCCAAGCGGCAGAGCCAGGAATAGCAGCCAGTTGTCCTGCCACCCAGTTCCTCAGGTTCTCCCTGCTCGCTCCCTTCCCAGGGCACAGGTGAAGACACAGCTCCATTGGTGCTGGTTAAACAGAATTCTCAGGACTAAATCCAAACCTCATTTTTGGCCAGAGCTGTTTGATGTCAGCCTATCTGTAATATTTGCATTTTGCAAATCCACCCGTGGTTGTGGCAGAATCATCGTGGGAGATCCATGGGATCCCCACGGGGTCAGCTGGTTTCAAATATTTCCTTTTTTTTTTTTTTAACTGGAAAAGGAAAAATTATTCCCCCCTCCCCCCCCCATTTTGCAGGGAGGCTTTTAACTGGTGGTTGGGGTTTTTTGGAGGTTCGGTTTTGTTTTGGTGGTTTTGGGTGTGTGTTTTGTTTGTTTTGTTGTTTTTTTTTTTTGTTTTCAATGTACAGAGCAGTGTTGCTCTAGCCCAGCATCTGTTTTAAGTTAGTTTTTGACCTAGTAAAAAAACTTCATTCATTACATGGACAAATTGCTGATATCCAAATATTTTATTTGATTAATTGTCTGAAGACAAACCTTTTCTTCAAAATACTGCAGTATTTCTTTAAAAAGAACACTACGATGTGCAAGAGGATATTGAGTAATCAGAATGTGGTTTAGGCAAACAAAGTTTCCATGTTTTTCATTAATATATTTATCACATGCAGAGTATAGTTTACAGAGCCTCTCTGTAACTGTAATTCATATAAATACGATTTTTATTTTGAGTAACACCTTAAAGTAACCACTTTTCTTGCCATTTGAATCTGTCTCTATTAGAAGCTTAATTTCCACTTTGTTTTTCGATCAGAGTTGCTGTGACTCTTTGAGAAGCATGAAATCTCTAAATGATGGAATCTGAGCGCTGCGCTTTCAGCCCCCGATGCCGGGAAACTATCTGAATACACAAAATTAGAAAAACATACACAGAATAGTTGTTTAAAATTCACAGCTGTCAACATGGAGTGTTTTGTGCAAGAGAAAGAATGTCCGA
Source organism: Chloroceryle aenea (assembly GCA_013399075.1). Classification (NCBI taxonomy): domain Eukaryota; kingdom Metazoa; phylum Chordata; class Aves; order Coraciiformes; family Cerylidae; genus Chloroceryle; species Chloroceryle aenea. The sequence continues at coordinate 273,244 of VWZY01001082.1, read as the reverse complement.
AACATTGAGTTAACCAAATAGCTGCAGATGGATTGGCTCTCCCCGACTTCTCCCTGGGCATTGTCTGCAGGCTGTCTGCAGGGCTTCATTTGCATGGCTGGACAAAGGTCCTCTGTTGGAGACCCTGCTCAGCATCTCCCCAGGCTTTGCCTTTAAAGGGGCCTTCCTGGCCACGGTGGCGAAGCTCTCCCTGCGCCGCTCTTTAGCAACCACCCGAAAGCTGGTGTTGGAGCGGAACGTTGTAGCACAAAGCGGGGGTTCCAGTCAGGGTGAAGCTGGTGGAAGGTATACGGGGGGCTCTTACTTGAAGGAGTTACTTCAAGAAAAGCTCTATTGGAACAAGAGTGGCTGTTTATACCAATAAAGTTACCGGGAGTATTCGGATTGCAGCTTTTTATTTATGCTGGATGAGATGACAGAAATGGCATCGGTGAACATCAAGTCTCAGAATATGTAATTTTGTACGCTTATTATAGCCCGAGTTTTTCCGCCAGCACTGAGGAGATGCATTATTTATCATTTATTCTGCTTCAGAAGTCATAAAGCACCTTTAAAAACAAACTACTGAATAAACCTGATTACAAATGTCTCTGAGAATCCGATATATTAAACTATTAGTGGAAATTACTCTATTTTGTAATAAATATGATCCCCTAATATTAATTAATTACGGTTAATTCTTCTTCTTCCTGCCTATTTCAGTAATATTCTGTGGCTTGTATAGCAAAAGGGGTTCTGCAAGGACTAAAACTAGGGCACTGGAATTACCTCCTGCAAATCACTGTCGGGGTAGAAATCTGTCGAAAAGCTCAGTTCTGCCCTTCCCCGTGTTTTTGCAGAAACTCCAACTTCGATTACAACAGCCAAAGGTTTGTCAGCATTTCCAAAGGGCTGTTTTCAGAGATTTACACCTTGTTGTAGGCTGAAACTTGGCAAACAGGATTGCATGCCTGAAGGGATTTACTGTTTAACATGTCTGAATATTAACATGATTAAGCAAAACTTGGATGACTTTATTAACCATAACTTGATTAAAGGGTGATTAGTCATTTTTATGTTGGAGAATTACAGCCCTCTGCATTTGGTGCAGCAGAAAGGGGGTTTTGCTGCTATGGGGTGTTTTTCCTTTTGTTTAGAGTGCCTTCAGTTTGTGGCAGTGCATTCTGCATGCAGGGAGCAAAACCAGAGCTCAGATGAGAACCTAACACATACTTTTAATGCATATTTCACCCTGCTCAAATGAATCTGATCCAGAGACATTTTTCATATTTTCAAGTTGTAAGAATTGCCTAATATAGATTATTTTCTAAAACAACCAAACCCCAAAAAACCCAGGCACACAAAACAAACAAAAACACACACACAAAAGTTTTGAATGAGAAAAGCATTTTCCTCGGCTTCTAGATGTTTATGTAAATATAAATGAGCATCTACAGTGGTGACTTTTGAAAGAGCAACATTGGAGCTACCTTGAGAAAAAGCCTGGGCTTGTGGTTTGGTTTAGCACCAGGAAGGTTTTGCACTAACTACTATACCTTAATTATACCTTGGTACTTAGAGCAATTTACAGTATTAGCAAGGATGGGGGTGGGGGGGGAATGGTGGTGGTCTCATTTAAGAGCCAAGATTTTATTTTTTTTTTTTAGTCACGTTCTAATTTGCAGAGTGTATTTGTGGACTGCGTGGCTTCTCTCTCCAGTGGAGGTTAAGGGATGTGTTGCCATTTGCCTGCAGAGTACCAAAACTCTGCACCTTTTGCTGGTTTCTGTGCTGGAAGATAGTTAATAAAGATCTCCAGAGCTATAGCAAAGCAGCAGTGAGTAAATACGAAACTCAAAAGGCATTTATTGTCTTAAATATGAAGTAAAAGCACTGCAGTGAAAGCCTAGTGAAACTATTGTTACAGTGGTTAAAGACAGCCTAATTTAAAATCATAATTTTGAGAAATAAACAACGAGGCTAAATAATTTAATAATGGTAGCTGCTGAGAAAGACACAGTATTGATAAATTCTTATCATTACATGTGCCATTGAATTCTAATTAGAATTTAGCTATCTTACATAGTAATTAACTCAAATGAGAATTCTACACAAACTGCTCTAGAAAAGGAGTGTTCATATATGCTAATGATACTATGCGTGATTAAACAACGAGAAAATAAACTCCAAATGTATGCTAATAAATGGCAAAGTTTTCTGTCTAAAGTTAATATCTAACAGAGAAATGGAGAGCTGTTTCAAAGCATGTGCATCTTGTATAAATCAGCAAATAATGTTTCAAAATTTAGAGCCCTGCAAATGGTGTCACCACTGTCACTGCCTTCATATGAGGAGCTCCGCTGAGGTACGGAGCTACCTCTGTGAGCACCTTCCTGCACTGAGTTTGGACAGCTGAGCTCTTCTGAAATTACCTGGCCTTGGAAAATAACAATTTTGGTTGCATTTCTCACTTATATGTTGTGTATAATACTTAAACAGATAATATATCATTCCTGAGTCTTTGGTATGTTTCAGATGGATTTCAAGAAATGTAAAGCTAAAACTGTATCTGTATCTCTTAGTTTATTATTATAGGCAGCACTGTCAGATCCTGATTAATTAAACAGTGATTATTTAGCCATTTGCTCTAGGGCTGTTGTCAGCTGGTTAAACCATGGCACTCATTTTTTCCTCCTTTTTTTTTCCTTGTAGTTGATGTTGTTTTGGGGTTTTGTTGTTTGTTTGTTTGGGTTTGGTTTTTTGTTTGTTTGTTTGCTGCAGGCTGTCACTAGGAATGCGTAAATCTGATAGGAGAGAGTGCTGTCCCCACAGATGGCTGCTCAGTTCTTGCTCAGGGAGATCCAGACTCTAGTCTGTTCAACAGGCAGAAAAAAGTTGCTGTGCAGCTCTTACCATATATTTGCCTGAAGAAACAGTTCTGTGAAGCAAAGCAAGGGTGGAATGACTGTTTTCTGATGTATGTTGGACAAGAAAAATTAATCTGTGCGTGGTACTTGTTTTGGCTGTGCTTCAGAAGGCATCTCTTGTGATGTCACCTGTAAATAGCCGAGAACTTTGACACTGGCTCTGTGTGAGTCTGTTTAAATAAGTGCCTCATTTATAGAATCCTGCTGCCTGCAAAATGGCTCCAATGGTGTTATCCCCATGCCTGAGGGGAAAGTTAAATAATGAAACCCCAAAGAGTCTCTAACTGGAGAGAAGGAGCACAGGAGGAAGGAGGAGAGGAGGGAAAGCTAATCTGTAACAATGCAACCTCAGCCCATCTTCTGCTTGTATAGAGCTTGATAGTTAGAGGAACAGTGTAAAGCCTTAGAGATATGGAGCTGTTAAATAAACACTGTTGGTGCTTGAAACTAAGCATACGATGCTTTGCTGCTGGACTTCAGCATTCTGAAAGCAACTGAAATGTTTGATCTTGCTCCGTTAATTATTTGTAGTGAGATTTTTATAGAATCTGAAGATCTGGAGAAGCTACATTAGGCAGTACCAGAGTCATGCATAATGCTTGCACCTCTAGTGTCTGCCTGTCCCTGTAACGTGTACATATATGCACATCGATTCATGGTTATTTGATGTGACTGGGAAAATTGGGTGCACTATTTCAGATTCCCACTTATAAATGTAGAGAGCTTAACATCCATTAACATGTTTGCTGTGAGATACTCCACTGCACAGTGGTGAGTTTGGACACAGAGGAGGTGATGCAGAAATTATTTTAAATGTGCTTTCTCAAATCTACTCTTTCGATGTAATGGAATCTTTTTATTTCAGTCCATGGTTACAGTTTGTGCATAAACGTAACTTCCTACATCCTCAAGCAGGGTTAGTCAGTGGGTTTGCAAGTTGTACTCCACCAGTGCCTTCATCACTGGGTGCTAATAGCTCCCGTTCAGTACTGGTAGTCGGGAATACCTGATGGTACCCACAAGTTATTTTTGCTATTGTAAATAAAAGAAGATTTTTTTTCCCCAAATACCCCATGAGCAAGAATGTGCTGGATCAGTTTATGGTCCTGCTGTTATTTGAGCATCCTGATGTTAGCCACCGGACAGGATGCTCTTTTCTTCCTGATCGTTGTGGTAATGGAGTGGAGTAATAGCCACTTACAGCGATAGAGTCAGCTGTGGACCAGAAATACTGACCCTGTGGGATTGTCCTGCCAACCAGTGGTGCTCATGCAGCAACATCTGCTGTCATGCTGTGGAAGAGGACTTTAGAGGGCTGTTTGGAAAATAAGAGACCAGCAGGAATCACAGCTACTGACTGCAGCGTGTCAGTGCATCCTATGCTCTTTCAGGGTAGGTGAAGTAAAATCATGAAGGAAAAAATGATCTATGTTTTTCTGACTTTTCCATACTTCAGAATGAAGCTTCTTGGTAACTTTTTGTAAGCTCTCTGGGGTTTCTGGCCTCGTGGATGTAAAGCATCAGCAAGGTCAAATAAAGTTTTGATCAGCCCATCTGTTCTGCATCAGGTCCTGCCCCGGCTGTTGCCAGCTGAAGGAAAGGTGTTCATGGTGTGGTACAGAACCTCCTGCTTGCACCAGTGACTTTCTCCCCCCCACCCCATTCCAGCTGCATTGTGAGGGAGGTGATGATTAGCTGTGCTCTTTCATCCCTTCCTTGGTCCTCCTGCAGGTCTTTGCTGTTACCCAGATTGGAGTGTTTTCCTATTCTGTACCCTTCCTGAAGGAGCAGGGCAGCATTTGCAAATTCAGGAACTGCATTTGGACAATTACTTGACCTACAATTACAGGAAACAGTGGATTCTTTGGGGCAGCTAAAACTGATGTCTTTGACTAGAAGACCACTGTTAGCAGAGAGACTGGTTTTCTATTAGGAGACACCTAAATTTGATAGTTTCTGAAGGGAGTCCCTGTCTCTGTGTGCCATCATATGACAGTGTATGTCACTGGGCATGCTTTTGCTTTTTTTTCTTATGTGTCAAAGTATTCACTGGGAACCATCCTGCTCAGTTATTCACTCTGGTGTGTCTTAAGGTGTGCAGCCATCGTTTCTATGTTAACCTGTCTATTTAAGTTGGTAGTTATACTTGAAATTGTGACAACTGTGGTTTGAGTTGATAGAGCAATAGAGGTGTAGGGCTCTGTAGTCACAGAATGGTTTAATATTTTCTGAAAAACAACCTTGAGGGTTGTTAGATTTGAAGGGCTTTTTAAAGAGATATTTATAAATACATGTATAAAAATATGTGCATATACATTATACTTCAAGGCCAGTGCCTTTTGTTTTCATTTGCTGTTATTGCAGCTCTGAATGCAGCTTGTCTGCATTCACTGCAATGAACTTGGAGCTGCTCAGCTCAGGTGCTGGCAGCCAGGAGCCAGAGCAGCCCAGAGCTCCGCGCAGGCTCCTTATCCAAGCTGCAGACAGATACTGCAGCCTGGCTTCAGCTCTGTGCTGGGTTGTGCTGGTACCAGGATCATTCAGGGTTTAAAGCCAGCTCGAAATTACCTGCTGTCCCGTTGCATAAAGTCGGCTGTACAGACACTTTTAAAGAACCTTACTTTTAATGGGGAGAAAGGTATTTGTTGTGTGTGACTAACAGTCTGTTTGTGACCCTGCACATTAGAGCACTAACACTTACTTCCTTTAGCACCACCTTTGTGTGTGTTATTTAAGAAAGTCTTAGTTTGCTTGAATTAAGTAATTATATATATTTTTTAAATAAAAATTATGGATCTTCCTTCTTTTGTTGTACAAAGCTTCTAGTTTGGTCAGCCTCATTCTTTGAGATAGGTTCTCAATTATCTAGTGAGGGCAGCTCAATTGTCTTAAAGTTAGATACTTCAAATAGACATGTTCAAAGTAATGTTTTACAGGCATGATTAAATGTTTGTTTGGTTTTTTTTAAATATATATAAATCAAATACAGGTAAATGGAAATTTTACTCATATTTCTATTGTTCTTAGTACAATTTCTGACTGACTTTGTCAGTGGTTTGTAACAAAGCACTAAAATAAAGATTAACACAAAATTCCTACATGTGTCGAACAGTTGTTGAAGATGAACTTTTTTGTTATTATGGACCACAGTCTGCTGTCATCCGTGGGGTTTTTCTAAACTAGAATATCTTCAATTTTAATTTTTGCTGGAAAAAAAACATTTATTTACCTCAGTTTCCTCATCATGAAGACAAAGCATTTACCAGTTCAAGACCATAGTAGCCTGTTATCTAAAGTTGCAGGCTCTGTAAGCAATAGAATACAAGTCTGTACTTGCCAAATACCTTCAGAATGACAGTTTACAAGCATCAGGTCAAGTAATCAAAGTGTTTATCTTCTACAAATGTAAACCTATAAAATAATCTTGAATTGTGTTACTTGCAATTAAAGTAATCCAACACCCATCTTCTTGGGATATTATTGTCTAAATGTTTGGAGTAAAGCTATAATAATATTTATTTTTGTTTCATGTGATGAACAACAGTCTTAAAACTAATTCTGGTGAATTAAGAGTTGTATTTCTGGGGAACTAACTACCCCTATTTGACTGCTGTTGTAAAACTTTATTAGGCAATACATCTGACCTCAAATTGGAAATTTGTGTTGGAACCAGTTTAGGAAATCATTATAGCTCTGTTGTTAATTTTATATTTGTCTAATAAAACACAGCAGGAACTGCATGACGTGCTAATGCAACTGATGCTGGCTGCTAGACGTGGTTTTAACTACTCTTTCTATCTCATACAGACACAGGATAGGAGGGAACTAAATGGAATTTAGTAATAGAGATCACGTTTTTATTTTATTTGCTAGCAAACTGCTGGTCCATAGTATGTGGCTACTTCTAGTGGCAAGGTCAATGTTAATATTATCAAATATATATTTAGGTACATATATATTTGTCAAGAAAAATATGCATCACCACGATGTTAAAGATACAGGTGAGCTATTATGTTGTTTGCAAGACTATGTTAGGAGCATCACTAAGTTCTTAACAATGTTACTTGACCCAGATGACGGTTCTGAGTCTTTGGTTTTGGGAATGATCACATTAAAAAGGGATGAAGGAAGATAGAAACACTATCTGAAGTGAGAGGAAAACTCGAAGGCTGAATATGATCCAATTAAGGACAACAGAGAAGCCCTCTATGCCCAAACATAGAATGAGCTGGTATGTCGTATGGCAGATCTGGTAACACAGGTTTCTTAGGTGTATCCCATGGAGAGAGGAATAGTATAAATACAGAACAGGAAATACACCATCAGCATTTAAAAATACAGGAGAGAAGTAGAAGGGATTTAAGAAGTCATAGGGTTTTGAGTCAGATCTCAGTAGTAAACTAGTTTTAAAGAATGGAAAGAAAGCAGAAAGCCTAATTGAAGGTATTGAATTAAATGTAAAGTAGCCTACTGAGAGTTTATCCGTGGTAGACAGTCCCAACCTAAACTGATTTATTTTTTTTTTGTAAGGTAACCTATTTTTTCTATTTACTTTAGTACACAAAGAAAATGGAAAATGTAGTAGATCTGATCTGTCTACATTTCAGTGAAGCATGGTATGTTGACTCCTGAGAAGCATGGAGTTACACTGGTGAGGATGAGAAATGGTATGAGCTCTGTAAAGTGAGCAAAGGATGGCTGGATGAGGGGGATGGAGAACACCACTCCAGTACCAGAGATCACCAGCCCTGTGGTGACTGGGGCAGGAAACAGGGCACCAACTGGGGCACCAAACAGGGCCTATTAGCCCCATGCTACACATACATAAAATCTGTGCCCTGCCCTGGCCTGACCTTGGGTGGGTGTTTCTGTCTTGGGCTTCCAGCTCATGGAGAACTTGGTTCTACTTTGGGAGGCTTCAGTCTGCTCAAAGCTGGGACAGGTCTGTTCCAAGGAGGTGCTTCTTTGCACAGTTTTGTATCTTCCATCCAATTTAATGTTGCACTTTCTCTCAAATTGTCACTGTTAAGTACTTTTGTCCTTTTCTTTAGCATGGTGTCCAGTCCCATTCAGTTAGGCCAGTGAAACTTGATTTTTCTCTTTTATGGGTGTGAAATAAAAAAAAAAAAAGAGACATTATACATTTATCGACCTCTGCTTATTGTATGGCTTATCCTGAGCCATATCTTTATCTCTTCTTGTACGGATTATTGTCACTCTCATTTTAATGGCCTTCTGGCAGCTCGTAGCATGGGTGTTGGTTGGCTGCCATATTGATCACAAGAAAGAAAGTTTCTGTTTGTATATTCAGGATTTGCTGCCTGCTTTCTTTGTGTTACCCCATTGTGCATGCACAGCACTTCTAAATACTTCTAAATTCAAGGCCATCTTCATTCATTCATTGAGCCGTTTGTTCTTACAGATCCAGAAGTGTAACTTAAGGTACCATGCTGGATACAGTCTTTGAAGAACCTTGGTCCTTTTGAAATGACTGGTTTGGGTTTTTTTCCAAATGAATAAATGTGCAAGCTTGGCAGTAGAAGAAACACGGACTCTGTGGTCACCTTGGCACTTCTGGGGTCAGTAGGTAGCATTAACTGGGCTTGTTTAATTTGTGTTACTTATTAGAAGGCTTTCTTTTCCTTGTTGCTATTTAGAAAATGGAGATGTGAACACTGTATTAACAGTGTTGGAAAGAATGCTCCATAAAAATTTCAGCTGTTTTTGAGATTTTGACTCATTTGTTCTTCATTTGTTCAGATTTAATTCTATATTTAAAAAGCTTGGCCATTACACAAAGGAAAAAGAAGGGAGGAGGGAGAAGTGTACATTGACATACTAAGTGAAAAACCTCAAGAAAAATTACAGTAAATTAAAATTTATTTCCCAAGGGATAGAACATATTTCAGTGGGATGAACGAAGAAACTAATAGACTTTCTATGAACAGCCATTTTTATTTAAAGAATAAGCTTTCAGGCAAATATAATTCTGCAGCCTCCTGAGGATAGTCCTTTTTTCTTGTTAGGAATAATACCAATTAAAAAGTGAACAATTAAAATCACTGGAAGTTTGTCAGTGTACATTTTCTGCAGCACTGTACTTTCTGTGATGCTGTTGCTTGCTTCCCATGGTACTGCTGGTCCAGCACCAGCGCCAATGTGCTTCTGGTCTGCAGACAGTAATTAGTAAAAGCTGCCAAACATAAATGAGTTGTGTCTACTAATCTAAAGTACTTGCTATCAAATCAAACCAAACCTTCTGGGGGTATTACACAATTCTGGAAGGATGCAGTTTGACATTTTGGTTTCTTCTCACCTGTTGCTCTCTCCTCAAGTATGTCTTTGGTGGGGAGGGGGGTGGAGGGAGGGGGGTGTGAAAGAGCTTTTTTTGTTTAACTTCAGCTATCACCAGTGATCTTGCCCAGCACACTCAAACTAACAGCACATCTGAGAAGACAGTGCTGCAGTACATAGGTAGAAGGGAGCAGACTATTGAAGAACTTGAAACATCTGTCCTGCCAAAGAAGATGTAGAACGAAATGATGTCTTAAGGAAAGTCAGGGTTTTCAGGGAGAAAAAAAATCACAGACTGAGCAGAAACTGTCTTTTTTTTTTAAAAAAAAAAAAAGCCATCAATTTCTCCCTCAACTTCCATGAACTCACACTTCTGCCTAGGTGCTCACTGTCTGTCCTCAGCTCTGGTCAGCATGAAGAGGCTGACACCTTGTCCCCTTTAGCCTCTTCATCTGCTCCACGGGTTGTAATTACTTTTGTCCCCTCAATTTTTTGAGCCGCTAACAGTGTAGATATTAGATGAGCAGTCCTTAATCTACTCCATGTCTGTTGGATTTCTTAGACCTAATTAAAGGGTTCTCCACTTGAAAATGTGTCATAATAGCAAATACCTTGCTTGTTTTATTGAGGAGCAATGTATGCTTTAATTCTTTAATTTTCATTGGAGCACGCTGAGAAACTGCGATGTTCTGGAGATATCTCCTAGCTGTTAATGGTGGGCAGTAGCTCATGGAAACTCATATTTTATTCTTTGTTGTGTGAAACCAGATCCCCTTTGAAATGCTCATGAAAATAATGACCTCATGGTTTACTTCACAGTTCTATTATTTATCCGCCTCATATTCCTTTAAAAGTACTTGGGTATATTTTTCTAGCTTGAAGAAATGTGATTGTGTGTTCCATAGGGAGTGTGTAGGTAATTATAGGAAATTTACCTCAGTGTTTAATTCTCATGTTTATGGTTCCTTCCGTTTGTAAAGGCAAAGCTACTTGGTCTGATTTATGATGGCTGTGTGGAACTGTGGGGGTGAAAAAAAGAAAGACATTTTTGTTCATTCTACCCACATGGTTCTCAAGTCATTGAAAATTTCAGTTGCATTAAATGTTGAGGCTGCCATCATTTTTCATAGATCTCCTTGAAAATCATTTCTTGCACAAAAAAAACCCCAACAACCAAACAGATGATTTCACAATGTTACATGTTTAGGAAGTTGAATGAAAATTCTCCGTAGCTAATCTTGACAGTTTTAACTTGGAGAGAAGCCAGCGCCCCAGAACAATACACAGCTAGTGCATTTGTAATATGATGCAGAAATCAATACACATGACCAGATTTTCCAGTCCACCACGCTTATTTTGCAAACCTGTCAGAGGTCTGGATGGGAGCATTCCCCTTGTCAAGAAGATTTTCTGATGGCCAGAAGCTGGTCAAGATGGTATAGCTGCCTCATATGCCAGTTGTCTTATCCCCTCACTGGGGAATGAGGGAAGGTATCAAAAGGATGCCAGTGTTAAGACTGCCTGGAGGTGTGGATCCATTGCCCCAGATCCTCTCCATGTCCGTGCTGTATTGCAGAGGTGATGATAGCAGCAGAAATTAAAATGTGTCTGTTAGCTTAAACTCCTGAATAGTTAACTAATGCTGCACACACGTGCGTCTCACCGACAGGAACACACATCTGTGCCAGCCAGCCAGCGCTGCCCGAAGCGATGCCGAGATGGTGCCCTTCCAAGGCATGCAGGTAGGGACAGACCGGCACAATGACTTCCCTCAGTAGGGCTCCTCTCTAACTCCCTGTGGAGTGCGGTGCAGAGGAGCTTGTGCTAGTTTTAACCTGAGCTGCTCTCAGCAGAGCCTGTTAGCAAACATGCACCTCTGACCTGAGGTGGAACGCTGCTCTTGGCTCCAGGAAAGGAAAATCTGCTGGCTTTTCTGAATGTGTAGTAGCCCAACTGGAAGACCAGAGAGGTGGCTATTGTGTGTGCACAGGCATCGTATCCTGTGGATTTGGGCAATGTTGGATTTGCCGTGCTCACGCAGGTCAAGTGCTCATGTGGAGTGTGACAAACCTTTCAGACTGGAAAGTCTGAAATGTCCCTGCAGTGCTGGCAACCACCCTCGCCAGTACACTGCCTAAAGGTATTGGGAAGTGTTTTGCTGAAGCTGGAGCTTTTGTGAAAGAGATGGTACATTATAGAAGGACAAAGAGTTTGGGGAAGAATGCTCTTGCAGAAATTAGCTCTGCTTTTTTCATTTGCTTGTCTAGACAGCCAGGGTCCTTTGCTTTGGACTCTGCACAGTTCTGATGGATTTTAGTCCCCAAGCTATTTTTGATTCCTGGTCACATTTGTGACATATACAGTCTTTGCTTTTTTTGCTCCTTCAAGATGCATGCATCCATAGACTTGAATGGGTGTAGGAAAGATAAATGGCTAAAGGAAAAGGAAATTAGTCAGAATGTTCTTAGAGCAGGAGCAAGGAGACTATATAAAGGCAGACTGTGTGGCAGAGATAAAAACTAAATGAAAATTAAGGCTCAAGAGGAGAGGCTTGGCTGATAGGAGGAAAGGAAGTCCAAATATTTTCAGATAATACCCAACAGATGAAATGTAAAAATTGCTCCATTAAATCCCATTTCCCCCTTACTTTGATATTTTAATTTCCCATTTCACTTTATTTTATAATTTCCTTCTACCATTCCAATGGTATTGGCTCTCTAGTGAAAACCTACTGTTGCAAATCATTCTCCCAAAGACCCAGCCTTTAGCCCAGTCGTATTTGGTGTCCATCCATTTAAGATGTCGATACCAATCAGAACACAGAGCTGACTGAAGGGTTCACTTTGCTTTATATGTTTGAGGCTGGAAGTTCAGAGGTGCTCAGCTGAAAACAGAGAGAGGTATGGGGTATGTGTTCTTCAAAAACTAGTGAAACTGGGATGTACAAAACGCAGATGTGCTTTACATCATCACATGGCACTTAAGTATCTCTATGAACAGCTTCAGCTCTTTAATTATTTTCATTTTCTTGTGAGTTTCTTATATGTAATGATAATTTGTTCACTCAGATTTATGTTATTGCAGGCTTTAGTCCAGGAAAGCACTTAAGCACTCGATTAACTTTAAGCACATAAGCAGTCCCATTGCTGGATTTGGGCCATAATAAAGGAAAAAGAATGTTTCAGAAGAAATTGTTCTTCTGGGGGGTTGTTTTTTGTTTTGTTTAAAGTGTCAACAGCACAGTTTATTTAGCTGCCTTTTAGACAGTAATCTTATTAGCAAAATTGGCAGGATTAAGAGGCTATTAAACAAAATTTGTGTGTTTTCGCATCAGTTAAAATCTGTACTGTATTCCCTTGGAATACAACATTTCTGTTGTGCAATAACTGGATTTTAATGTAACCAAGTCACTTAAGATTGTATTAAAATACATTTGTTAAATTACTTGGCTACTTTAGACTAGTGGGTTGGAAGATAAAAGAGAGGCTCCTCTGACTTTGAAAGACTACTTTGTAGGATTTCTTGCAGTTTTTCTTCATCTATCAAACTACATTTGTTTACCAAGCAACATGTAGCAAGTGTTAATTTTATAGATGTTTTCCTGGGTCCAGAACAAAGCCATCTGTCCCTGGAGGTGCCTGGGATAAGCTGTCTGTCTGTCACATTGTTGTGTTCCAGCCGGTGGGGACGATGGATGTCATCAAAGTTTGGTTATTGCAGGTAGAATCCCCACCACAGCGGTTCTGTCCCTCTACTTTCTGCACCTTATTACTTTCAGATACCCATCTTTACTATGAAAAAGCTAGCAATCAGTCAGACTTATTTTATCTATGTGTGGAAAGCTCAGCGCTCATAATGAAATAACTTTGTTAACAGCAGGAATTAAAAGCTGGCAGACAAACAGGACACCAGAGCTTAAAGAAGAAAGTCTGCTCTCTCCCCTTAAAAATAAAACAAAGAAGAAACAGTGTCTCTAATTCTGTCATTTACTTATTTGATAGACAAGTTTCTTCTACTAATAGAATAAATAACCTGTTTGCTCAGAATTCACTCATGAACAAAACAGTATCTTCTGTTTCTAAAGACTAACATATCTGGCAGTGATTTTCTTTTCAAGGTTGTTAAAATTAAAATGCAAAGCTTTATAGATAGGTACTGCTCTGTTTGTACTACAGATTCGTCTGCTTTGACAGGCTGGTGTGTTTGCAATAGTGATAGAATGGCTTCAGTACTTGGCCCTACTCCTTTGATAAAGGGCTCCTAACATTTATTGATGGTTTGGGGGAATGGTTGGATAGAAAAGTTGACTTGTGCAAAGTAGTTTCTCAGGTCTTCTGAAGTTTTTTTATTGAGTGCTTTGATCTTTGTTCTGCAGATGTAGAAATAACTTCGCCTACAATCTGTAGGTGTTCTCTGCACTTCTCCAGCTAATTGTTTTGTGCATCTGACAAGATGCAAATTTACCCAGATCTGTCTACAGAGAAGCTTCTCTCTTGCCTCATCTTTTTTGTAGAGTCAAACAATGTTATTTTTACCCTCTTCTAAAAATTGATTCTGAGCGTACCTTTTGACATGCCTGCTTGCCTTCCCCACTCCCAGATGTCACCAGCTCCCTGCAAGTGTTACAACATCCATCCTAGCTGGCACGTGGGACTGAACTGGGAAGGGGGAGAACAGCTCGAGATGGAAAACAGCATTCCAAAGTGGGGAAGTCCCTGGTCTGTACAGCGGACACCCAGTGTCACATACTAATTATCCACTTCTTACGCAGTGATTTACATGCGGATGGGCCCAACCCTGTAATTACATAGGCCGTGTAATTGCATAGACATGCTCACGCTACATTTTAAACCAGACAGCCCAGGCATTAGTTGCTGCAGCGGCCTGGAAGCTGGGGAAATACGGAGGTGGTTAACTTGAGGTGAGTCCTGCAATCCGATAACTCTTATCTGAGCTAGCTAATTTTAAAAAGCACCAATAGCCCCATACTAGACAATGCAATTGGTGAGTGTTGAAATAACCAAAGCTAAAGACATCGGATGCTTCTTCTTTACATGTGGACTTAAGAGGTGAATGGTTTCTCAGCCTTCTCAAGTATCACTTTATGTTTTTATAAGCTGCTCTTCATGCCCTGGGACATTCATGCAACTCTCTTATTTGTGAGGAGAATGTTTCTGAATCCTCAGGAGAATCAGAACATCTCATCGCTTTTACATCCAAATTTAATTTAATTGCATTTCTAAGGGTTTTTTAAGATGTTGGATCCTTTTCAGCAATCCTCTCACCTAACACAGCTAAATTTCCACTTGAATTTGATGTGAAAAATGCTTGAATAAGGAGTACCGTGAAGACCAAGTTCTCAACTTTCTGTGTCATTAATCGTTATTAACTTGATTTCCAAAAGTGCTGAGCTCCTAAAGCTCTTAGGAGAGATTAGCACAGGAACTGCTGATACTAAATTCCTCCTCTGGAGAGTACACAATACCTCAAAGTCATTGAGAGGGGCTGGGCGTATGGAAAGCCACTTTCACACTACGCTCCCCTTCCAAACTGCTCAGTGGCATGAGGAAGAGAGATATAAGGGCTGTCAGCAGGCCAGGTGTGATTTCTTGCATACTGGGAAATCTGCAAAGGGGCTGCCACTCAGGCAGGGTGACTCTGATATCGCTGATGGTACTGCATGCTTCCATGCACACCGTTTGGAGCTTGGTGACTTCTCATCTGGTATTCATGGCAGGTCTTAGTAGAGCACAGCACTTACTGGTCAGGTTGCATCTGTCCCTTAAAAAATAGGAAACACCAAGCACCGATGTGACACTGAAGAGAAATATCCTAAGATATAGGAAGTTTTCAAGTGTGTAGCATTTGGTATTGGTATGTTCTTCATTAAATATAAATTTTACAGCTACTGGGTTTGATTGTTTAATAATGGCCACTGCTGCTTATAGCTTGTACCCTGCAAAAGATTCATAGCCTTTTTCTGGAGGGTTGATGATATGGCAAGACCCGGTGGTACTGGTGGAAACCTGGCCCTGGAATAAAAAAAATGAGCAAAAGTCAGGCTGGCTTCATTTAAATCGCAAAATTCACCTCAAATACAGCAGTGACAGAAGTTATAAAGTGTATCACTTACTAGCTAATATAGAACAAAACCCAAACTATTTTACTTTATTCAATAACTTAAAACTTTTGCAGTCAATTTCCCTGCCTTTTTACTGCTTACTGTTGTTAATATATTTCCCTAGTAATAAATTGAACCCATAAATAACTACAGCCCAAATTAAGTTCATTTTCAAATGATTTTACAAAAACTTTCATCGGAAATGAAATTTTCAGAAGCTTATTATAGTGTCAACTATGTTCACATATATAAATATGAACATATGTGTTTGTACGTGTGTCTATATATGCAGAAAAATATATAAAGAATCTAGATATTAGTTTTGTTTCTTAGAAAAGTATGTCACAATATATTTGGGATGCAGTAATGTATTGCTTTCCTATGGCTTTAAAAAGCCTTGAATTCTTGTAGAATATGGCTTAGTGGGTCAAACATCCCCTTTCCTCTCATTTATCAGCCTTTTGATCTTGTGTCAGTTCTAAACGTTGGCATGCTTAGGCCCTAACAGTGTGCTGCAAGATCACAAAAAGGCATAGTTATATCTTAAAAAACTTATGGGCATCCTGGTGCTCCATCCCAGCATAGTTTAGCAGATGTGGTATTGAGTTCCCCCAAGTCTTCACTACCCCTTTGTCTATTATTTTTTTTTATAGTTTTGTTCTGCATTCCTTCCACTCAACCTCAAGTAGATGGAAGCCTGTTAGTTTATTACTTACATATGTCTGCACCCTTTTACCTCAGCAGGGAAAGACAAAATATCGAGGAGGACTGTAGGTTTGGGATGGTCAACTAATCCTTCCCCACCTTGAACTAATCGCCAGGCTGATGTGTTATTGTGCTGAGCTCTGTTCTTCGGTGCATTGCCAGTGGGGTTTCAATTTGTAGAAGCATAAACAGATACTAAAGTAAAAAGAATGGTGCAGTGATTTGTTAGCAGAGTTCAGATCAAATTATCACAGTGGTCCCCTGCTGACAGTCCTAACAATTACCTCCTTTTTCTTGGTCTCTCAAATGTTTTTTGTTTCACTTACATCTTGGTAAATAGTGTGTTTCTTGCTGTGTTTTATTTATTTACCTACAAAAGGGAAAGAAATTGAACCTTCAGCTTTCATTCAAATGTCTGAATTTCTATATATTTTGTCCTAACTTAGATGCGTTAGTAAGTTTCTGTTTTCTTTTTTTAAAAATAAGTGTTTCAGCAAAGTAGCTAAAAATGGTTTCGGCTTTTTAATGCATACCTGTTTTTATAACATTTTTGATCTTTTTTATAGCTTTGATCATGACAGTACAAGTCTTACTGAAATTTTAAAACTTTTGAGAAGAGCAGCTACCAAATAGGAAATTAATAGAATGTTGTATACATCAAGCCAATATTAAGAGTTTAAAGCATTGGAGTCCTATTCTGAAGTCAAATTGTGTCTCTGTCAGTAGATATTATTCCCTTTTTGTGGAATCATCAGCATCAGTTGATGTTCTGTACAAGTTGCCTAGAATTAGCTTCAACATTTGTTTCTACTCTTTTTCTTCGTTTCCCTGTTTTCAACTCTTGACTTTCACTCTTGCATAGTTACATTTGTCTACTTCTTACAATTCTAGTGGGACTGATTTATCATCATTTGCTAACATATCTGTCTCAAAATCTGAGCTTTGATCAGCTTGTATTTTATAACTTACATCTGTTCCATGTTTAACCTTTTGTAATGCTGTTTCTCAAAAATATTATCTAGTATAACAAAAGAATCATGTTAGTCTAAGCATTCTGTTAAACCTAAAGAAAATCCTATATACCTGTATTTTTGTTACTGTTTCATAGTCTCTTTTTCATTAAATCTATAAATCTGTCACAGTCCTAACTTCTTCCTGTGATTGCTGCTGAACTCCATCATCCTGTTCCTTCTCTACCACTTTTTTTTTTCCCTAGAAGTACAGCTTGTTGTGCTTCAGAGCATCCCCACCAGCAGCATCGCTGCTGTGGCCCACATGGTGCTGCAGCATCCAGCTCCAGCTTCTACAACAGTAAAGGCAGTTTAAAAGTACTCCCACAGTGGTCTGCAGTGGACAGCAGAAAGCTTCTTGGTTTTGAATAAAACTGGACTAAAAATTCTTTCTGAGACTACTTCACTGACATTAATCCTTCTGCAAAGAGTCCTTGAAGGGAGATAGATGGATGATAGTAGATCTGGTGAAGCAATGGCACAGATCTGTATATTCTGTTGCTACCTAATCCGGCTTTGACAAGGATTTCATTTAGGACTTACCTCCAGACTGACTCTGTCTTGGCTCATACTGTGTCTAAGTGTCTAGGAAGCTGTTGAAGTCCTTTTAGCTAAGTCCACATCCACGGATAGTAAATGCACAAGCTGCCTGATCCTGTTGGTGTCTGGATGAATCTGGCCTGAGGACCATGACAGGAGTACTCACAAAAATCTAGGTAATTCCAACTCGCGTGTCTTTCCAATGCAGTTGATGCATTTAATACAAATGGAAGTTTTATTGGCATAGGGGATGAATTCAGTCTTGGCAAAAATGGATTTGGGAGCAGCTATACTTGCTTGTAATGGAGCAAATTTTGGCTTCAGAAGTAGAGATATAAAACAATGAAGAGCTATGGATTTGGGGCCATCAAGGACATTACAGATGGCAGAAAGATAACTCGTATGGCATCATTTCCTTCCAAACAATTATGAGCTAGGGAAAAAGATCAGTTAGTTTTGCTGCATATAGCTTACAAAGCTTGGGCATGTGTGTTGAGTGTATTGAATGGACAGTGACAGCAAATACACCTGTGCAGAGATTAATTAGAAAGAGCAAACCAAAGCATGCCTTTCAGGTAGAAAGCAGCCTACAGTACCATCAATGTATTTGGATGAAAGGGAAAAAGGAGGATTATAGGCAATAACAAAAGCAGTCAATGACTGAAAGGTGGTGATAGATCTAGAATAGAAGAGTAATATTTACTGGTCTCGGTCACTGCAGCCACTTCTCAAGAAAGGTACGCAGCACTGCCCATGTTTATAAGTAGGGAGATGAAGTGGCAAACCCAGAAACTGCTTTTACTTTTTCTGGATCCTTTCCAGCATAGTACACACAAGATTAAAGGCTCAGCTGGCAGTTGACTCTTGTCCTATACACAGATTTCATTGGTAAAAGTCTACATAGTAGATACTCATCCTATTTTCGTGTTGGTTGGTTAGGTTGGTTGGTTTGTTTGTTTGTTTGTTCTGGTGTTTTGTTGATTGGGGTTTTTTTGTTTGGTTTTGTATTTGTTTTGTTGGGGTTTTTTGTTTGTTTGTATTTTTGTTGTTATTGTTGTTTTTTGTTTTGTCCTGGGGACTTGCAAGATTCTGTTCTGCGTGATTTCATCTCAGAAACCATACGCTGCTGCCAAAATGGTAAAATTTGAACAGGGAAATTCTTTATTATACAATTCTTGTTTGCTTCTATATTGTTCTTTCTAAGAAAATGAAAATCTTGAGATAATTTATACCAGACAGAACAGAAACACACAATTTTCCATTCCAGCTTGGTGTTTAATGGTGTTGAATGTTTTGTCTTCTTTCTAGTAAGTAGATAGGGCTAATTAATTTCTTTTTTTTTTGATGTGCACCAGCACATCAGAAATCCATGTTCCTCTACAACAATTGCAGCTGACTTGTGGTTTTCATGTTGATTTTTATTTTTGCGGTGTACCTGCATATATAACTCTTTTTATGAAAGCAATAGAGAAGTACTGGCTAAAAGTTACAGAATGCATTGTTTGCTCAAAGGAGTCCACAAAATATTTATCTTTGAAAAATGCAGAAGCCTATTTAAGATAAAAAACATAAACAAGTGTAGGGCACTTCTCAAAGTCTTCGACAAAGGTCGCAGGTGTAGGGAGGTCAAAGTGATATCTTGTTCTTCTAAATATTTCAACAGATAGACAGACTTTTGATTGCATTATCTATTAAAAAAAATTGCTTTGAACCTTCCGCCAATGCAGACCGCTTGTGCTTTCTCAAACCAGCAGAGGTTCGGTCAGCAGATAAGAATTTCTGACCGTGGAAGGGCAGCTGCTTTCCTTTCATCTTTCTTCTGGTGTGTATATGAAATGTTTGCTTAGCCTGGCCCTGCTGTCATGAGGACTCTTTTTTTTTTTCTTTTTTTTTCTTTCTTTTTTTTTTTCCTTCCTTAATCCTCCCTCTAATTTGAATCCTACACCCAGTGTGCAAATAATACATGAAGAAAATTTCGATTTCAGCAGTGTAGGGTAATCCTGCTGGGTGCTGAGTACTTTGAGCACTTCAGCCCTGGTTCAGCACAATACATAGCCTTATCTAACTATACATATGCTTATCTGTAAGCCTAAACTTAAGCATATGATTAAATGCTCTGATTGATTAGGACTAATGATCCTCACTGAAGTACTAAGCCCTGTGAGAGAAGTTTGTTTTACAGGCAATTTTGGTGTTGTTTTTCTTCTATTGTTACTTCCCACCAGTGAAGGTAATTAAGGAAGTGTTTGTTTTAAAAGCACCAGAGCAATTTCTGTATTTTTTTTTACCTGATTCTTGAAAATTCACTTGTGACCAGTCGTGTGTTTATTAGTCTTTTATTACATATTCTTCTTCAAAAGCAAGCATGATCGCTAGAAATTGTGCCAATGATATCCAGGTATGTCTTTTCCTTCTCAAGAAGCCTAATCTGTGTGTGATGTTAATGAGAAAAATATTAAGACAAAATGCGTAAAATTGCTTTCTTAGAAAGGTTCAATCTATATGTAAATGTAGAGTTGAATACAAGAGAACTGGCTAACAGTATCCCGAAGGAAAGATGGTGTTCACGTAGACCAGATCATTATATATGTATGCTTTCAGATGCTGCCTACTTTAACATTATATGGCTTCCTAATGAGAAAAATTTGTGTTTCGTTTTACTTCTTGCTGTCTCTCAGCCTGTCTCTCTTGCTTACTTTTCATTTTAACCAGCTAAGCCTGGTGGAGTGAGTTCTATCACGAAAATGGGGAAAAAAGTTAGAGTTGGAGGTTGCTGATTTTTGTGTGACACCTGGAGAGAAGGAATGTAAAGCAGTAAAGGGTCAACTAATGTTTTATGAGATTTTGACTTCCATAGATGTTTAATAAGGATCTCTTGTCTGCCTGCCATGTTGCTTGAAACAGTGTGGAAATCAAAACTCAAAGAGCATCTTTGAACAGGGGAAAAGCTGTCTTTCCTGCGATGTTGGCAAGTGTTGCCTTCACAAACGAGCTTCCCCAGGCAGACTCTGGGCAGGAAACTCTGAAGTTCTGTCTGTGACAGAGCACTGGTAGTATTTGAAGCACTGATTTCTGAACAGTAGTTCAGTAGCATCAGACTAAGAGACAGTAGTGAAGGATAACATCTCCTCCCATTGCATCCATGAGGAGAGGGAATTCTTCTGGATGGATTTGTTATGAAGAAAGTGTCTCGCTGTGTCATCCTAACCACCACAGTAAAGCCTTTGTGGGCCTTTACAAAAAAAGGAATGGAGGGAGTCTGAAGACACGTGAAGCACAAGGCAGCAATCAAACCTTATATTTTCTGAGGGCTGAGGAGGGATCTATTTTCCCTAGCACATTTCCATTAAGTTTTCTTAGCATTAAACTGCAAGTATTTTAAGCTACTGCGCTCTGAAAGAGTAGCCATGTGCTTTCATGATACTCAAACTTTGATCCTAAGTTGCTGTAAAGCTCCAGTTCAGCAAAGTGCTTGTGTGTGCTTGATTTTAAATACATGAATACTTACAGTGACAGAATGGTCAAGAGCAGCATGAAGTCTACTTTGCTTCACAGCTAAGCCAGTATGTAACTTATGAGAATGGTGTATTATCAGTCTAGTGCACCTATTTCTATACAACCCTGCCTTCAAAAAGCATTCCCTAGAGCTGGTGGGATTTAAGTGCATACTTAATTTAGGAGCAGGGGAAGAGTGCATATGCTTGATTTATATGCAGTTTATCTTCTGGTGGCCTAAATAACTTCTCACATCCTGATTCAAATTCTTAGGCTGTTTAAAGGTTTCCCCTCTCCCCGCCAAGACTTAGGGTTTTTCTGGAAATACTGTGCAGTTGTCTTCCATAAAGCCATTGTACTGTGCCTTTCAGATTTATTTATTTTATTTTTTTACATCTGTGCATTTAGTGAATAATGGCTGAGGTCTTCTTTCTTCATCTTTTATTGATTGAGGATATTTTGTGTGTCTTGTCTAGGAATACATATTTTTGCTCTAGTGCCTTGCATGTGAAAGTCTGTGTGAAGTTACCTTTCAGAATTGTGTAAATAATGAAATCTGAGCTAGTTGCTTCTATGTTGAAAATTTGTATTACTTGAGGACAAACCATTAGCTCGGAGTTTAGAGGGGATGAAGGTCATCCCGTGCAGAGAACCATGTTCTGTTGGCTGGTGAGACTGACATCTGAGGATTATAACCTCTGTGATGGATGGGCCTGGACCTTTTCACAGGGGAAATTCCAAGTCTTGATCTGGTACCAGTGGAATCAACAGGAGCTTGGTAAATTGCTTCAGGTTATGCAGAATCACAAATTATTGAAAAGTGTTATTTAGGAGATCCAAGTATTTTAGAATTAACATTCCACAGGACAATAGTATTTTACCGGTCTGTCTTTTTTTTTTTTTTTTCCCCTCCATGATCCTTCAGTACCTTAAGCTTTCTTTCTAAGGAAGAAAGGAAGATAAAAGGTCTGCTATGTCTTTCCTGAATGCTGAATTTTTCATAGGAGAATAAATGTTTTTGTCTTAAATTTAGCTGTTATCAAGGCTACCATTGATGATACAACATGGCTACCCTGACATGTAAAGAGATTCTGCTGGTTTAGTATCAACAGCAACTGTAAGCCCTTGCAGCCTGATTTCCCATATTATACAGGTCACAGAATTTGATGAGGGTTACAGGAGGACCCATAATAGCTCTGTGTAGATAGATGCAAAATACCAAGGGGAGAAATTATCGTCAAGATTATTAGTCATCAGCATGTTGAGATCATGCTGTTATTTCGATCATTTAACACACGGTTGTACCAGCAATGATGGCAAACCTTTTGGAAAAGGATCGGATTGGGGTTCTGCCTTTCAGGGGTTTGTAGCTCTCTCTTTGTCCTGTCCACATGGTGGAACATGGCCCATATTAATCATGATGGAAAAACGTGAAATGCTGCTGTTATTGCATCAGGACTTGTTGCATTTACTCACCAAGTCACGCGTGCACTCCCCAAGTGTCAGTGTTTGAAATAAGTTTCATTTCTGTGATCACAAGACAGCATTTTGTTACTTTTGCAACATTTCAGTTGCTGAGATGCATTTTGATTATCCTGATCAAAGAGTCATTGAGCATTGGAAGTTCATATTGGCCGTGATTGTCTGACGTACTTTGCACTATGTCATGTCTAACCCTTTGTGATGATTAAACATTCATTTGCACTGACTGGGGTGCCTGACAGTCTTACATCATAAAGCATTTTATTCAGTGCAAATTAGGATTCAGGACGCTCCTCTGTGGGGGATTTTCCCACTAATGACATATGTAAATAGCACTCATTCATTCTAATATTAAGGGGAAAGGTACAGAAGCATGCAGATCTCCTAATGAATGTGTGTTATACCTCAGATGAAAGGAAAACAATGTGTTTTTCAGATGTTAATTTTGTTATCTACACATACTGTGTTCCCCTCTACTCTCTCAAAGTTGAGATACACAGAATCAGATTTATAGAGCCTTTATGTTCACAAAGACGGTTTGTCAGAGAGGTACCCATGCATGCACACTCTCCGTAACAATATGGAATCCCTTCCTTCCCTGAAGAAAGGGAAGAAATACAGCCATATTATTCAAATGTGAACCCTAATAAACTGGGCCTTTTTTTGTGTGCATGTAAAATTATTTTCCCCTGCTCATTCTCTAGCAGCGTTAGCAGAGTTCAGATCTCTAACAAAGCCTGGTAGCTTCTGCCATGTTGTTATGCTTGAATTTTTATGACGGCGTGCCCATATGTAATGTAAAAGGTACCCTTCCTTATGTCAGTAGCCCTTGTCATCTGCTCCACCTTCTTTTGTGTTTATTTAACGTTAACTTGCTTAGTTTTAAGAGTACCACAGGGAAAAAAATTTAGTCTTAACATTTTATGAATGAGGAGTTTTGTCCCTTTTCTTTGGCGTTCAGTGCTGAAGGTCTGTCCTCGGTGTCTTTCCTGGGGGCTGCCATGGCAGAGCAGGCAGGCTCATGGCTGCCCTGCAGCCCAGCTGAGATGCTCCCAGGACTGTGCTGGCACCTTGGGCAAAGCCCTGGGGAGGCCACTTGGGTCTTGTCGATGCCCTGGGGACCATTTTCCTTGGCTGAAGAGCCCCAACCAACCTCTGTCAAAGTGGAGCAGCTCAGGGGCTGCCGGGGGGGAGGAAAACTGGGCTCCGAAGCCCCCCGATAGGAGAAGGGCTGAGGGTCTTTCCCGTTGTTGTGTGGAGTTCTGTCTCGTCAGTTCGCTGCCGCTTGCTCACAGAGCTCTTGGCTGATGCATTTTGGCTCCTCGTGCCGGGATGGCCTCCCTGGCAGCAGGCTGGGCCCTGCACAGTGTATTCACAGGGAACTCGGAGTTAGGTGAGGTGTCTGGTGGCCCAGCCAGCTCCAAATTGGGTCCTCTCCTCATCAAGACTTGATAACATTTCTGTCAAAGTCAGCGGCAAAACTGTTTTGTCTTCACTGGGAAAAAATCAGCTCTTGTCCTAATTATTCTGTTGCTCACTGGCACTGCTGAGACTGCCTTTCAGTAAAAGGAGGACACTCCTGACTCTTACACTTTATTTATGTCACCTGAAAAGGGTATGAGTTGTCAAATTTGGTGTTTCCAAACACCAAATTGGAGAAAACCAAGAAATACACTTCAGGGGGAAAAAAAAAAATAAATAAAAAATAATTCTTCCTTTCTCTTTTAACCAAAATTCAAATGTTTGCATTTAAAAAACCCCAGCTGTTCAATTCTGTTTAACTTCTATAGGCAGAGTAATTATAAATGGTATTCTTTATTTATTTTTTGCTGTGAGGAATGAGTAGTGTTCCCACAATTTTGTTTTGAGTTGAACTTGATGCAGACATCGGCTATAAATGGGTCAGGCAGTCATTGAAGTGAACAGTTGGCCACATTTGTGCTAACTCTAGTCTTTTTGGGTTTTGCCAGAGGAAAAAGAATTCTAATTTCTATCAGTCTAAATTGTGCTGGGCAGCATTATCAGCTGGAAAGACCCCTCTGATTTGACAGGCCCCACTGTATGATGATTAATTACTACTCAGCTTCATTGGACTTTTCTAATTTCCTTTTGCCACTAGCTGTAGGCAACAAGCGATAAGTACTGCTCTTATTATTTTGTGCAAAGGAAAATGTCTATTACTGCTCTGTCCTACAAGTAATCAGAATAAAAAGACAGCTGATTGGAAAAACGGTGAGGATCATTCTGTCTTTATTTATCCTACCCTTCCTTTATTCCTCTGCTACTTCTACACAGAAGTTGTTTTACACAGTTGCCTGTCAAAATAAGGAGATAAAATCATAAGCTCTATCAAAATAGTTGACATTTTGAAATTTGTATAATGATTTCATGGGAATTAATCCTCAATCTCCAAATAAATCCTCCTCAAAATGCTAATGTAACTAGGAATCTTACACCACAGAATGTAAAACAATTCTTAATCTTCTTTTTCTATTTTGCCATAAATTTATTATATTAGAAGGCTGCCTTGTTGAGAAAAATTACAGCATTATCACTGAATGCAAGGAGTAAGTACTTTACGTAACACATTATTACAAAGATTTTTCTGAGACACTGAATGCTTTTAAAGTATACGAAGAAGGTGCGTTACTAAGAACTTGTCAAGGACTTCACTGTTAGAGATAAAAATCGAAGCTTTCAACTTTCATATCTGTGATTTTAATGAATCCTCTCAAATCATTAGGCAGTTTGCAGTGAATTAATTCTACAAAAGTCATCTGAGTTGCTTCTGTGTTCTACACATATGAGAGATGCCACAGGATTTAGTTTCAGAGTGAGGATATTAAATGCCTACTGAGTAACAGCCCAGCCCAGCAACATGGTGCCTGGGAATGCTTTGCCAGGACAGCAGTGGGTATAGTGGTGGTAAAGTTATGTGCTGTCGGGACAAATTACCTAAAGATGGGGCTTCCTATCTGTAGACTTAGTGTATGCTGCTGTAGCTTCAGTTTGAAAGCTTGAGTCAGTCACACCTGACAGGGCTCGATGTCCTTATCTGCAGCAGATCCCTTCTCAGAATGTTTCCACACTTAAGGATTTAGGAGGAAATTTATGAACATAAAAGTCTGTGCCACCTTGGAAAAGGCACTTTTCTAAACCGTTTCAGATGGCTCTGAATGTCACTCTGCTTTTTCTACCTGGGGATTTTTCTGAAAGGATTGAATATTGATACGCAAGAGAAGACACTTGATAAGTCTTCCACAGAATTGTATTTATCTTGTTTCCGTAAGATTTGTTGTTCTGACAGATTCAGAAATGTTTCTTCTCATCATATCCTTCCTGTTTTTTTGCCTGCAGTTAGAACTTCAGGTATTTACATTATTTTGATCAGATGTATACAGCTACCGCAAGAGTGACAGAGTCAGGGCCTGTATGTGAAGCTGCAATTGTTTTGTGGGGTTTTGGTTCTGCTTTTAAACCGAAATGGGAGATGTTAGCAAGATTGCCTCCTCTGAAAAAAGTTAGAAACTAGTTGGCTCACTGCCTGAAACAGTGAGGGGAGGCTCCTATCTGGAAATATCTCCCATCAGGAGCACACAGCACTTACCAGCCCAGCCTTTCTGAGGATGTAAATTCCAGGCCTACTGCAGTCTTTGTAAATATGGATGGCCTTTGTGTGGGAGATGTGTACTGCTAGGAGGGGGGAGAGAATGGATATTTGCATGCAACTTTCACATCTGCTACTGAACCCGAGAGCCTGATTAGAATCTGCATTCCTTTCCCCGAATAAACAGAGAACCAAATGGCTTGCAGATCTCAAGAAACTCCTCTTCCCCTGTCCAAAACCTTTTCTGTCCTCTTCCTTAGGCCTCTGCAGGGTAAGATTCAATGACTGCTGAAGAGACCATAGGTTGCCAGGTTGTGTGACTTCTTTTCCATGGTCACAGCAGGAGGGGACAGGAACTGAGCCCCTCTGGGCAGAAAAGCTGGGCAGTGATTTCAAGGTGGCTGATCCAGTGTGAAGCTCCCTGATGGCTGACGAGGAGCCAGCTGGGCTAGCGCATGCTCAGCACATCTCTAATCCACAGCACGTGGTTCAGAATATTGCGTGGAGTTGTGTGTATGTTTTGGTGGTGGTGGTTTTTTCCCTAGCTGCAATTACTTCTGCTTTGCAGCCAACAAAAGTAAATGTATTGGCAGTATATTGGCAACGTAGCTGCCAGTGCTGTTTTGCTTCACACAAACACAGCATTGTTACTCACAGTGAAGCACTTGTGATATT
The DNA here is from genome assembly GCA_013399075.1 of Chloroceryle aenea. Classification (NCBI taxonomy): domain Eukaryota; kingdom Metazoa; phylum Chordata; class Aves; order Coraciiformes; family Cerylidae; genus Chloroceryle; species Chloroceryle aenea. Next base: position 246,409 of record VWZY01001082.1, on the reverse strand, counting down.
GTTAACGGACTGGTAGCACTAGTTTAATGGTTAGGAACTTCATTCAGTCAATCTAAAATGAACTCAATTATATTCTTTCCTCCCACTTTATCCCCTTCAGAACCTGGTGGCTATTGTTCTCTTGGTTTAAGGTAGCTCACCCTCAATGGGAGGGAACAAGGAGCTGAGTGTTTCACCTGAGAGGAGTATTGTAGTTCAGGCCTCTGTGTTAGAGTGGAGAATACCTTGTGAGCATGTCTGTTGAAAGCATCTCCTAATTACATAGTCTTCCTGGTAGCAAATCAGAGGTTAATTAGTATCTCAACAGGTATTGTGAGGCACTAGTTCGTTGCTAATGTTTCTAGTGGAAATACTGCATATTGTGCTGGGTTGCAGTGTAAAGAAGGATGTACTCCTCCAGCACCTGTAATTACAGTATCCTGTTCCATCATTATAATTGGAATGGGATAGCACATCTAGAGTTTGTTCATTCATTTAAAACAGTAATAACTACCTTGTAGAGATTTGGATGACTGAGGCGTGTATATATATATTTTAAAGAGCTTATCTTGGGGTCATCAACAACTATTAAGCAGATTAGCTTCTTTTAGCAAATAAGATGGGATATTCATAAACTGTTGACAGGCACATTTTTCTCCTGTGTTTGTGGATGAGTCACTGTACAGATTTGTTTTGCCATCTCTATACCTAAGCCACATATAGATGAGTTCCGGGAAGCATCAAAAAGCAACGGCAATCACAGTTATAACAAGGCAGGCAAAATTTCTGTATCCCTTTGACAAAATGGTCTTCCCCAAGTCCTAACAGTTCCCAGAGGGGATGGAAAGGAAGTGGGCAACTGTCCTTCCCTCCTAGCATGGGGCTGCAGCTGCAGGAAAGGAGATGTGCTGCTTTAATATTTTGGGGAGCGCTAGGGAGCGTTAGCCTCCCCAGAGCACAAGGACTCGTGATTCACCTACTGCAACATTGGTCTTGGAACCACCAGTAACTGCTGCTGCTGCTGCTACTGAAATTTCCTCTTTAGGTTCAGCGAGTTTATAGTGTTCAACATCAGGCAGTGGATAAGTCTTATATCAGAAATAAGAAAAAGAAGGTAGGATCTATTCCTGGCAATATCTTCCGGCTGCTTTGCTGTTCTAGCACTTAATGTTTGAACAGATTCAAAAGTGTGCACCTTTGCTATGTATAAAAGTAGGATCTTCCAGCTCATTCTGCACTACTGCTTCTACTTTTCTACACAGCTATTTTATTTTATTTCTTGTCCTGTTAATCAGTAATTTACTGTTGCTGTAAAATAGCGTGTGTTGTAGTGTTTGTCCTATCAATGCAAACTGATAAAACGCATCCTCAGATTAGCTCCTCTTTAGGGAAAGAAAATAAAAACACAGACTCTGGGTAGGTGTTGGCAAAGAAGGAATTCCCAATATTATTAATTATTTGAAGTGAATTATTTTGGAAATACAGAGTAATTCAGTAAAATAGTTTTTACTGTGCACTGTTTTTTGTCATATTCAAGCCAGATAATTATAGTATAGAGTTTATTCATTTAATTTGGACTAATTTGGAAAGTGAAATATATAATGGTGCAACTGCTTTGTTCTTTTTCTAATAAAAGGTAGGAGCTTTTGAGTGTTATTAGACTGAGATAAGCTAGGCTTCTGTATAGCACAATTTTGTACGTCTGAACTAGCAAAAGCCTTTGAAGTCCTATGAATCTTTCTGCTTGTTAATTCTTCCATTTGTTTGATTTTTGGTACAAAGAAAATGAAAGAATATGATGAGATTATGGCATTTTAAGTCAATATTTATTAAAAAATCAATCTCGATGAAAATCTGCCCATCCCTCTAATTAGATGAGGCAACTTGAGGTTGATTTTTAATTGCAAAAGTAATTACACGGAGCAGATAGCCAGTGACATTTGATTATCTAGGTGATTGATTAAAAAGCCTAGCTCACAGAGCAGATTGTCAGCCAGGGGAATCGAGACAAAAGAGCAAATTAAAAAAGTTGTCCTGTTAGTAATCACAAAATTCAAGGATGAAATTACAAAGCTAAACACCTCCAATCCACGTCATCTTCATCACTCAAATGTCTGCAGCATGCCTGAGCTCAAAAAGAGGCGATAAAGAAATGGATTATTTTTAAAAGGAGGAAGTATTCAGGAAATATAAAAACGAAAGAGCAAAAGCACTGCTGAGAATAGGGACTTCAACCACACAAGCAAAGGAATAAAAATTTCTCTTAATTGTGACAGAGTTCATTTTCCCTGTGCTCATATGATAGCTCATTAAAACCAAGCAGCATTATTCAAATTAAATGTGTTGGGTAACAAAATATATTTTTAGTCACAGATCTTATTGATCATCTAGGAATCTAGTCTAGATTGTCCCTTCCTCCTCCAATAGATGTATTTCCCAGAAGATATTCATTTAATTCTCTAATATTTTGGATTTATTTGATATCATTTTAACTGATTTCATTTGGTAACTGGAATGGGGACTGCTGATGCCTTTCAGTAAAGAATGTCACAAAATCTTTGTGAAATTCATATACGAGGTAATGTGAGTAAAGTGAGAAGCAGAAGGATAATTACTTTTGCTTCTAATATCCCCTTTTATTTTTAATTTTATGATGCTTATCTCTTTGGGCTGTGTGGTTCTTGTAAGTTGCTCCAACAAGTTGGTGAGGTACAAATCCTGAATTGCGAAATGGATTCTTACAACAGGCCTTTTTAATGCATGTAGCACATTGTGCTACATACATTTTTGGCCAATTGGGTTTTTCATTTGTTTGGTTTTGTTTGCTTGTTTCTTACCATGAGAAAGCACTATTGTGTTTTATCTGAATTGTATTGTTTTGGCCAAATAAACTTTGGCATAATCACTCCAGTCATCTCAAAGTGGCATTTAAACCTTAAACTCATTTGTGAAAAATAACTGCCTTTTCTGAAACATCCCATGACTTCTTGGTATCGCTCGTCCATCATGTAAGCAAGTGTCTGACATTTTCTATAGCACAGATGCCTGAAAAGTGGTGTGAGACCAAGGAGTGAGACTGAGCAGCAGTTACTCTTTAACTGATACCAGAAAGATATGCATGTAACATTATAATCTATTTTATTAGAATAAAACAAGCCATAAAAGAGGAAAAAGGCAGGGAAACTGTTATAAGCATCCCATCCAGGGTCAATTAACATACACCTTGTCAGCTTTTAGAGTCCTTAAGAGCTCAAGTGCAGCTACTATCACTTGTAGCAAGAGGTGGATTTACCATGGTGGGTGTCAGCATCAGGCCCTTCATCTGCTGTCTAGCAGTCCTTCAGTGAAATCTCTGTGATCCAGTTACTCATTCCACAGAAACACCCTGGTTTTCTTCCACGGTGTTGACTTTGAGAAAAAGAAATGATTACTAGATCGTTGGATTTGTTAAATGCCAGTTCTGTATTGTTCTTTTATGAGGCTCTATTATGTCACCCATCCAAATGTAATCTGACAAAGAGTTAAAGAATTGATTAAAGGTGCTTCTTGCATATTACAACCCTGTATAGTTTTCCAGGTTCTGGAAGGGCCTTTTGCATAGAAGCACATGAACACTGAAAGAGAGATGGATATAGAGATACAGGCCTTGGTGTGTTTCAAGCTCCCCTACTTTAAAAAATAAAGATAAATTTTTAAAATGCAGGAAAGGGTTGAATCAGTTTTGGAAATGTGTATTTAGCAACCTCAAGAGAGCAGTTTGATATAGAAAATTGTATTCCATTTTCAGTACAACAAAATGTATAAGGGTGTGTTGGGTAGTTTGCAAACATTACAGTCTAGTCCTTGTTGCTCTTTCAGCATTTTGAGAAGGTGGGGTGAAAGCAGCAGAAACACTTTTCTTCAAGAGCAACTGCCTCTTTGTTTAACAAAAAAATATTGAAATATTTAGAGATTTTGGTAATTTCAAAGTTTTCAGCAGACGCTCTCATCTCTGTGCTATTTCAGAGAGTCAAATCAAAGTCACAGAATAAACTCAATTGTGCATCTTAGAGCTCTGCTAATACCAATACTGCCATTTACGATGTTTACGATTCATGTGTCCTCTTAGACACAGTGCTTTGTTCACAAGCAAAATGTTCTTTACATGATTGTATTTACACTTGTCTCATTTTCTCCCATGGAAGCTAATTCACAAAAATGGACTCCTGTGTTGTATGGACACAGAACCCTCATCCTCATTTTCCAAAACAGCTCCTTTAGACAATCAAATGCCCATGATTTTTCTCCTCCCTTTTCAGTTCTCCTCAGTCTGAGTTACCTTTATTTTTGCCTTTGCTTGCATTAAACAAGAAATTCAGATGTTGGTAATTAACTGGAGTTCTCCTGCTGCCAGCCCAAATTCAGTTCCAAAAAGCCCTGTATATTGCTACTTCTGCATTTGTTAACAATGTTCAGACAACAGGTCTGCAATTAGATTCCCATCTGTTAGGTTGGGCATTTAGCATAGCCAATGGATGCAAATGAACTCGGGTCCCTCAGTGGAGTGGATCCCTAACTAGCAGAATTATATTTGAAAAGAAATTTAGCAGTAAATGACAAGGAAGGAGATGAAGCTTTTAATAATGTTTAAATGAAAATGATAAACTCCTGTTGCTACAAAGATGGTTTCTCCAACAAATCTGCAAATAAATTCAAATATTCCACCGTTTTCCTCAGTATCTTGAATGCTGCATTAGATTCAGGGGAAAAATGCTAACTTTAATTGTTAGACATAAGTGCTTCCTGCATAAAGTAATGCTGGCGATTATATCAGCGTTAAAAATCTACACCAGTTATTGCTTGAGACTCTTTAATGGATGCTTCAAAATATGAGACATTTTTACAGGCTAGGATGGAAGAGGCAGAGAGATGCATTTATAGAATTCGTGTGTTTAATCTCAAACTGCAATTTGGTATCTGTTCTAACAGCGTTATAATAAGGGATAATCCTACCAAGTCCATAGGCTGTGTGTTGGAGGATTAGCTAAAGCTTGCATATTTAAATGTTTCGTTTTCTGCCGGAATGTCTATAAAATAGACAGTAAAACCCACTTAAACTAATACCTGTTGAAGGGTTAAAACAGGATGGAAAAAACCTCTGTGCAAACTCAGGTTTTCTTTAAGTACTCATTATATTACTCTTCTGCTTCTTCAGAATTTGCAGATCAAAAAATAATTATTCTATATAGTACATGAATATAGAGTTTTAAAAGGATTTCTGCATATGCATGAAAATGTAATAATTCTGGTGTAAAATGAGTTTACATGTTTAATACTTACAGCTTTGAAAAAAACAAAATCCTAAACTCATAGTAAAAGATACATTTCTAGAGTAATACGTCTAATTATTTTGGTGCTTTGGTAAAAGGAAGGAATATTTATGCATTATAAAAACTGGGGAATGGTTTTTGGTGGAGTCATTATATACAGACTTCAGATTTACACCAGTTAGTTTTTATTGTGGCTTCTTTTATTTCTTTGGTGGTGGTAATGAGCATCTCCACTTGCGGTGTGACTCTTCAGTGAGAGTTTTGTCACAGTCGTCAGGAGGATCTGGACCACAGTCCATGTTTCTTACCAGAGCAAATACTCAGATGGCAGAGAGCATCCCAAAGATACCAAAACAATTGTCAGTGTTGCAATTTAAGTTTAAAAAACAAAACAAAACCCAAACTTCTAATGCACTATTTCTGAGTTTGGGATTTCGTTATTCTACTTGCCAGATGTAATGAGATGGTTCCTGCCCTTAACATCCTTACATCCAAGACAGACAAAAGGCTGAGGAGCACCAGCCTGGCAGACTGCAACTGGGAATATTCGGATTCCATATTCTCAGGGCAGAGCCATGCGCTGGCCACAGGTGGTGCCTGTACAGCACGTTCCTCCTTCACAAAGCTACCGGGCTTTGCCAGCGTATGAAAGAGTTACAAGTAATCAGCGTATCCCGTTGGTTCACAGTTCGAGTTTTGCACTGCCAAGCGAGTCCACTAAGTCTTCCTTATGGCTCAAGGTTCTGGAAATAGCACCGTTCCAGTGAGGAGAGTGCGCTTTGATCGCTGCTGGCTCAGTCAAGAGCGGTGTCAGCAGGGTTGCGCTGCTCTCCTGGCTTCAGCAGAGCACGATGTTGCTTGTGTGCTTGGGGCAAGATGGAAATGTGCCTACTGGAAGGATGTGCCCTGCTCTGCAGAACCAAGTATGACTTTTGCATTCAGTAGAAGTAAATGGACTTAGAGATTTTTTTGGGCCCTTTGAGAGAAATTGCATCCATTTGTTTCAGCCTAGCTACCAGTATGGGATTGCTCAGGATGAGCTGTGCACTGCTTGTCACCATGACAAAAGTGCAGATCTTTGCCTCTGTGGGATTTAACTTTTCAGGGCCTGACAGAAGATGTGTGGGATCAGAATACCCTGCCAGGCAAGCCGTTGGTCCAAGTGTGCTACAGACAGGGTGGGAGTTTGTGATTGCCTGGTCTGTAGCCTGCTAATCTTCCAGATTAGTCTATGCTTTCTCCCCCAGGGGATAGAAGGCCATCAGCAGAAAGCAAGAGCAATCCGTTGCTCTTTCACTGACAATAAACAGATAGTGACAGCAGCTAGAAACCTTGTCGCGGTGCTATTGAGAGCCGGGAGTGTACGTGGGTATGGTGGTTTACTCAGTCACATTTTTCTTTCTGTTCTTAAATAGAAAATTATTCATATACACAGGTGATGGAGAGACTGTGTTTGGGAGGGAGGGAGGGACTACAGGAGTGCATAGGTGCATGAAGAGATTCTTCTAGCAGGAAAATTTTGGTTGCCTGCTCTGTACTTGGCTTATGCTATGTTATTGTGCCATCTCATCTTATCTCGTCTCAGCAGTAATCTGGGGACATCCTCTGGTTCTTTTGGTTTGAAGGAAGCATTGGTTAGATGGACATGTGTAATGCAGCATAGCTCTGATGGCTCAGGGGAGTATTGTGTGATGCTGTGCTTGGACAGCTGCCAGTGAAGAGGCACAAGCACCATGACCCTCTGTTCTCAGATGGTGCAAAGAACCAGTGGCAGGAGTGAAGCCTTAGTCCAGCTGTGGTGGTGGCTGTAGGGCTCCTGCAGCCTCCTACAAGAGGCAGCGGGTTCCTCCACCTGCTGCCCCAGTAGCCAGCAGTGCAGCCAGTGGGCATGGCCAGGAGCACAGGCACCGCTAGGCTTGAAATGGGAGCCTTTCCACACCTAATAGCTTTGATGAGGCTTTTGGATCATATGTCTTTATTTCTGCCTTCCAAACAAGGAACTGGCAGCTCCACACCATGCAAAATGTTGTACTTTCTCCAGTCCTTGGTTAGTTGAAAGACTGGTCTCACGTGGAGTAGCCTCTTCTGCTGAGAGTAGCTGTGTGTTTGTGACTGGGACTCAGGCTTTTGGTGTGTGGTTCTTGCTGTGACATGGATAATTCTGGGAGTTTGAAGGAATGCAGGTGTGCTCTTTGCCTCCTTAGATTTTGCACACTCTGTAAATTCTACTTCCATAGATTTTTCTTTGATAGATTTGTGTTGTGTAATGATTTTTCTTTTTTTTTTTTTTTTAATCTATACCCAGGCATTCCCCCTTAAATAATAAGCACTTCAAGTTCTCCAGTGCAGTGTCCACCAGCTAGCTTCTTTCTTAGTTCTTTCGCATTGTTATTACCTGGAGGTAGGTCTAATAACAGGAGCACAGCATCAATGTCCTGCATTCAAGTAAGGAAATTAACCTAATAATTGTCTCTTAAATGCATTCTTTCATTACACAACTCATGGGGGCAAGGGGCAGAGGTCACTTAACTTGCACAGTGATCACGTTGTCATCAGCATAGAAAACCATTATCTCAGTAGGTTATAGCTAATCCTACTGATAGCATTTTAACCAGCCTAATTTTTCTAATAAAGAAAAATATTGATGAGGTAACAAAAAGTGGTGAAAAGAACCTATTTAATGACCGCAAACTAATCGGCATAGCTAGAGTTTCTTGGAAGAAGTGTAGATAACTTTCGCTCCGTTCCCACTGGAAATATACCTACCAGACCTTTGTAATCTGCTACTAGTGTTTATTCTTAGGTTTGTTTTGTGGCATGGAAGATGAAAAGCTTGAGGTCTAGTATTAATTTATTATTGCATATCTTCCTGCTCGCTTTCTACCACAAAGGTTATGTGCACAGTGATGACTGCAGCCTATTTAAACACGTAGTCTGAGGAAGATTTGGATCAGTAGTTCAAGGACTGGTAGCAATCCAGCTATTTTGGTGTGAGGTGTGGGTTACAAAATGTACTCACCTGGGTAAACACTGGGGCACTGAGCTCAGTGTGCTGCAGCCCAACCACGGGCTGCCCTCGAGTGGGCAAGTGTAACGCTGGCTCTGGTTTAGCTAAGCCTGCTTCAGTTACCCCTTTGATTGCTATGTAAACATACTCTGGATCAGCTGAGCTGCTTTTCTGCAGCTTGGTTTCTGGCCTGCAGCCTGGTTCTCCACAGATGTATCTTAAAAGGACTTGACTTTTCTGTGTTTGAGCTCTGCCTCTTATGGTGAGGGCTTTACCTGCCCTCGTGGGCTTCCTCACAGCATTGCCTTTTCTGTCCTCTGGAAAGCATAGTCTGAGACCCCTCCATCAATATGGTGCTTCTTTGTTTTCCTCTCTAAGCACAAAATGCCAACATTTTTGAGACAGTTGAGTGTTGTGGAGGCAAAAGCAGAGATCATGGGGCTCTGTTAGTTATACTTCCAAATAGCTTGAGAACAAAACCTCTGTTCAGAATGGGCTGGGTCTTGACACATCAGAAGCTTTTAGTCTCAAACACAGCTTGTAAACAGCTCAGCCTGTGTTGATAGGAGGTTGTCTTCCAGCACCCATTCTTTGTTTTCAGAAGGCTGTTGGATTTGCTCAGTCTTAGCTCACTCAGTATTTATCTTTGCAGTGGGATGTTGCTTTAGGACAAGCCATGTATTTATTCTGACTGTCTGCTCTGTGAGCTCAGTTTGTGCCCGGGTGGCTGCACACCTTACAGAGAGGGGAAGGCTGATGGGAGCGTTGGACTCCTTGTGGCCCCGCTTCAGACTGCTGGGGGAACCTGAGTGACCAGGTAGACGCTGGTGCATTTTTGGTGCATTTTGGTCGTGTGTATTAAAGGTCCTGGGGTGATTCTTATGCCACGGGTACTACAGCCTTCCTGCACGCTTCCTGCTATAACTGCAGCACGTTATTATAATAATCATTATAATTATCCTCTATACATAGTCTAAAATAACCTCATTGTTGTAAAAGAGAGTTCAGATGCAAAGTAAGACAGAGGTACGGAGATGGCATCTAGCGAGAGGAGTTCGTGTGTGACACTGGTGGCATGGGAGCCATAGGAAGAATTTTGTTTTCTGGCCTGAATGAAAAAGTGGAAGGGGGAAAAAAGTAAATATTTTTACTTCTCTGGTTTATTATTTGCCATTTAATAGCCCCTAGCTTGTTGACAAAGACAAAGCGAACTTCTACCCTCACTAGTTGCTTATTATTGCTAAACTGCCATTGAAGCACGCTGGAAATTCATTTACAATCTCTTTCACATTCTCTGTCACATAGGAAATCAATATTTGAGCAAGACTGTCCCCTCCAGAAGTAACCCACAGTACCAGCTTCCTTCAAATATATTTGGCCTTAAGCGTTGCTCCCTGGCAGGTACCCTTTCCCCAGCCCCACTCCACCCAGGCTCCGCTGGGCTGTGGTCAAAGTGTTAGGCAGCAGTTTTTATGAAGTGTAATAACGATACTGCAGAGATGGCCAATTTAGACTGAAGTCCCAGCGTCGCCCTGCGTTTCACAGCTGATTCATATTGACGAGTGCTGCTTACCCTGTGAACTGTAAGCTGCTGGAATGAGCAGAGCGGCTGCGGTTTTCTTTCAAGTTACAGGATCCAAAGGCAGCAGTAATTGTTTTTGAAATGTTTCTTTTTATTATTATTAAATAAATTCATTGTATATGTTGAAACCTGGATTGTGCCTGCTCTGCTTTGCTTCCCGATTCATTGCCAGGCCTAAAGCGCAGGCCCGGCGTGTGTGTTTTGGATTGCCTCTAAGCCATAATAAAAATATCCTTTCTGCGGGGAGAGGCTGCCATCGCTGCCATTTCCTCAGAAATGTGGACTCCATAATTAGTCAGCATTTCCAGCTCGGAGCACTAAATGGAAGAGACGGGATGAGGAAGAAACCCTACAAAATAACTAGATTTTATTTAAGCTAACATAAAAGTGCAGAAATATGTTAGTCATGTATCATGACAGATTCTAGCCCAGTCTAATTCAGTTCCTCTTGTGTGCATTGGCATAGGGAATCAAAGACTGTTTGAAAAGATGTGCTTACAAAGTAAGTCACTTTACCAACTGTCAGGAACTGCTTTGAAACACATCCTTACCTCCAGATACTATTTACCTTGAGGATGTACACTGTACATGCTCTCCTCAGCTTAAAGGCCTGGGGCTTGAGTAGCAGCACTTACTGTATCTTCCAACAAACCCTTGTAAATTACCACACACGTGCCTTGCAGCACCGGGCGGTTTGCTCAGCAGGCAAACACAATGCAGCAGCGTTATTACATTTCCATGAAGTTCACCAAATTTGCAGGATCGCTAGGGTGGACCCGACAGGGAAGCTCTCCTCCTGCCTACAGCACCTTTAAAGCAGCTGATGGTGCCGCTGATACTTTGCATTCTGCTGTTACTCTACCGCTGTAGCCATCTACTTAATCTCCCCAGCAAAGATTAGTTTATTCGATTAAGTCTGTTCCCTATAGACCATCCCTGTAGCTCCTTGGAAGGCATCAAGACTGTGTGTCTCCAACCTTTTACCAGCTAAAACGATTCAATAAAGTAATCTTTTCCCCCTCCTTTTATATGATTGGAAAATAAATTGAAAATGAATTTCAGTTATTGCTTGTGTTTTAAATATGAGATAAAGGTCAGCCCCCTCTAGCTATCTCCATAGATGGAGATTAACATGAGCATGTTCCATTATAAAATCATATAGCAGTTTTGTAAATCTGTCAAGTCATCTACAAATATATAATTAGTCTGTTAGATTTTGAAATCAATAAACAATGACTTTTCATTCCTGTGCCTAGAAAGCTTTGCTACAGAGTGCTCTAGGCATAGGAGTCCGAATAGCAAAATGTTTGCCCTGTATACATGAAGTTGTTCTCTGGATCTGTTTAGATGTCAAAGGTTAATTGAAAATTAGTTGTATATGTGCTTTTTTTACCTCTATTTTTTTAAACTGTACTTAAGAAAATAAGCCAATTTTAAACTTGGATTTTTTTTTTTTGTGAAAGCAGCGTGTCAGACAGTGGATGTTCAAAGTGTAAACTTCCCATTTTCCTTTTTATAGTCGGCTGCAGCGAGATGGTGACTGTGAATGTTTGTAAGGCAACATTCATAGACATATTTATACAAGGCATGTGTTCACCGTTTGTCATCACTGTCACAGAACATGATTTCCCGGGTCAGAAAATTGACTTCAAAGCTTGACCCTGAAGATTTGACTTGCCTGTTTGCTTATTCTGGTTCAAGATGTGATGTCAAAAGCTGTCCTATTAGTGGCACCTTTTCACATTTAGTTTGCTCAGGTTGATAATAATGATACTGGAAGGACCGCATTTTGATGTTGAAAGAGATAGGGGAAGGAGCACTGCTGAAATTGATGGTGTTGACAGTAGAAGGTGAGATTGGGAAAAGATATATTAAAATGTGGATATTACATTGTGACAACATTTCTTTGTTAAAATACTATACAGCATGAAATTAACTTTATTGATGTATCCTGGTCCTAAATTAAGAAAGAGTATTTTTTTATATACTGTATAGGCACTCGCTGTATACCAATTACAAGTATATACGTATGTATTGTTTCAGTGTAATTTTTAAAGTAGATTAATTAGAATACCCTGATTAGAATGGATTACACCATGTTTATTTTATTTATTCATTTTAGTACTGAATTTTGATATGCAGAAATTCATTGTTTCTAAACTCTGTTTGCTTTAGAAAGAGGCTAGCATAATTTTATCTCCAGCTGTCAAAATCAGAACTGCTATCATTCATCTCCTGGTTTTGTTAGTGTGGCATTGTTACAAATTGCTAGATAAACGTAAGCATCAGAATCAGGGATCTCAAAGAGTAAAAAAAATTAAAATTAGGTTATTGAAAGACTTAACAAGATGACACGTGGCAGGATAAATGTCAAATCAATAACTTAATGCTCATGATTGAGTATCCTGGGTTTTAACTAATGATTACCTGTTTATTGATCTACCTTGTGACACCAAAGTACAGAAGTATTGTGGTATTCTTTATTTAAAAAAAAAAAGGAAAGGAAATCTCAAGCAGCGTAACACCTACCTTGGTGGTGGCATGACATGATTGAATCCACTAGTGTCATTCCTTGCTAGTAAAGTTAAAATAGACAAGCTTCCCATATTAATATGCCCTCCTAACAATTACTTTATATAAGGTCATATTCTCAAAGTTTCCAAGGTACTCAGCTGGCATAGACCACAGTGGAATGTAAAGTAGGCAGTGCGTAAGGTCGCTCACAGAGGAGAATCATGACCATGAGCACTGCTTAGGGCGCACTTGGCATCAGCCCTTGAACTCCTGTGTTGTGTTTCACTTGTCAGTTCAGAACCCTTACTATAAATAATAATTTCATTTTCCATGTTTACTTGGTTTTCTAATTTTAGAGTGACCAGCACTCACATTTACTTTTTTTTTCCTTTCATCTCCCCATTTTAGCTCATGCAAAATTTCCATTCCATTAAGATATAGGATTTACAGAGTTGTCCATTTCTTCACCAAGTGTTTGTGGGTACTGATCTGTTTGCACTGGCAGGCAACCACTGAAGTTGTCTCTCCTGTGCACGGGGCTTTCTTGGTACCTCCTGAGGTGTGGTGCAGTTTGGCTAGTGCAGTGCTGTTGCTGGGGGATTTGCAAACTCCAAAGCATCATAATTGTAATTTCAGTTTTATGAATTAGGTTATATGGATTTTTAGGCTTTTTTTTGTCTTGTCTTGATGTTCACAGTGTATTGTGTTTCAGGTTTTTGATGTTTGAGTTTTTTGTTGTTTTGTTTTGAATAATTTCTTCATGTGCAGCTTATATAAAAAAGCTTTATCTCTGTACGTACCAGGGGTATGTGCTCCCAGGGCCTCTGGTGTCTATTTGGTTGATCCAGCAGTAAAACAAGCGGTGTCCCTGGAAGGGTAATAGGCTGACAAGTCACATCATAGTCAGGGTCTGGGGAAAATGTGTAGCGATGCTCACTTGGCAATGGTCACTTCAATCCTGTGGCAAATATTCTGGTTTTCAAATGATTATTGGTTACACTTTCTGTGCTCTGTGGAATTTTAGTCCTAGAATGCAGCTGAAGAGCTCAATTTTAATATGTTTTTTGATATAGAGTAGCTATTTCAGAAGAGGACCATATGCCCAGCAGTAGGAAAAGCAGAGCTTTTGGTAAAGTAGCCAGTCTGGGAACGTGGATGTAACTGTAAGCAAAGGTTATGTATCTCTATTTGTTGATGAGCTGCAGAATCTGCAGTTTCTGCTAGTGTGCAATTTACCTTGTGCAAAGAAAATATAAAGCAGACCTAGAGTAGCCCTGTAGAAATCGTGAAGTTCTGACAGCTTTGCTTGGAAGTAAGTTGCAGTCCCACGAAAGAAATAGTAGACAAACATCATCAAACTGTTAGTGGGGGTTGATGGAATTAAATTTGACTAATTGTCTCTCTTTATTGAGGTAGCTGCTTAGCCCATGTGAAAGTGATATAATATCATCTAAATCAAGGTAATTATGTAGGATCTTGTATCTTACTGACTTAGCTTGTGTGTGTACAAAATACTACTTACAAAATTTCTTGAGAGGCCCAGGGTGTTGAAATGCTGCATTTGTAGCATAAAAGCTTAAGTGAGACTAAATCACAGCCAATTCTCTTTAACTCATTCCTTAAAAAAATTACTATTTGAGTAGGAATGTTATTCAAACTGCAAACAATAAATACGCAACCTTTTCATTGTATGTTCCACAACCCCTTTTCAAACGAGTGAAAGATTCTGACACCTTTCTAATTAAGACCTATATAAAGGGAAGGGAAATATGTGGAGCTGAATCAGTAAAAACCTCTATTAGGTGTGACACAACACATACTTCAGTTGTAATTGGAGAGATTTGTCTTCAAGGAAAGTCACCTTAACTTTAAAAAAATAAACAAGGCCTGAATGATATGCTAATAATGTTGCATCTCTTTGACTAAATGGTTGAGCAAGTTTTTTAAGCACTCTTCTTCCTTAAATAGATCCCATGAAGTCTTTTTTTTTTTTTCTCTCCCTGCCTCCTCCTCCTAAACAGAGTTTGTTGGTCAAGTTGATCTCTTGTTTGAAATTCAATCAAGGGCATTAAAGTGTAAACCAGTTGGAAAAACAAAGAGCTTAGGGAAATCATTTGCTTAAACAACAACAAACAAGCACTGGTAATCTTCTTACAGAAATTAATGAAGGGAAAACCCCCTCAGCTTGGGTGGATAATGATCCTTAGCTATCATGTAACAAGCCTAGAAGGTTTAGGGAGAAGGTGAAAATTAAGAAAGCTGGATTAAACTGAACTTCCAAAGGAACAAAAAGAAATTCAGGATAAAGATCAGTTCCTCCTATTTGAGATTGAAAAGCAGTTCTGAACTGGAAGGTGCTTAATCCTTTATGTAAATCTGGTTTAAAGTTAAGTTTTCATCTCAGAATGTTTTTTATTTCTATGGTATGGCTAAAAATGTAAATACTTAACAAGATAGTTGTCTGAATTATTTTTAATAGTTGTTTTATGCAATGGAAGCTTTTTCATCAGGTAGAGCTATGAAACTGGTATACCTTTATATAAAAAACGGTTACCTTTATCTTATCATGATTGTATTTAATGCTTATTCTTTACTAATTAATCTCTTCAAATTATTTAACCACAAAATTGAGATCTCTTCACATTAGAGTCTACTCCAGAGGATATTCATAAGGGACTTCCTGATAACTCAACAAAATTTAATTAGTTTTCTCAGTACCTACATGTTTATCTTTTAATAATGATAGGAGCTGCCTCTGCTTCCACGGAGAAACTAAACTTCCATTTCAGTCAGTCCTCACTGACACAAATCAGCTACTATTGTCTCATGTATCCTTAGAAAATATTAATAGCTATTTCAGTAAAAGTTTTAAATTATCCCACCTCTGTTTAACGTGGCAAAAGAGCATTAAACTCTGCAGTTAATTCTCTTTTCCTCTCTCTTCACACAAAAAGTAGTGTTTGTCTTCTGTTATTTCCTTTATCTTAAGGCTCATCGCTGCTTTAGGTTTGTGTTAAGTCAGTGGAAGTGCTGAAAAGCAAAGTGGTGGAAATACATGTTTTGTAACTCTGCTGGGACAGGTGGAACAATTCGCTGTCAAAACATCACATGAAAGCTTTACTAATTAAACAAAAAAGAGAGATTTGGGGATCTGGGCTCTGTCTCTAGGTAGACCCTGGGGGAAGTCAGTCGGCAGTCTTCACCCCTCCCCAAACTCAACCCTAATACAGTGGAAGTTTTAGGTGGATGTTCATTTAGGCTCCAAGCCCACAAACACTTAGAGGCGTACTCAGATTTATGGGGCTGTTTGCAGTGCCTTAACCACATACCTGGGCATGCCCTTGCAGGATCCGAGCAGCGCTTTTTCTAGTCATATGTAGCTCCCCTGTTTCCAGAGGAATGGTGACATCAGGAGGTATAAGAATTTCAGGCCATCGGCTGAACAGGTCAGAAATGTACAACTACTTGTGGTATGAAGCCTGCTGAAAAATATTATTTCATCTTGAGGGGAGTGCAGGGGAAAATTGCCTTTAAAATCAGAGTGGTAGTAATGACTTTAAAGGCTTGCACTGTGCTATCACCTGGCCATTAAGCTCGATGGTCTCCTTTCACAAAATTTCTCCTGCCTTACTCTCAAATACATTTAAATTGTAATATGAAGTCAATGAAGCTGGTGATACTTTAAAGTTCTTAGAGAATGATTGTTTTACATTTCAGCATAGATTAAATCAGGCCGAGCAGAAGTCACTTCATATGAAATATCCTTGGGTGTGTAATTTATTTATTTAATTTTGTAGCCTCATCTAGAATTTAACTGAGAAGACTGAATTAAGAAGTCCTTCACATTTACTTCACTGAAACTCTCTTTCTGGCTTGTCAATAATTCCCTATGTAAACAGATAGGAAATTCTACACATTTGGAAAGCTTGAGTGGCTGTTTAAATATTCCAGTTAAAATCTGTTTATTCCTCTTCTTTCTAGAAGAAGTTCCAAGATTATTAGAAGGATTTTTTTTATTTGTCCTTAAAATAATGATCGTATCAATGTTTACAGAGTTTGTGAAAGTCCAGACTTGAACAAGATTTGCCTTCAGATCTCTCTTAAGTGAGAAAAAAAAAACCAAACAGCTTCAAGACAGCAAGTTTAAGAAGCTGTTTCCCTTTTAACCATGTTAATATAGAAACAAAATTATACTGAACAACATTTCTTTAAACTGGCATGCTTACAGTCCTTATAGGGTCCCAGTATCTATAGCCTTGAGCACTTCCAAGTCTCTAAGGCACTTACTGAGAATATCCCTGCCAGTAGTGCAATGCAGCCATCCTTAATTGACAGTCAGAGAGTGGGGGCACGGAGAGTCTCAAGTCCCAGATCTTCAAAAATATTTTGATGGTTAACACATTTCTTACAAAAATTGAGTTTTCTTTGTTTTCATTGAGACTTAGGAGTGTAACAGGAGTACCTTTACTAAATATGAGTATCTCGACCTAAATAATCAAAAGATTCTCATAAATAGGGATTTGAATTGGGTTTCCCAAATCTTAGCCTTGATGCTTTAACTACTGGGCCACTCCCTTCTGTAACCATGCTCCTGTAGGTTGATGCCTGGATCTTACTGTGGAATAGATTAAACAGAGACTTGACATATGTTCATGGTTCATGATGCAAGTGTCTCTTGTACCCATAATGTGGCGTTCCATGTATTCTTCTAATTCGGTCAGTGTCTAGCAAAATTTAGATGTGATCCAAGGCCTTAGGACATCCTTAATAAATACGAATGCGTACATCCAAATGAGGCAAGCCACGTCCAAGTTTACCATATGATTTCCCTTGAAGCCCTAATAATTTTGAATGGAAAGTGTGATGGATGCAGTATAGTCTAAATCAATGGCTCTTAAAATAAAAAAGCTAATAGCTCAAGATTTTGGGACTCAGAAGATGAGGTAAATATAGTAGCATCTGTTAATCTTAGAAGATTTTTTAACATATCTGCCTATCATTTTTAGGTGCTGAGTAAAGTTAACACATAGGTTATTGTGATCCCCTTTGGCATTTGTGCCATCCCAAGAGAAACTGTGTGCAGAAAAGCAAAAATCTGGGGATTCTATCCAAGTCCAGGATGCTTGTGAGTTAAAGTTAGGAAGGACTACAAATGACCAAGAAAGTGAGCTGCCCACTTCACTTAAGTACTGCTACCTATACCTTTCAGCTTGTTCTTTGCCAGCTTAAAGTTCTGCATTAAAACTATATGCATATATATGATCTAGGAACTCTTGCCATAAAACATCATTATTAGGACACTGAAAACCTAATAGGCTATACCTTTTCTTTATGTACTATCCATACTGGTCTTCAGCTTCACTCTTCAGAGGATCCTTATCAAAACGTATGGACAGCCCTTTTTAGCTTCCAGACAAGTTTTGGACTCAAGTAGGTTTATTGATGCTACTCATTTCTGACTACTGTTTATTCAGTTTTTATGCCAGTAGCTAAACGTACTTGTTCAGCCTCTTTCTAATTCCTGTTTTCCAGTGAGATGAGAATCATAACTGTAGCTCTTACCCTCTTGCTCTCATGAAAGACTTAGGGATTTTATCTGGTATGTATTTTTACAGAGCATGGAACTAAGAAAGTAAAAAAAGCTCATTTCAAATGTTAAATTACTAAAAGCAAATGCATATAATGGAAACTTAGATATCCACATGAAGCAATTGTTGTTGAACTCTACTTTCTAGGCTTGGCCATTGTCACATACGATGCTTAGGTTACTGTCTGCAAATAGCCCGAGTCAAAAAGAGGTTGACAAATCAATTCTGAAAGAGTTCATATGTCTGCAGTTCTTGGATGCTTCAGGCATGTTACATGGAGTATTACTATGGCCAAACCTCAGACAGATGAAATTCAGGTAACTGTTTCTGTGAGAAGAACGTGCCTTGGACTTTGTTCTAAATCCTTTATTTTCTGATCTTTTACACACTTTTACTACATGGTCTCATCGTCCATTATCAGAATTGGACATCTTTTATGTCACTGTAACTGGACAACAAGACTTAACTGAAGCTGACCAACGAACTTCCTGTAAAATAGGCTTATTTGGGACTGAATTTGTTCACAAAGGTTCAGAGTTGCCCAGCTGCTAAAGGAGAGGGCTGTAGTACATCCATGGAACTTGGACTGTTCTGCAGCAACCAAGGCTAATTGATATATGGAGAATGCTGGTTGTTATGATAGAGTGAATATTTTCATACTCTTTTTACTGATTCTACAAATCTCAAGGAGGGCTTGGCTTTGATCCCAGTACTCCAGAAGTAGACCCCAGTGTCCACAAGTAGGAGTGACAGCAAATAGTATCACCTATATGTATGTTTTCTGTGCTAGTGGCTCAATCTTGTGAGGAGCTATAATCAGGTTCTAGTTCAAAATGTGAGACTCACACCAAAAGGCCTCAGGCTTTCTGTAAGAAACCTCTGTCTAGTTTAGCAGGAACTCTTGGAGGATTCCCGAAGGCACTTCTAATGTTCTAACTGCCACTGTTTTTGCTGGTTCCCATTCAATGCTGTGTTTTGCATTCTACTCCATGTGAGAGTTTTCCTAAGTTCACGATGACTGCAGAACCTTTCTATCTACTGAGTAGCTTATTGCAGGATTAAGAAAGCATCATCATAGTAGTATCTTGCTATTGGTGAAATTCTTCTCTTGGACTTTAAATTGTCCCTGTGCATTTGTGGAATCTGGATATCCTTCTGTAAATGGGGACCTGTGGTGTGGGGTTTTTTGAGTAAGAAGCAAAAATAATGGTAAAAAAAAAGACTAGTATGTATGTCCTTTTGGTATAATTGTACCACGTAATATAATGTGTGATGATTCCATTTTTACAGGTGGGAGATTGAGGCACAGAAAATGACACGTCATGTCAGATAACAAGAGTTTAGACTTGGCTTTGTTCTTTTCTGCTCCTATACATTGTAAGAGAGCTGTTCTATTCACTGTTTTATTTCTAATAATACACATGTGTTCAAATGCTCCCCTAGCATGAATCTCATGTTGTTTTGTACTTCTTTCGTACCTTCATTACCCACATTAAGGTAGTTAAAAATCGCCCAAATTCTGTGTATACTCCAAATCCGTACTTTGGGAGGAAGTTTTGAAATATCTCGTATGTCTCATTTTTATTTAAAATATAGTTGTCAATTAATTCACTTTTGCATTTAATAACCTTTACAACTCATATCTATGATTGCAGACTGTAACCTCAATTTTTCACATTTATGGGCTTTCCTGTATATTAATCTAATGAAAAGTAAAGATTGAGTAGTTGCATATAAAACTTCATAAATAATGGTGCTTGAGACTGCTGCCTGAGCTGTGAAAGAAACACTGTTTTTCTCCCATGACATGAAGCTTTAAGGACTTTATGTCCTGATCAAGAAGGAATGCTTTAATAAGCATCCATGTTAGAGGGTTTGTGCTGTGTAAGCTCGGTACAGACCATATGGGCAAAAAGGCACATTGTGTGGCGACAACTGCCCTGCTTGTCATCCCCAATCATACTTGCTCTAATCCTTGTTTTAATTTACTCTGCTTGTACAGCACCAATCCTGCCAGTGCGGTCCTTAGGGTCCCTTCATTCCTGCCACTTATGACAAGGAATATGCAAAGGCACAATTATTCATCCACTAAGGTGACAGAGAAGGGCTCTGCTTGGGAATATGTTCCCAGACTTGCAGCATCATAATGTCAGTTGTTAAAGCACTTTGCAGTTGCAAACAATTCTTAAGAGACTTTTTTTTTTAATATAAATATTTTTGAACAGAGAAGTGCTAAGACTAAATGAATCCTTATTGAATAAGAAGTGTAACACTGGAAACTTTTTATACATAACATTCTCCACACTTTGTCTTTTATTCAAATGGGATTTTTTTTGTCTTTTCCCCCTCCACCTAATAATTGTGCTTTTATCATTTGTTTAACTTCAGACAAAGGGTAGTACGTTGAGCCACCCTTATTAAGTCTTACAGATTGTATATTGTTTATATTCTGCTGTACACCACATTCCTAAGCGGACAAAAAAAAAAAAAAAAGCCAACAAAAAACCCTCAAGTGTAGCATTCAGCCTCTCAAGTCCATGATGTATTTCATTTGCTACGGTCAGAGCAATTTTAACAATGCCTTTCATTTTCTTATAGCCTAAAATGATTTTCTTTCTGTGAGGCCATTCTCCAAAACTTCTCTTCCCCTTTCAGGGTATCATTTGCAATTTAAAGCTAACCTGGTGAGTGTACTCACAATGGGCTTGCCCATAAAATGGTTCAAGGCCTGCCTGCATGCCTAATGAGGTTGATGTTGAGCTATTTAGCTCTTTGTCCTTCCATAATATCTACTTAATGCAGTTCAATGGGAGTGGATTGTTAGAAGCATTAAAGATTCTATTAAGTCTTTACTAAAGCCACTCTATTCTAGTCCAGCTGTATAGTGGCAAGAGCATTAAATTTGAGAATGTAGTGGGAACAAGGGGCCTGAAAAAGCACCTATAAAAAAAGGACAAATTTCCTAACGAAGTAAGACCACACTCAATTTAAGACCTGTTACTTTTGTATCTAGATCTAAAGAGTTTCTCAATGTGCATCTCTCAGTGTGCAGAATTAGCTGTAGTTTCCCTTAATGAATGAACAGTTGTAAATATCCCATTTATTTCCAAAGCACGCAAGTAGCTTTCTGCTTTGCCCCGCTATTGAAAAGAAATAACATTTTAATTTTAGTCTCAGTCTTGGGGAAACTGTCAGATTCTCGCAAAGGCCTGCTTTCAGATAACGTACAAATGTGATGCATTTTCCCATTTGCTTAAATATTGTAATGAGATTGGCCTGCGTCGTGAATTCAGAAACTTGTGCACTTTGTGGGAAGATAAACAAGACTTCTTACAAAAAAAATATTCATTCGATGCATTGTTTTGCTGAAGGGATTGGTTTTTTATCAGACCTGTATGGTGCTAGCCACCAGCATTGAGAAGAGGGAAGAAAAAAAAAAATAAGAAGGGGTAGAATGGCCAGGATTTCACACAGTTGGCATTGACTTGGCTTGAAGAGGCAAGCACTAAGCTGTCTTTTCAACCATAGTAAAAACCCTCCATCTGGCCACCCTAAAACTCTGTTAGCTTGTTCAACTCGCTGTCGGCTGATTGGGCTTTGTGAAGCAGAAGTAACAACATCAATAGTATAAACCCTTGCCACTTGAGAGTATTACATTTCATTTCATGCTTGACTTAATCAAAACTAGGGAAATGAAATTTACACCTTTTTGATGTTCTTTTCCCTGCTGTTTAAGGAGAAGAATCTTAACCCATTTGATCTTCACATGCACCCAATAAATGACCAAATATGCCAAGCTGCCAAAAGCAGACGGCTGCCAGTTGCCAGTTTATGTCAGGTCACTGTGAGAGAGCTTAATGCAGTAGGTCTTGAGTTTCATCCCAAATACCACAATTTGCAGTATAGTATTTTGGTTGCAGCGTTGACAGTTTAGCTCCCCTCCCTATTAATATTAAACTATTATAAAGAAAGCAAAAATGTCATTTTTACTGGAGGGAAATACGTTAGCAGGCAGCTGTTGTGTGACAGAGTGAGGAGAGAGTGACAGAGATGAAATGAAGCTGGGTTTGAATTGCTTCTTCAAACCCTTGACATTTGTTCCTTTCTTTGCTGGCTCTGATCTACACGATATACATAGTTGTTGTTGTTGTTTTTCCTGCTAATAACAAGACAGTGCAGTGCTGGATTAGAGATTGAGTGAGTGAAAAATGGGACTGGTGATAACGTTTTCCCTGTGCCTGGGGGGAGGCTCATTAGGCAGGCGATCAGATCGCTACCAAAATACATGCATAAATAAAATCAACAACTAACAAAGTTCTCTCTTGCCACTTGCTGATGAAGAAAGCTTTTGATTCAGCAAACATGGGCCTGGAAAGGAGCTTTGCCGATCACCTCGCTGCCGAGTTTTAGCACGTTGCTTGGACTTCAGGACCAGCCCACAGCTGTGGGGTGAGTCAGTGAGCTCTTGTCACCACCTGCTCTGGGGTGGACCTGCACGGAAAAACACACAAACAAACACAACACAACAGGTTTCTGCCTTCCCTGTCGCTGTCCTGCTCTCCTAAAAGACCTTTCGCCTTTTGTCAAGGGGCCCTCGTTTATGACTTGATGAAAACATTTGTAATAGATCATCAAATGCTGATACATTCTGATGGACAATATCCCATTTGTTAAATATAAATTAACATTAACACAGATCCCCCGTCGCAAAAAGGCGAAGGGTTTTGACACCTTTTCAGCAGGACAGGCCGGGCCCCAGCAAAGAAAGCCAAGGGCCTGTAAAGGAACTTGTCCCGAATGGTGATCCTCGCGGCTCTTGTGTGACAAGGTACATAGTTTCTATTCAGGAACAGGCAGATTATCGGTTACTATAGTTTCCCTAATGCTCAAATGGAGCTAAGGCCTAAGCTGAACAGAATAGGTTAAAAGGTGCCGATGTTTGGGCCTGCGAAACCACATGTTGAGAGTCAGAGACCAAACAAAACAAAGAGCACATCTCTCTGGTCTTTGATGTCTTCTCTGAGGGATGCGGAGTGAGAAAAATGCAGCCGTGCCCCCACACCCAGCGCCCGGCCAGCCTGGACAATGCGCCAGTGTGGGAGCACTGGGCGCCACGGGGCAGCCGGTGCTCCCAGATCCTCCACTGCGGAGCTGGGCTGTTGTTAGAGCAGAGCCGTGGGAGGCTGCCATGGCCTGCCTCACAAAGTCCTTGTAACCGCACACGCTTATTCTCCCCGGGTTTTTCCCCCTGCAAGACACACGCTGTGGTCTCAAACACAAACAAACTC
Organism: Chloroceryle aenea; assembly: GCA_013399075.1. NCBI lineage: Eukaryota > Metazoa > Chordata > Aves > Coraciiformes > Cerylidae > Chloroceryle > Chloroceryle aenea. The sequence continues at coordinate 223,142 of VWZY01001082.1, read as the reverse complement.
GGGGACCCTTGAAGACAAAGTTTAACTCGACTCAATTGGCTGTTTTCTGCATGTGTTTCCTTTTAGTCTGTCCTTTAGTATGCCATTTGTGTTGTGTGCTTTAAAAACTCTTTACAGCACTGCAGCTAACAGCTTTTTATTTCGCTGCTTGCCTCAGTGTCTGCTTTGAATCCACTGTGGAGCTGGTGCAGCGGCTGCTCTGCGCTTCTTGCCTGAATCACTGATTCTGCTCTTTTTTCCATTTGCAAGTACAGTGTTTTCAAACAATTCGTATTCACCATAAAAATGCTCCATGTAGGATATCTCCTGATAGCACAAGCAATGCCTTTGCATTTTTCATAAGCAGGGTTAAAATACCCACTGCTTGTGCCCGTGATGTAGGTTTCCTCCATTCTGTTGAAATTTCGATTTAGTATTTTATTTTTTTATTAAAACTCTTGTAAGCAAGATAAATGTGCATCAGCACTAAAAGGAGACGCTCAGCTTTCATAGGTTATATTGCCACAGTTTGCTGCTGCTCTTTAAGTATTCCAGGAGTCGAGATCCAAGTATTATGCGAAGAAAAATTAATCAGCACCTGCATCTTTTAAAATAATAGAATTCATGAATTCTAATGTTTTATCAGCATTATTGTAATTCCGATTGTCGCCGGTTCTTTATACCATTATAGGAAAATATCTAATTGTAACAACTGTATTCCTATAGTGAACATATTACTTGAATTCAAACCCTAACAATGGCAATAGGATAACTGTCCTTGAATTTGAGCCTTTTGTGATACATCAATAGGCTTACAATGTGCTGAATTAGCAGGCATATTAATGGGCAGATGCAGCACCAGCCCATTCTTTTTACCCAAATCTTCTTATGCAAATACCCCATGAATCCAGTTCAAAGAGCTAGCTTTAAAATGAGCTTCTACACACATTCAGATGGGCCCTTTCACAACTGGCAATGGGACTTAGATAGAAAGTGACATGAGAAAAGTTTAGACACTTGTTTTTATAACTGAACATGATCTTGTTATCATAATCTGATACTGGTAACTGGCATGGTCTGGTTGTAGAATTTTAAGCCTTTAACAGAGGGAGATAATCTAGGCCTTTGTGCTACAATGTACTGAATCCTGCACTTGGTGAAAGCTATCAATGAGAATCGCAGTTCATGCTTTTTCAAACAAAACTTTTTCATGGTAAAAGCTTTTATCCTATGATAATTACTTAACTGATTGTAGCGGTGCTTTTAACGTTAGTGAGCTCATAACAAGGGCCCATAAAGAAGATTGTGTTATTTTAGAAGAAATAAATTATCAAATAAACAGGGTTTGTTTGCTTGTTGAACTAAATGGTAATGAGGTCATTATTAAAAATGCTAATGCACAGCAGCACAGCTAGTAAAAGTTAATGTATTTTGTGATCTTTCTTTTGTTTGCTGTGTTTCTTGTGATTATTTCTCATCAGCAGCATCTGGGTGAGAGTGTTTTTAATTATTTAATTGCAAATTTAGAAAAACCTTCCAAAGGAAAAGAAGGGGAATAGTTTTACTACATCTTTGATGGTAAAGCCCCTTCCTTGAAAGTTTTTTTTAAACTTTCCTGCCATTTCAACGAAAACATATGATTTTCTAGGTGGTAGGTTGGATTTTTATAAACTGTTTATTTTGAGAAGTTCAAAAGATGGCGAGAAGGAATTCCATGTTGACATTTCTTATACATGCTGACCAAGCTTCATTAAAGCAGTGCTTCCTGCAGAATATTCTGTGGGAAGTATAAAGACAACAAAGAATTGATTCTCAGCTGGAGCAAATTGGCATAACTAATTGACTTCTGGGGATCTGGTCAGCACTGTTTCAGCCTTGGCCAGTGTGGGGAGTTGATAGATGTAGAGAATTTAAGCTACATGAGATTATTGTAAAAAATGAGGTGGGAAATAATCTGCCCTTTTATCGTTGCATTTAGAGAATCACAATGTATATGAGACAACTCCTGTACAGCATTATTGATTGGTTTATTCTTCTATTTTTTTTTTCCCTGAAATGAATATTTATAGTATGTTCTGAAGCATTAATGAGGTGATTCGTATACCAAGATCTTTAGTGCAGTAGAGGATCACAAAAGCACACTTATCTCTTAAATAGTTGTTTTCAGAGCAATGCAAAAATTACATATAGATGAATACTGGCAAAAATATGATGGGTTGTGCTTGATGGGTTGCCCTCCTTCATGGAGGAATGCTTTATTAAGATTTAATGGTAGCAAACATGACAGTTCCGCAGTGTCATCTTCACCGAGTCTTCTGGACACTTTGTGTTTCAGTATTAATTAACATCATTACTTAGGGACATGAATACACTTGGTGAATGTTCTGATTTTTAGTCGTCTTTTTCATTTGCTATAAACTTGCAATACAAACTTATGTGCTAAAAGAATAGGTCAAATGAATGTACGTGTGCACAGAGGGTGTAATTCTGAATTCAGATGTATATAATTAGACCCTTCGTGTCTCAAATACAGTCCAGCACCACTGATCCTGTTGAGCCATTGCTGCTTTACTCATCAGCAATAAACTTCATCTTTCAAATGAACGTATCGCTTTTCAGAAAAAGTAGTGAAATCTAGAGGAATGCATTAGGACAGTGACTGGCAGATGGGAATCTGCTCCAAAGGCTGTGGTTCTTTAAGGAACTCCTTCTGGGAAACACCAGCCACCTCAGGCAGCCCCACTCTGCAGGAGACGCTTTTCAGGGACTTTTCAAATGTGTTCTCCTTTTGTGACACTGCACAATATTTTTTTATATCTAGCTCTATCACAGTTAGACTGTGATACTTGAAATAACTGCTTATAGCTCTCAACTCATATGATGATGTTTTGGTTTTTTTTCCCTTGTGAATGAAGCTAAGTGATTAAATGAAGTTTTATTTTCTTACCTTTTTTTTCCATGTCTGGGAATATTTAATTGCAGCATGAAAAAAAGTATGGAAGCAAATCAGTGTAAGAGGACCACTGAAAGGGTGGAAGGTCAAAGGTAATGCAGGAGAGGAACATAAATGGGACAGAACAGTAAAATGCCTGAAGGGCAAACTGCATGGTAGAGTAGTAGAAGGAGAGAGAGATGGGGAATCATCTAGAACATCAGTATCAGATTATCAAACTGCATTATATGTAAAATAAGAAGGGAAAAAATGGTGTAAATTAATGGCAGATAATGTCACCCAGGGAGTGGAACAAATGAAAAGAAATTCTAGCTTCTGTTCATTGTTGTGGAAACAATTTAAAAATTTTGTGCCTCTTTTTACCAGTCTGTGAAATGGAGACAGCAACAGCAACTCTGAAAATGCATTTGGGGTCTCAGAAAAAAGATTTTTCAAGGACTTGTAACCTACTAGTACCTGATATTTTACTGCAGTTCACCAACAGGGACTTCACATTTTGTAATATCAACAGTAACAAAAGGCAAGGAAAATTAATTTGAATGACTTCCAGTCTTGTTAAGATGTTGACTGTGCTTCAACAGAAGACAGAAAACCAGATCTGAGTGGGTAGAAGACAAAACCAGAGTGTTGTTTTTAGAATCTATTGTAAGTAGAGTGGCTACGACCATGGTTTTGTATAGAAAAGCAGAATTTGATATGGTAGCATGAAAATAAGTGCTTGAGTCCTTTTTCTCAAGGACCAGGTATTCTCTGAAAGCAGAGTTTTCATGAGGTGGAGGCTCCCTGCAATTTTTAGTCAAATTTTCAGAACACATTTTAAAAAGAGTTGCAGGGGTGAGGTGAACCACCTCTGTAAGTCAAAACTGGGTAAAATATTTGCAGCCAAATAATGTTTTGATATTTTGCAAATGAATGTTTTGACAGTTTGAAATAAAAACTTTTAATTTCCCAATGGCATTTTTCCATCAAAGTAAAATTAACCTATCTCAAAGAACAAGGTTTCAGTATCATCCCTTGCACAGATCTCGTTGACTTACACATTTAGTACTTTCAGAAACTAGGATAAGCATGTATTTTGGTGCTTTGAGGAACTGGATCCTACAGTGTTTGAGATAAGCCTTAGTTTGTCCTCCAGACAAAGCTGAAATTCATCCCCGAGAGATTCAAATTCTTGATTTTGTCGTTATGACATCTGGCACTGAAATAATAGTTTCATGCCTGCTTTTCCATTTCTTTTTTGTGCACAGGAGGATTTATTTTTTTTTTTAAGTGTTCATTTTTCAAATCTCCTTCCAGGAAACAGTTTGGCATGCTTTGTGTCCTCTGAGCAAACCAGTGTTTTCTAAATACAGGTGTTCACCCAGCAGTAACGTTGCACTGCGCTGCATTCCAACCAGAACAAAAAAATGAATTATACTCACAAAATATGCCAATGTTCCCAGTCTCACGCCTTCATCAGGGCTGAAATGTTAGTATACTCTGCTAAATCCAAATCAACAATAAAAGAATCATGAGAAGTGCAAGTGGGATTGTTTCTCTGCCAAGTGGAGTGCAACGAGGCTTTACTGTTTGATGAACAGCTGTAAATGCTCTAGATTCCCCCACTGCACTTGTGCTGTGCAGATAGTAACGCTGGTGCTTTCTCTCTACCATCACCAGAGCCGCTATCATTAGACTCTGCTTGCTGCAGTTTTGTAGCTTCTCTCTGCTTTTCTTACCTTCCAGGTTTTAGATGTGCAGTACCCTATAGCAAATGCAACTACAGCCTGAGCAAGTCTCACCCTATCTCTGTAATTTCAGTATGGAATTATTACAGAAAAAACAGCATTCCTTCCATTACAGGGGGATTTCTGCACGCAGGGAACACCTCAGAACTGAGTGACCTCTTCCCAGTCACAGAAGAAGTTGGTGAGGAGTTTGGTAATGCAACCCAAATCATCTCATTCAGCCTAGGAGAGGAGCTCAGTCATGGATTTAAACCTGAGGCAGGTGTGGTTTCATGATGTCACCATGGCCGCGGGGCTTTCTTTGTCAAACCTTAGTGCTCTGGTTTGGTTTAAAATAAAAGTGTAGGTGTTTGCAAATGGTCAGACCCCTTGGAGAGAAGAACACTGGGACAGTAGACTTGTGTTAGACCAATGTAATGATCTGATGTCAGGACTGGAGCGTGAAGGTCCTCAGATGAGTGAGAATGTGAAAGAGGCAACACAGCTCAGAAGATTTAGGGAAAGAATGGCTTCACTGTTTATGATAGCCCTGGAAATACACAGTTTATATTGTAGACTGGCAGAGAGGGAAGATCGGCTCCTTAATCCAGGATCTCTGAAAGAGGATGGAAAAAACAATCTGAACATGTTACAATAATTCAAATCCCTGTAAATACTCTGTTGAATACCAAAAACCATGTAAAATTATTATTGCTCCCAAGGCAGCCTATAAATATTGTTATTGTATTGGCTGAATCCAAACATAAAATAATTTCTCCCTGGTTTGTAAAACAGTTGACAGATATAATAGACACCACTAGCCAACTCTTAATCTTGGTTTGAAGATTTAGATTTGTTCTAGATGTTAGAATTAACCCTGGTTAGAATACATGATAGATTTATATTCTACAAGAGAAAATATCCCCTCTTCGGAAGAAATCCCCTTCTTAAATCAACTAGTCTGTGACATCCCCTTAATCCCTTTATTTTTCTTTTTAGCATAAATACTTCCTTTTTTTTTACACCTCCATCTGTTTGTTCTACTTTTCTGCCTTGGTTCCTGTCTATGATGCATTGAGCTCTGTTTTCAGTCGCAAGGGCATTAGCTAAAGTGGTAGTTTCCCAGAGTTGGTGCCAGAGAAGTAGACTGAATGTCTTGAGAATGGTGAAAGACATAAATATACAGAGACACGTATTGATCTGTATGCACGCAGGACCCCGGACGGATGGATGGCTAGATGGACACGCACACAGATAAATAATGCAGGCAGTGAATGTACATACGCAGCTACCAGAAAAGTCACAGAATTCCAAAATGCTCTCCCTAATAGTCTGGTTAATGAATACAAATGCAGTGCAAACTCAAGCAAGCTTAATGCTTACAATGGTTTGTTCCCAGGCATCTATGGAGTGGTAAGGAGGAGAATTAACATAGGATTATCATATTTTACACATAGACACATACTTGCCAATCCTTTTAAGAATACTTTAAGAACAGATCTAGAGTCTAAGTATTTGGAAGTAAGAATTGCTAAATATAGATTGTGCAAACCACTTACCTGTAATTCTTTTTGAGTTACTTGCTGAATGACACAACTGCATGTTCAGCTGACTTCTTTATAATCAGATAAGCCATTTTAATTTTTAAATGTGGGAAGACAGCAGTACATAAGCTATCCTAAATACTTAGCAAACTTTCGTTCGGTTAACTAAGCCATGCTTGGCACTATGATAAACTATCCACAACTTTGATACTGTCAGAAATCTGTTCTCGGGATTCAGCACATTTGGAAAGACACATTCCGCAGATGTTGGAGGTTTTATGCAGGTACAATCAAGTATCTATAAGATCAGCCGGCTGCATTATGTAGTTGTCTGACAATGTGGGCTGTGGCTTTGTGATCGTTAATATCCGATCTATGTGCTATCAAAGCACTCAGGGTGTAAATTTGATCTGGATAAAGGGAAGGCACATGACTGCATTTCTGGACAATGTGCAGTTTGTGCTGGCTGTGGTAGTACAAACAGTGGCTAATCTGGCATCAAGGCTGCTGATATGTTGTTGTTGGGGTTTTTTGTGAACGAGCTACAAAAATAAGATGGCAGAGTGAGGTTTTTTCGTGATGTCTCTGCATTTTGTGACCTCAATGCTTTTTACTTGGTATTGAGGGATCTAAAAACATGTTTTTAGCATGTTGTAAAATGGATCTTCAGATTCATTTCTTGTTAATAATACATAACAAACCATTTACTTAAAAGTTCTAAGTATTGCTTTTGTTGTGCTGGGGGGAACACTTGCTTTTATTTCTTCATTTATTAATAGTACCTAAATTACTATTCCCATAATTTATGGGTATGATTTTTGGATATGTTTCAGAGTAGTATTTGGCGTAGGAAAAAGTAAGTTTAGAACTTGAATTAGAAAATGAATGAGTAGAAAAATCTTGTTTATTCTAAGTTTTTAAGCTGTCTTGTGGATAAAGAGTTGTTTAGGGATGCTGGGAGCTGAAGGATTTTGCTGTGTGTCATTTCTCAGCCTTCTACCTCTTCTGTGTGGAGGAAAGCAAGAGGGGTGGCTGGGAAGGGGTAGAACCAAACTGCTCAGTGGCAGACAATCTAGCAAGACGCAACAACTACAAGAGGTGCCTCAGGAAGATTTGAAGTGCATATTATGAGAAATGTTTTCCCCAGAAAGGTATGGCAATACTGGTAGAGATTGTCCAGAGACCCTTAGATGTTTTCAAGAGCTGGCTAGACAAAGTCATGGCTCATCTATTGTTCATGACAGTTCTGGGGGAGATTGGAGCAGAAACCTTTAGAGTTCCTTTCCATTAATATTTCTATGATAATATTAGTCTGTACCTACATTGCAGAAGTACCAAGAAGTAATTTATTTAGGTGGGATTTTCACTGCAGGTGAGTTTTCTTTGTGGGTGATTTTTTTCAGTGGGATTTCGGTGATTTTGTATTGGGGCTATAACTCAGCTGTGAAGTAAACTCCATGGTTCTAATAAAAAGCCATATACTGTGTAAGAATCACACTTCCTACAACATCATAATTATACTTGATGTTACAAATTCTTTCCTGGGTTCATCTTCAAAGTTTATCTTTAAAAATCATTATTGATAATTTTCAAACAATTTGAAAGCTACTGAATACCATACAGGGGCAGACAAGATGTCCTTCTGTTGCGTCCTGCTGTCTGACTCTAGCTAGCAGTGAATTCTTATCTGTGTAAGAGCAGTGCGTCATCCTTTCCCTGGTATATCTTTCCAATAATCAGTAGTTCACTCTTCACTGAACTAGGTGGGATCTGAGAATGCATCTCAGAGCAGCGTTCAGCACTTTGCATGTTTAAACCCATTGAAACATAGTATTAATTATGGTGGTGCGTCTAATGGTGCTGTCATTAGCCTCTGATGGATTTTTCCAGATAACCCAGCGACCAGATGTTCATTTGGTCAGTTTCCAAAAGAAATATGCTTCTCTATACATCTTTCATTTGGCATTTAGTGATGTTTTCAGAGCAATGTACTTGCAATTAAGAATCTTTTAGTTGGTTTTGGTTTGGTTTGGTTTGGGTTTTCTTTGGCGGGGGGGCGGTGTTAACACAACAATGAGCTCAACTGTGTTTACAGTTGAACTGTTTGAAATCGCATCAGGCAATGACTCAGTCTCAGTCACTCAGCTGCTCTGAGTTCTCACCCAAATGTTTGTTAAATCGGTTTTGGTTGCTTTTGATTTATGGAGGCATGATGAAATAAGGAGACTGGAGCAGCAGAAAGTATCTGCTGCTGTTCAGGAAGCACAAGCCCTGGAATCTGGTGGATGTTGGCTCTGCAGCAGATCAACCTAGTTGGAGGAAAGGTCATCCTCTAATGGAATGGAAAACAAAAATAAAACACTCCTGTTCCACCATGAGGAGATACTGCTCTACCAGGGGAGGGAGAGCTCCAGTAGTATACCACTGTGCCACCTGTGCTGTACAGATCTTTATGGTCCTTAATTTCTCTTTCTTCCCACAGCCAAATTGCAAAGTCTGAAGGGCCTGTGACAGGCCTGAACAATAAGAAGATGGGCTACTGCTCAGCCTCAGCCTGTAGTGTGACCCAGCACCCTCCCCACTCCATCGTGGTTCCCTCCAGGCTTAGCCTCCTCCTGTGGTGTCAACCCATGCTCTGACCCATAATGGGCAGACTTCATCAATGATAGGTCTGTAAATGATCCTCTGTTCGATTCAGTCAGTTCAGGATTGCTCAAGAGGAGCTTTGGTGTGCGTGGAGGCATGGGAGAAGGGAGACCTGCCTCCCTCTGGTCATGTTCTTCATGTTTAATGCAATCAGTATGTCATGGCCGACCTCAAACTCAGCATCTTTTTGGTCACTGTTGTGCAGCTGTGGCATTTGGTCTGGCTCTGCTGTTTCTCCACTGTTTCTCCACAGCAGGCAGAGAGCCAAATGCTGTGTATGCTTTCTTGGCACAAGAAGCTTCCCAGAGAGCTGTCTGTGGCTGCTTCTAGCCTAGGTCCAAATTCTAAACCTGGAAACGTGAATCATTAAGCCTGGGAGCAGTCCTTCACTGCTTCTTATTACAGTGTGACATCAATGACATGAAATTCCTGGTTTATCAAGGTATATGTATTTTCATTATCTTATGCCTTCATGATGCTCTGGAAGACTGATTCTGTACTAGAGAAGTTACATAGATTGACTTTCTCCTGTGCCCTCTGGGACTGGGAAATGAGGGCAAACAAGTCTGGTGCTTTGGAACTAGGAGGTGCTACCAAGGCACTCAGTTTGCCCTCTCACACAGCTCATGAAAAGGCTGTGCTATGTCACGAAGGGTATTTGGCACTGGGTGAAGCAATCTTCTCTGGAAAACCCTACTTCAAGTGACAGGAACAATTGGTTTGCAGTACTGAGGAGCTGAACATCACCCTTTTATTGTCAAGGAAACATATCTTTCAGGACCTGTTTGTCTGGGCTTTTTACCTTTGTGGTTCACTTATCGTTCATTTTTTTGCAACTACTGCATTTAAATTCAGGATTTAAAATTCTGAGTTTTACGTGGCAAAGGGGTTGTGGTGCACATTGCTCAATTTTTATAGAGAAATGTTCTCTATTCACTGAGCTTAGCTTAGACCAGGTAAATCTTTGCTGCCTTGGTCCATAATTTCAACTAAATTTTTTCATTTCCATTTTGTGGTAATTCTGTGGTCACACAAATAACATTTACAGAGCAAATCTGATTGTCTTTCTGTTGTATGGCCCCAGTATTGTGCAACACTTTTGCTGCTCTCATTTAAGACTGTAGTGCTTGTGTTTGAGTCGTGGAAACAGAAAGAAGTGCTTGGAGATGCTTAGGTATAAGCACTCAGTGAAATCTCTGTGCAACGAAATGAGAAACACCACATTTTCAGTTGAAATCAGCATTGCAGGGTATAGGAAAAGGGGATGCCCCACTTGTTGGTAACTGTGAGTCCTGAGGTAGCTGTGGTGGTTCTGTTAAAACGGTCAGAATAGCAAATCATGCTCCCTGTTCTTCTCGTTAGGAGGGTGCTGTTTTGCAACTTGGGCCACTGCTGTTGCCTGTCGCTTGAATTTTCATCATAGCGCTTGTCTTTGCCTTCTGCAACTCTGCTGCTTCCAAAATCCCAGTGATTAGTATGCAAAATTTCTTTGTCTTTGAAGCTCAAGGCATTCTTCTGAGTATTGTCATCAGTTATAGCTTCGGTGTGCCCTTCAACGTCATAAGAATAAAATCCCAAGATAAATTCTTACCCTGATATTAAGGTCCTAAAGTAAAGGATCTAAGTAAAAGAAGTGTGCAAAATATAAAGCACTTTTGTGTGTGTGTGTATGTGTGTGTGTGTGTGTGGTTTGTTGTGGGGATTTTGTTATTTGTTTTCATTGTTTCTGTTATTTTTTACTAGTACCACTTACTTGAATAAAGCTAGTGGCAGTTTTTCAGCAAGAACAAGTTATACGATCCATGGGTCTGTCCACATAAATTTCACTTCTTTAAATTAAAAACCCAATAAATGAAAACTGTCCGGATGCACTGGTTATAAATGAAAGGCTGACTCAATGTCTGCTATGGCCCTTAATGAGTCTTTCCTACACTCCCTAATCATCTTGATTGCCTTATTGAATGAAACGTGTGACACAAGCCTTGTGCAGAATCTCGATGGTGCTCAAGCACTCACTTTAGTTCCTTGTAGAGTAAGTGGTGATTTAATTCTGGCACCTTTTCAAATGACAGCTCTTTAAATTTGTGGTCTTCAGTTGTATCTTCTACTTATACACTTAGTTTCTCAGAGCACCAGTTGTCTTCAAGATGTTACCATCCCAGCAGGTGTTAATATCAGAAAAGCCACGTCGAGCCCTTGGTCACATACTATTTTGCCTGTCCAATGTGAAGTCAACATACTTTCCCTCAATGGGGAATTGGCTGATGTGGAAAACAGCTGTAGAAATTCCCACTTCTATAGCCTTTTGAAAAAAGGATCTGCACTTTTTTAACCAAAATGTTCATTATATCTACTTATAAAAGTTTTATTAGTAAACGCCTCACGTTTTCAATCATCCCAAAGTTATTTGGGTAACTCATTTAAACTACAACTGTGGCCCTATCGTGTATCTCATGAAGAAGTATTATCCTGCGGCCCTTTGTACTGCATGAGTACTATGAGCTTCCTGTTGCTGTTTGTAGGCTCAGGAAAAAGCTAAGTTTACAATGGAAGTGGAAAGGGAAATGATTGAATAAGCTTTGAAAATTAAACTACTCTTCCTCCTTCAAGCAGATCCTTCTGGGCATGGCTAGAAAGACATGGAGCACAATGGCAGGGAAGTTACTAAACTTAAACTTCTGGTGTTCTCATATTTGTTGCTGGCTATGCACATGTTTAGTGGAACTCATGCCTATTAAAAATGAGAATGTTAACTAGAGGGTAACTACAGTTAATGCTTTTAAATTGTAAACTTTGACTACATGCTTTCGGTATTTTCAGATGTGTGCTTGTCCTTATTCTTCGATTTTAGATCTTAGTGAAGAAGGGAACTGCTCTTGCAGATGCAAAATAATAACTGTGTTGGCTTTCTGTCATAGTTGTTCTGCTTCTGTAGTGCACATCTGATTGGGGGCACTAACATGGAGAGCTCTGAAAGCTTATCTAGTATTCTGGAGAGGACAGTCTGCAGGAACAGGTTCTCTTTTCAACAATGTTCCCATTTCAAAAGATCAGTAAGTTCTGTAATGTAATGAACTCTACTATGTGGGTGAGAGGCTGAGAGGGTGTGTTGCACATGGAAGCTCTGATCAAGAACTGGCTTTGCACATACCTTTCATCCTCCAGGAGGTTGCAGTGTAAGCAAATCACTGGGAGAGGAAAGTAAGGGACCTTGGGGGTCAATGGTAAACCATGCAGAAGGAATAAAGAAATGGTGTGAGAGAGACCAAAGGTTAAGAGGAAAAAAACAGCACCAAACTCAGAAAACGACAGGAGAAAAAGAGAACTAGGGACAAGGAAGGACAGGGAAAAGTGAGATGCAAAATTAAAACAATGGAAGGAGCGACCTGTGCACCACAGAGGATTATGATGGAAAAGTATATTGGCTGGAGATGTCCATGACACACCTGGAGAATACCTGAAGCAGTTGTGTCTTAAGTGTTCTGGGTAGATTTCTAATCTGCTTCTCTACGTGCTTTAAAATGTTAAATGCATTTCATACAGTTGGGTGAAAATGGGATTTTATTTTCATACATATTTATTTTTTCTTTCCTAATGTTGCAGTATACACAGAAAAAATGAATAGGATGTGTATTAGTTCAACAGGAACTCAGGACAACTTGTTTTATGTGAACGAGGGTGTTAGGTATTGTGAACTATAAAAACATTCATTGTTAGACAAGAAGAGTTAAATGTATCACGTTTAGCAATCTTCCAAGTTAAACAGCCAAGTTTTGCTCTTCCCTCTGTCAATATGACATCATTTTGTTTATACTGAAAAAACTATCTTAGAGGTACATCTTGAGTTGGAACAGGTTATTTGGTGTGGCAAGAATTCATAAAATGTTCTTAGAAGTTTTCATTTTTGTCACAGTAAAAGGCAGTCAAAACAAACATTTTCAGGCATGTAAACCATGTGCTTTAAACATTGTTCATAGTGTTACATTTTCGGTTTGTTTGGTGAGTTTGGTTTGGTTTTTTTGCGAAAAGCACAAAACCCATTAATCAAATATATTAGTACACAGGTCAAAAATGTATGAGGGAAGAAAACTGTACATCTGTGCAGGAGGGTTGTCCATATTCTGGTTTTATTCCAGTGATGAACTTCATCCTTCTGTCACTCACTACTTCAGTATTTTCTGTTTAAGCTTAGGTTTTTGCAATTCCTTTTTTTTTTTTTTTTTTAAAAAAAAGTCACTTGGGAACTGGACTACATAGATTATGTTCTTATTTTGTTTTCTCCTGATAGGATACTTCTGGTCATTTTGCCCAGTTCTGCTGAAACCTGAGTGCTGAATGCTGCCTGTTGGTGTTGGGATGGGGAGAGCTGTCCATCCAGACTCAGCTGCCACAGCACCACTTTTTTAAGGTAAGTTACTATAATGAAGTTAAAGCATAAAGCACCAACATGGCAAAGTGCTCCTGTAGCTGGAGCTTTAGGTGGCATCATAGTATCTTTAGGAAGCAGGCAGACCTGGCTCCACACATGTGAGTTATAAAGGGCTCTGTCTGTAAGGATGATGTCATGATGTCTGGTAATGGTAACCAGCAAGGCAGTGAAGTCACTTCTGAAAGTATCGCGTTGCAGTGCAGAGCTTCCTGGAATGATGTAATGCAGCTCTCGTGAACCCCAACCGCTCTGCAGCAGCTACAGTTATTCTTAGAGACATTTCCCATTCCTTAGGAAAAGCTACTGCAAGAGGCTTAGTTGGCTTTTATCTTTAGAAGCGAGCATTTAAATGTTGGACTAATTTGTAGCTCATTCGCAGCTCAGCTGCAGCCCTGCCAGCATGCTGGGATCGGTGACAAGCCTTTCTTCCCCCTCCAAAGCACACTCGCAGGCAGATCCAGGACCTAAGAGTATTTTTTTCACAAGCATGTAGCTGCCTGGGGGAGCTTTCCAGAGCAAGTAGCGTATTAGGCACTCCCTAGCAAAAAGAGACCTTACACATACGTAGAAACCTTGCTGGCTTTGCAAGCATTGGATTGGTCTTGCAGGAGACCACTCTGTTGTGGTGGGAGATGGAGAGGGGCTGATGGCTATGAGGTTAATTGTTGTCCCAGCAAGGCCATGTAGCTTAGAGGCAAAGTCATGAGCTGCCCAACCAAGTGGCAGAAGGGGATGAGAGGGAAAACCTCTGTCCCTTCAAGGGATGTTGACTCAGAATGGTAGGAGTAATATATATTTAACCAAGGTATCTTTTTGTCTTGGTGGGGCGGCCACCTGTGACCCCAGGATAGCATTCTTGCAGAACAGCCTTTCTTGTGTGTTGGACCACAAGGAAAAAAAAGTTCCTTTTTGGGTGGAGATCAGAAAATTAGTTAACGAGACTGAGGTGGGAATTAGTAATAACTAGAGTGGGAAGCATCTGGCTGTGCAGCTTAGCAGTCATTTGGCAGTACGGAGCGTTGTTCCCACATTTATGGAGAAGTCTGTCATATTCTTCTCGTCACATCCATCTCTTCTGGTTTTGTGGAGTGAGGCTGGGAATGTGTTTGCCTTCTCAGACTGGAAAGTCACTCTGTCCATTCTTGCAGTCCAATGAATAATAAATACACTTAGAAGTCCAGCAGCCTCCCCTTTTGAAGCCTCCCCAGCCAGCCATGGTTAGGCTGGTTGGGCTGGTTGCAGACTTCACCTGCATTTTGGAGAAGTGTGTGGTGGCATCTGGGCAAGCCCTGGGACAGCGATTCCAGGCACAGGCCTCCCTGGACTGTGACACCTTGGGTGGCAGAGGGCAGGACAAGGCATTGGGTCCATCCTTGGCCTGGCAGTGGGATGAGCCACCACCCTGTCTGACTTTCATAGTCACACGTTCAAATGGGGCTTCTCAGCTGGGAGGAGAGAAGTGAACTAACCCCTCTGTCTTTTGGCACAATCCATTTAGCATGGACAGTAAACAAAGATCTATCTAGGAAAAGAATATATCTCTTAAATTTACCAAGCATTTGGGTTTTTCTTGCAGGGTATTTCTCCTTGTTTACACCACTATTAACAAAAGATGCTTCTTTTGAATCCCATTCTTCTCTTAAGATACAAGAAGTGTGAGGAAGTAAAAACAACCAATCCCTCACTGTTAACATGAGCTGCTGAAGTGATTCTATTAGTTCATGATAACTGTCCAGATGCTCTAAGCACTGGGGGCTCACCACTGGCTGGGAGATTCCCATAGCAAGCGTCAGTAACAGAGAGTGTGAGAAAAAGAAACACGATCAGGGCTCTTCTTAAAGAGAGTAAAATATACACTCGGCAGGGATGAGAATATCCCAGAAACAAACAGCAGGGAGCTGAAACGAGGAAGAAACAGTGCGGGAAATGGAGCTGTAATTCTGATTTCATTAGATTAGCGGAAGCCAAACAGGGGACAAACCCGAGGATTTCTGTGAAAGCAGGAGGGCCTGTTAGATTCACCCTTGCCCAGGAAACACAGCTTTCACACTGAGCCTGTGTGAAAAAGCGGAAGAGGCATAGAAATTTCGAGGGAAACGTCATCTCTTCTATCCTATTTATGTTTTATTTTCTAAACTTTAAACCTTTTTTCAGCTTAAGGTCAGGTTTTTTTAACTAAGAAACTGGTTGTTAGAACTGAACCTGCAAAAAAAGTTGTTTGTTTGCTAAACTGACCCATTTTCATTAATAGCTTTGTTCTTTACTAAGCACTGTTTTGAACATTTTTATTTTTTTTTCTGAAACACAGTTCTGCAGCACTGCATTGTCTCACCATGACACTTCTTGGCTTTTATTAATTATTGCAATTCAAGTGCAACAAATACAGGACTAACTAAATGAGCCTTAAAAGCATATTACTCTTAATGAAATGGAAACTTGGAAGACACTGTTTGAACTGGGGGAGATTCACCAAGGGCAATAAAGAAATTATATCTACTTAGTCTTTTAAGCAAATTTTAGTTCTGTCTCTAATGAAATTAATCTGATTTTCAAAATGAGAACAGGGGATGGAAAAGGTGATCCTGGGCCAATGAGTGATCCTGTCAAGAGCCATGAATTGGCAGGTGGAGAGGGAGCAGGTCATGAGATGGAAAGGAAAGGGAGATTTCTCAGTAGGCTGCCATGTTCACCCAAAGCAAAGTGTGAGGCCTTGTAGAAGCTGATTTTTCACTTCTCAGAAAAATCAGGGATAGTAAGCAAAACTAGGAGAAGGAATCAAAATAACAAAGGACTCTCAGCCCTACTGTGGCATGGGTTTTAGGTCTTTGGCAAAGTTAAGCTTCCCAAATAAAAGATGGAAATTGGTCCTTAGTATGTTTAATTAAAGAGGAGATTGAGAATCATTTAAATATAAAGTGATTTAACGAAAACCAGTCTTTGAATATAGGCTTTAATTTGAGAAACTTTCCATGTAAATCCAGTGATTTGAAGCCTCCTGCATGGAAGGGGAGCTCTGATGCCCTGCGTGTGTGGCAGCCCTTGGAGGGCTGGCCCCGATGGCTGGTGGTGTGCTGGGCGTGCGCGCTGGCTGCCTGCACTGCTGCCCCGGCAGAGCTCTGCAGGAGTGCCACAGCATCACAGGCTGCGTAGTCAGGCAAGCAAGAATTCCACTTTTTCTGGAAGAACAAGGACTCGGTGACATGCACTTGGTTGCTGAATAGGGAATACAATCAATGCTATTGAACTCAGGAAGCATTTGGTTTAAGAATGGTTACTTAAAGTCAGTTGCTTTTCTCCTCATTTTTATTTTGTTCTTTTAATTCTTTGTTTTAAAATGCTAATTTTTTCCTGGCCTTCAGCTTTCTTAATTGATGACTAGAAAAAATAGATAAAATAATTCTATAATGCTTTTCAGTCGAATTAATGGAAATTTTCACTAGAAATGTTTTGAACCATTTTTGCAACAAGATACATCTAAGAAAAACACTAAAAAAGATAGATTATATAATTTGCTGTATTTTATAGACCCAATGGACATAATTTTCACACAGGACGGTTGTTGTGAATTGAAGATGGGTTCTGCTGGCTGTGCTGGCCTTGGGAGTTAGGACTCAGCAAATTCCCTTTGGCCGTCTTCAGTCTGCAGCTGTTAGAAAACTTTGAGAACCCTTGCTCTTAGCACTTCTGTGACTGCTTTAGGAAATGTGTTTATTGTTTCAGAGTAAAGATAAGGAAGGCAGTTCTTTATCCAACAGCTTTACTGAATGGTAGGGAATCACACTTTTTACAGATAGGGAACTCAAATAAAGGGAAGGCTCTGTCCATGTGGCACTGCAGGGAAAGGAGACATCTACACTACATTTTCTTCCTTCAGAAAAAGCAGGATAAATAAGCCATGCAGGGAGTTAGCCAGGAGACCTGTGTGATCAGCACTTACCAGCTTCTGGTGCCCATGCAAGCTGGCTTGGACACCTGCGTGCCCATGCCTTTTCTACAGTCATAATCCAATTTCAGCTACGGTTCTTGCTACCACACCAGCCTCCTAACTTCCCAACTGTCTTACTTGTCTCCTGTCTCATTTTACCCATTGATATGAAATATTCCTTTAGGCAAAAATTGCAATAGAAAGCCAAGTTGCCTGTGGTATAGGGACTGAATTTCTGACCTAGAACAACATGTAAGGAAGGCAAGCCTTTAAAGTTTGCTTTATTTGAGGGAGCAGGTGCCTGTTGTTTTTTAGCCATCAAATAGCACCTTTTATCCTGAAAATATTCACATATAAATGCAATGAGGGAGGGCTAGCATAAACACAAGAAAACATCTTGTACGGTAATATGAAGTCTTTCAAAAGAAACCTGAAGTACGTATCTCTTTGCCAAGCAGAAGCTGGGGTAGAACTTTCTGCTTCTCATAAATGTGAAATTAGTTCAATGTCTTTTCTTTCTTTTATGGTGTTGGCATTTATTCAGTGCACCTTAAGCCCCGTGTCCTAAATATCTTGATTCGTGTCTAAACATTGCTTGTATTAGCTGTTCCCTAATTAATCCTTTTGTGCCACAAGTTGATTTTGCCCAGCATGCTTTTCAGTGCCAGGAATGGATGCACCAAACCTGCTGATGTCAAAGAGGTAACCTGTATTTCACACACATCAGCACTTGCTCTCCCTTTTATAACTGCTGATCCTCCCGCACTTAATAATACACTACTAAGTTAAGGCTACACACAGCTCAGGTAGTGCTAACTATCAGGGGGTGTGGTTATTTTATAATAGCCACATTTTAGGGTGTGTTTCAATTTTACAGGGCAGTCATTTACTTCAAATTACTTTGTCATTTCTTAAAGTCATTGTGCAATTCCTTTATTAAAGGTAAAGAAAAAAAAATTTGTAAAGATGCGTTAAATAACACTAATTATAACACTTAGCCCTTAGCAGGTTTTTCATCTGCAGTGCTTTATAGCCATTTTGCTAATTAAATTTTACAACATCCTTTTGGGAAGCAACTAGCTGTACCTCTGCCTAAAAGTTAGGAACACGGAGGCAGGGAAGTTTTAGCTTGCCCCAGATTACTGTGATTTGCCCAGGAGTTGCTTTTAGAGACAGTACTAGTATTTGGTTGTTTCTGACTGCTGGGTCATGTGCTCACAAATCTTTCTTTCTCCCAAAGCATATAAATAGTCTCAAAAATTGTTTTGTCTTTAAAACAGATAAAAACAGAGCATTAAAATGGCACAAGTCAGGTCTGTGATCAACAGAATCGTGGTGTGTGAAGGAAAATTTGTTTCTAAACTTTTCCACCTGAAGAATAAAATGTCCACGCACCACTGCTCTTTGGAGGCAGCAAAAATTCACATAAATGTCCACTGGTTCTTTTCTTGAAGTTTCATCAACTAATTAGCAGTGGTGAGGCAGTAATCCATGTTTCTGTCGCCTCTTTTCAGGCCTTTTCAAGCTTCAATCTAACTACCAGCTATCAGCCTGTGATTAAATTTCTGAGCTGCCTTTAGTCCCAAGAGCGTTCAGTGCAGTAAAAAGAAATGTCTTCACTGAAGGCTTCTAACAGATCTGGTATAAAGGAAGAGAAGGTGTTTCCTCTGTCATTTGTAGGTGCACCATCCTTAACGGAGGAGAGAAAGGAGAGGTCATAAACAGGATGTGAAAATGGCTGATGTGGGAGCAGCAAGATGCTGAGGACTTCTACAATAGCTGGCCATCATATTTAGGCAAATATAAGGAGGAGCCTTATAAAAACTGTTTTATCCTGACAAAAACTTGAAGATTTACTGAAACAGTTTGATCAGTAGGGCCAGTTTTTGTGGAGTGTTGATAACACCAGGATGTGTTAATATGTGTATATGTATGTGTAATATTACATTCCAGTACTGTAATATAATGTAGCTGTGAAATCACATGACTTTCTAGCACTCATTTTCATTTATTAAAAAACTCAATCTGGAAATGTGATTTAAACATGCAAGAGTTGAACAGCGCTGGAAGGCAAGTTAGAACTACTCACAACTTTTAAATGCTTGTGTTTGACAGTGTTGTGGATATATATATATTTTACAAATATGGACTCAATAATATGCCCATATTTATGACAGCTGGGTCATTAACTGCTTGATCTTGTTTGTTGATTGCAACTTTGGTCCCATCACTGAGGGTGATTATCTGAATCCTCCCATTTCCCCAAATTACTCTTAAGTTAATTACTCTTAAGCTTCCAGAGCAGTCTTATCTTTGACTTAGGTATTATGTTAACACTGCAAATGCTAAATAATCATTTAAAAGGAGAAGGTGACTCTTGTAATTTTCCCAAAAGTTCTAATCCTCCCATGGGATCATGTTGCAACACTTAACATGCCATAGTTGGTTTCAGAGGAGCTTCCTGCAGGAGCCAGGTCCGAGACAAGCCTCCTTCAGAAGCACAGCCTTAAAAATACAGGGATGTGAGTCTGACAGGGGTTTTTGTCGGGGCTTCATCACTAATGGTAGTTCAAGGACTTTATGGTCAGATAATATTAAAACTGTAAAATACTGGTGGCGTTGACCTGATGAAAGACCATACTTGTGTTTATTTGCCACAAAGAAGATGAAATATTTACTTAATACTGACATCTCAAAGGTTGATGCTGCTTCCTTGAGGGTTCGAATAGAGCCTCACCAGAGGCTGCCTTGTTGAAATCTGCTCAGCCAACCTTTCGTTAAAAATATTCCTTGCTGTAGCTCGGTTTCTGGCCTACCCTACACAATCGCAGTCTCTGATAAAGTTAAAAGGGTGATTCATACACCTGGAGAAGGAATTGAATATTCAAGTCACTTGTCAGGCTGGCAGGTTTAAATTATATAACAGGAAGCTTTCTATTCATATGTAATGTAACCGAATCACCACTTCTTTATTGATAATTCATTATATGTTGCTACTATCACTCTGCAGCTCTGAAATGCTTTTTGCTATAATGATTTTATACCATACTAGTATAATGGCCTTCTGACTGTGTCAATCAGCACTACTTGCGTGTACAATAATATTATTCTGCAATCTGTCTTGGGAGAATGCTTAAAAGCTTTCTCTCATTTTCTCCGTTTAACTCATGTATTATCTGAATTTTTACATTAAATGGCCATACTTAATATCCCATGACATGTCACCTATTTTCTAGGGAGGATACTGACACAGTACTTACCAATTCCAGAATCTATACTAATCAAATTACACCTTCCCACCTCAGCCAAGAGAAGTTAGTTCAGTGCATCAGCATTTAATCTGTAGGAAGAACTTATGAGAAGGAACAAAAACAATGTGAACTGTAGTTGGCTAAATGTGAGCTGGTTGATGCAATTTGTTTTGTGAAAAGGGATTAGAATATTGAAGTCAAGTTGAGTTACAGGGGTCAATGTATATACAGACTTATTGCCAGATCTCAGCCTACACTGGTAGCACGTTTGTGAAAACAAGACCTAGTCTAGCAACTGTTTATTCTAGTTCTGGTACGCACTTTGTGGTGGGTGCTTCTGCTGAATGAGGCTTCTTGGCTGTAAAATTAAATGTGTGTGCAAAAGTAACAAACTCAATCAGACTCTACAGAGAGTTGTCTCAGCACAGATAATAATCATAGTTTTGCACTGAAGGACTGACTGCCTGGAAGTTCCAAATAGTTACTCTAAAACTCTTCCACAGTCAGGTTAACGTACTGGAAATTTTAAGACTTGAAGTGCCAGCTGCTGAACACAAAATCCTACACTGGAACCAGTGCCAAGGCATTTAATCTGTTTGACATAGACATTTTCCCTAAAAATACTTGATACACTTAAATCTTATTTGTTGTTTAATTCAGTCAGTGCCATGGTGTAACTGACTTGTACTTTAGAGAAGAAAAGACTATTTACCAAACAATGCTGAAAATGTAAGGTTTCAAGGGCGGCAGGTGTCCATTTACATTAACGTTTGCTTACAATACAATCCCATCTCCTCTGCATACGAGAACTTCAGGCAAAGCTAAGGCAGCAAGTCTGCAGTCTCTGAGTACAGGCAGAATTAATTTGCTCAGCCACACAAAAAGAATGGCAAGGTGGAAAAGCAATGGTTTAATTAGGCCTCAGCCTTATTAACTCATAGGACAATAAATCGTACAGTGCACATTGCCATTCTTTCCTTGGTCTATTTTTAAGCCGGCTCTCCTTGGGAATTGGATATTCCTGCCTGGACACTTGCAGCTGTAAATGGAGGAGACTTTCAGGTGCGGAGCTCACACGAAGGTGCATGAGGAGGTCCTAACTAATCAGGCAAGGATATAAGTAATTTTGTGACTTGTGCATAGGAATGTGCATAATAAATGGCTTTTATTTCTTTTGCTGACAAAACAGCACACACTTGGGCCTTTCCTAACTCCTGCCTGAACCAGCACATTGGCAAAAATCATAAGGAATTTCCTGTACTAGTACATTTGACCAGAAAATAATACATAGGCAAACTGTATATTCCATGTTTAAAAGCTGAGAAATTGTCATAGGAAACCTCTTATGGTCTGTTTTCTTTTGCCATCATTTCCTCTGGTGTGTTAACCTGCCGGCAGCCTTGCTTTTGTATCCCTTCTCAGGCTTTCAGAAGCTCTTGGCACACACGGCTGTCTGGGTGGCATAGGCATCATCACATCACGGGTCCATATGCTGTCCTAGTCTGAGTTCCTGGTTTTACCTGAGCATAAAATTCAACCTACGTGGTTTTGGTTTCCTCCAGCAATAGCAGTGACAACACTGAGCAGAGACAGCACCCTCTATGTGGCAGTCTCATGGTGTTTTGCAGAGGCAAGCAAGCAGCAGCATTACCCTGGAAGCCTGAAACAGTAAAGGAGTAAAGGATTTCTACAGCCTCAGAAGGCTCTAGCAGCAGTGAGACCAAAGGATGAAGTTTAGTGAATGTGAGCGGATGCCCCAACTCCTATTGGCAGTGGTCAGACCTCCTGTAGGCCACCACTGGTCTTTTACTCCATGCCCAAAGACGGTAGAACCTGTCGCCACCCTCCTCCCAGTGCTTCACTCCAATCCTTGCCTTCCAGAAATACAGACAATGCCTTTTGCTTCTAAAGTACACTGCAATTATTCATTTTATGGTTCTGTGTTTGATTGCTCTGGTATCAGTGTGACTAATAACCCAAAGAGAAAATAATGCTTACTTACAGGCAAGTTAAATTAAAAAAAAAAAAAGTAAAATAAAAGGATAAAGGATTCTGGGCAGAAAGTTCTTAGGAGAAAAATTGCTGAGTTTCCTTGAATGTGTTTATTTTGTAATTTGATAAAAATAAACAGTTACTGTGGCAACTGTCGCATCGCAGGCGACACACAGAGCGGTGAAGGTACAATATACTTAGCAATTAGTGGAATGAGTTTTAGTACTTTTAAAGAGACATTTTGCCTGCTAATGTGATGAGGTGTCTTAACTTGGCCACCAAGGAAAGTTAGTTTGCTCCTATACATCCTCTTGGCATTTGCTTTAGTTATTGCTTCTTCATGTTGCACTCTGCTTTCTGATGTCCTCATCTTCGAAGGTACTCACAGCTCCTTGGGCAGCTGGCAGCTCACAGGAGCCATCATGGGGAAGCCACCCCTTCCATTGGGATGGTGTCCCAGATCCCGGCAGGCACTGCTCACCAGAAGGTGGGGAGGAATAATATTTTATGGTGCTGTGACACATGAGATGCTCAGAGCACATTACTACTGTTAATTAATCCTTGCAACCATCTGATGAGGCAGGTAAGCATTATTGCCCTAGGATTTTTCTAGGCGTTTGGGTTTTTTCTTTATTTTTTTTTTACTATTTTTAATATATGAGGCAGCTGAAGTTTAAGTGTTTTCAAGGTCAGGGAGAAGTGGGAGTAGAGAATTCCTCATTTCTATCCCTGCATCCTGGCCAGTGCTCCCAGTTTCTCTTTGCTGAACTCCTCTCATATCCATCATTATTATTATTATATTGCTAGTATGGTCTTGAAAAAGCAATATGCTGTAGTGCACTACGGTTGTTTCCTTTTTATGTTACTTCTTGTTTTCAAAGACTTGGAAACACAGCAGTACAGCAGCTCTCATGCATACACAAATTATAATCATATGTATGCCACATTTTCAAGGATCAGAATTTTCTTTCCTTTTTTTTTTTAATTTTATTTCAGGAAGAAGGGGGCATTTTGGTTGCTCTGCAGGCAGTCTGGATATGTGTAAAATCATCCTCCTACTGCAGGGTAGTTCAGAGTGTCATGTTTATTCTGTGTATTCACGTGTTGTATAATTTTCATATACAAATGCACACACATGCGAATCTATTTTAAATTTCTTGCACGTAAGACTTATTTGTATATATTTTACAAAGTGTTCATATACATGTATATTATTTCCATCACTGCCTATAGCACATAGGTCTATTGACTGTGCCCTTTTTCTTTCCTTTAAAGAGCAATAGTACCAGTGAATTTTGTTTGTTTATGTCATCTCTGCAAGAGACAACCTTCACCAGCATAATTTTTACTCTAGCACCACATTCACAGAAGGTTGTGATTCAAAGCTGACGTATTCCCCCTCCCTGAAGAAGAAACGTAGTGCTGCTATTTGTCTTTTTAACTAAGCTGTGTGGGTCTGGGTAGCATCAAAAAA
>VWZY01001082.1:170679-193179 GCA_013399075.1 Chloroceryle aenea | reverse complement strand
TCTGCATTTCACAAATATAGCATATATTTGACCTCATTTTTTAGCCACCATCAGATTTAGCTGTAATTTCTCTATTGTCTTTTCAAAGTAGAGGTGCATGCAGTAGTTTGTTTTTCTGGTGTTTAATTTTCCTTTAGTCTTCTGAAGGAGGAAAGAAGGAATACATGGGCATAAAAATTATGAGCTCTCTGAAAAACCAAATAGATGCTATTTATGTAAATCCTAATCTCCCAGGGCTACTGTTTTGCTTGGGTATAAGTCCAGCTCTGTATTTATACTGGTTCAAATACGTGGCCTTTCCAGTTTTGCAAATTGCATTTTAAAACCTGCGTTAAGCTACGATCATGGTAGAAACCATCGACTGAAAATTCCAGAAGCTAATAAATATTCAGATGCCCTGATTTTATGATCACCATTTTTTTTCCAATTACATATTTCTCCAAGAATTTATATTGGCTTTTTGAAACTAGAAACTTTTCAGATATGTAAATCAATCTTAGTGTTACTATGCAGTATTCTTTAAATTAAATTACAGTACAGATATCAGATTCTAGCAGTTCTTTTGCTGCAGTGAGATAATTTCTGGAGGCAAGACACCTGGCCAGGCTAGAGTGGTGATTAATTTTATGTGTTTAGGGTGCAATCATCACTCAGAAAAAGGCTTAGGGTTTGGATGATGGATGACGGGTAAAGTGCAGGCTGATAGGACATGGCCCATGAATCTGTTCTACATCATCAGTTCCTTTGATCACTGGCAGAAGTTCAGAGATACTTCTTTGCATCTGTTCAAAATAAACAAGGCTACCATATACCTTTTGCAATATTGCTTTTACATACAGGTTTATTTGAGGGGGAGAAAACACCTTTATTTTTGCAACAATGGCTGAAGAAAATAAAAGCCAACACTTTGGCTTACATTTATGTGCACATTTACAGACAAAATCCTTGCGTCCATGTCTATATACATATATATTTTAATGAAAGATGATAGTATAAAAGCAATTTTTTCCCCCCCCCGCAAACTGATACTTATGTTGACACCATAGAGGGGATTCAACATAGCTGCTGAAAAACAGTTACACAGCCTGCCATGGGAAGAAAGTCCTAAGTTATAGCAATGCTGTGAAGCATTTCTTCTTCCCTAGTAATGCTGATGACTACAAATTGTTGGGAATCTTTCTCACTACTAACAGCACAATGAACTATGTAACCAAAATAATTTTCGTTATTAATTCAGAAGAGATAGAGAGGATTTGTGCCAACCTAAAAAAAAACAACACATAATACTTTTTTTTTTTTAATCTCAATTAACAAAGTACAATTTGGTAATTGAAAGCAAGTGCTTCTTTATCATATGATTTCTACTTTTCTTTACCCAATGCTGTCCCCTGCAGGGTGTAAGAAATCAGATCACAGAAGTACTCAGAGGCTAAAAAAATATATTTTATTTTTTGTAAAACCCAAGACTAAAAGAGAAAGGAATAGCTGAATTACCATCATGTCCTCTATCAGAATTTATTATCAAGCCAGCATCGTTTATAATGAATAATCCTTTCAGAAGCTTGACTGGGTGCTGTAAGGGGCATTCCTTGAAAATATTCTCTCATGTCTCATTGCATATATGCAACACTTCTTTCCATAGGTGCTATGAATTCCTAGTGCTCATGTTGATATTCTGTCTGTGGGCAATAAGACATTAGCTGTTTCTTTTATATGTCTTATCAGCTGCGCTGGAGCATGGAAATCAAACAGAACACTTAAATTATAAAAGCACTCCACACCTCAATGTACTTTCTTCCCATTTTATAAATTGGGAAGTAAAGAGTATGCAAGACTATGCTCTGTAGGTGTAGGAGATAGAAAATTACTACTCTGCTTAACAGACAGGTGGCCCTCATAAAAGAAATACTGCTCCTCTGCAAAAGGAATCAAGAAGGGAAGCATAAAGGTGGGAGAACTGATTAGATTTCATTACTAAGATCATCTTTGTACCAAATGAAAACAAAAAAACCTCCGGGAGCATTTGTTATCACACAGAAATCATACTCACATGTTTGCTGTCTCCTTGCTCAACTGGGAGCCAGTGCTGTATCTGACTAAGTGCAAATACTGAAATGTTCATTAGCTCTCTTGAAACACCTTGGCTTGTCTTTATTGAGTTGCATTTCATCCATAGCCTTTGCACCCCGGGGGCACATGATAAATTTTTCTGCACAAAGGCTTTCTCAAGAGTGGTATGACTGTTCCTTTTCTCCCCAGAGTCTGAACACATTGCATCATCTTCTATCATACTTACAAGCCTGGGGCTCGGGATGAAGAATTGTTTAGTATCTCCAAACCAAAGCTTGCCACGTAGCAGATCAAATTGTTGTTGCTCTGCCACTGAGCTGACTCAGTACTTGCTTGTTTGATTTAAGGCACAGTTCCACTGTGGAAAGTTATTGTGAAAATGGTATTTTCTTCTGCAGCAGAGCTAGTTCCTACGTGTATGAAGAATTATACGTGCTGACTCAAGTGACAAAACATAAGTATTTACTGCTTCTGCTCTTGCCAGCTCTGCAGAACAAAGACACAGGCAAGAAAGCAGGTTGGAGTCCATTTAATATGTATACATTAATAGTCTTTCCCAGGCTTCTGTGTGTTTACCCCTGTATAAACTCTGTGATGACCATAGTATCCCCCAGTTGTTTACAGGAATATAATTTGGCCTCTACTGCTCGTGAGCAGCCACAGAAAGGAGACATCTTAGTCTCTCAGATCCTGGAGCGCATGTGGAAACATCCCTGGCAAAATACCCAAAATGAAGTGGTCATTTGAAACAGAGTAAATCAATCCTTTATACTTTTCTGTACTTGTATTTTACTTGTTGTGACTTGCAGAGTTTGTGGCTGCCATAGGTTGTTTTGTGGCATCCTGGCTTTGTAAGCTTGCCTCTTGGATTAATATAATCTCTGACTATTCAAGGTGGTAGGAAAATATTACAACTTTCATCGCTGGTTACCACTTCTTTCAGAATAAAGCAGAGTGCCAGTTCTTTGTGTTGTCCAGGTAGCCATCATACTTTTGGAGATACCTTCTGCCTTGATGTCATGGACTGCTAGCACACAGCATTGCCCTTCAGTGACTCTGGTCTGACTGAACCATTCTAAGGGTCAGTGGAGGCTTCCTTCTCTGACTGTCTTACACAGTCTGTATGTGAAACCATGGAGGGAGTTCACAAGGAATTATGAGCTGAGTGTTGGTTTTGTCCACAGTGTCTGGCTTTATTGCTTCAGCTTGTCTAACCGAGAGAGAAAAGTCTCTTGGATTCAAGGTGACACTGAAGTTTGTGTGAGAATGACTTGGGCTTATGTTTCATCCAAAAAAATAAAATGCAGTGGTTGGAGCAAGCAAAGCAGCAAGATTTGCTTGAATATTTCAGCTATTTAAAAGAGAATTTTTAGCTATCCCCTTAATTTACTAATTGCTACTAGATGATCAGTCAGCAGCGTCTGCGGGTTGCTTTCCTTGGCTTTTTGCACTGAAATTGTCCCCTGATCAGAGCTGTTTGTATGGCTGATTTTAAATCCAGTAGAATTGAAGTTGGTGGGAATATGGCAGCCTGTTTAAGTAGTCCAATAACTTACCATGTGCCTTTGAAGCAGTAGAAGTAAATAGAATTTATGGTTACTGAATTCACAAAGACTATCCTGGAACCCAAATGACTATCAACAAACTATTCTGTGGTATTTTAAATAAACACTAGCCCTTCTGCTGAAATGTCCCTAGCACTGGGAAAAGAAGGATCAGCTTCTCTTGGCAGCTTTGGAATTTTCTGTCCACACTAATCTGAAAATTGAACTTGTATTGGCCTCAGGATATGTCTGTTCTTCACCTGGGAATTAGAACTAGGATTTTCTTTAAGGGAATACAGTCCTAACTAATGGTGACACTGATAGCACTTACAACCTTATGTATATGCAGTTCAATTCTAATGTAATTATCTATAAATAAAAGCAAAACCTTGTAATTATGCTTCACACAGTTTGTTTTGAACATCCTGTTTCTTCTGAGGAACACTTCAGCTTCTCCAGTCAGTTGTCAGAAAGGGGGTAATTTCCTCATACTTGGAAGGCAAGAGCTCTCTGTCCAAGTGAAAAAGATGTATGAGAGGCAACTGTATGGAGCATATATCCCCATAAAGAATAACTTACCTCCTAGATCCCAGCACTTAGAAGATTACTAACTCAAAGCAGTTTGAGATTTACAAAATAATCCTTGAAAAAAAATAGTGGCCTTGACCTGTCTTAAAATAGAAACTGAAAGTTTTTAAGCTTCCTTCTAATGTGAGGCTAAACTACAAAATATCACACAATTCTTTGAACTAGTCTTTTAAATAACCCTTTAGCTATTGTAGCCAGAGCAACAAATATTTTATTGGTTTGTGTGTGTGGATGGATTCTGCTTAAATATATCCTGTTAATATTGCTTAGTAATTTTTCTGAAAGGATAGATATCCTTGTAAACTCTGGTATTGGTAAAGCCTGCTTTGGCTTTCCATTACAAGGAAGAATACTGCCCACAAGAGCCAAGTGACTCCCAACACTCACCATTTTGTTCTCGTGTCTAGCGATTGAAGAGCCATGTCTGTAGGCTGTATTTGCTCCTAAAATGTATGAACACATAAGCAGAGATGGAGTGCAAATTCACTTCCTATTGCTTAATAGCAGTTATGTCCAAGGACCCCGAGGAGAATCCCTAACACCACTACAGTTTTACCTTGTTCTTGAAACCCTTTTGTTGGGGACAGGCCTGGCTCGAGGGGGTAATAGGCACTTGAAATACAAGTAAATTTGAAAATTGCACGAGTATACTACAGACAGACAAGCTTGACAATCTTTAGAAGCAGTCTGTTAAGTTTCTACAAAGCAGCTTGACACCCTACTGTTATTTTTATATTTAATTTAGCACACAGAAGCCTTCTCATGTTACTCTATCATACTCGTTATTTCATAAAAGTAGACAGATGCATGTAGCAGCTCAGCAGCATAGCACTTCCTTCGCCTGAGCTCTGAAGTTACTGGACAACTGAAATGCTTAGGCTTTACTCTGTAACAGCACTGGGTTGAAAAATGATAGTAGAATACTCTTGGAAAGATCTAGTACCTAAATATGTCCTTCTTGAAAAAGTACCATCATAAGTTTATAGTATCACCTATTTTAGAAGTTCAACAGCATCTTATGCAGAAGGGACTTGAGAGCATATATCCATGCAAATCATTGCAAACTTATTCAAACCAATAGGAAATTATATTCCACGTTGCTGTTGGGGATCATTTTGCTGCATTCATTTGGATGTCAGAGTGACAGGCCATTAGCCTAAGGGTAGGATAATTATTTAAGGAACTTTTCTTGTTTTGTACAATGAAGTAGTATTCTTGGAAATACAACACAAACATAGATATCTTTGTCAGATGGTGACGGTCCATTTCATTTAAATATGAGAATGTAATTTTAGCATTCAAACAGTCAAGACAGTGGTAATTTAAAATAAAACAAGAACAACAGTCATTAAATGGCTGTGTTTCTGGACTTGGATTGATGCTTAACACATTGATCTTCTTCAATAGAAGCTTTCCATATTCCATCTGTTAGAATCTTTGACCTTTTCTTAACACCATTAAAAGATAAAATGTTAATCTACTGAAAAAAGATGCATGACCTTTTAAAAGTGAACTGTACCGCTTTACAGTCTGCCATCATTAAAGAACTTTATGCTCAGGAGCCATGCATTATGTGTATCATAGCAATATAATTGTTTAGAATAATGTAATTGTTCAACCAAGAAGATACATACTATGCATAATGTAAATTAGAACTAGAACCATGTGAACTTTGAAAACCCAATCAAAATAACATGTCAGACCAAGGTTTACTTTCAGTTTCAATCAGCCTCAGCCTTAAATTTATTTTTTATTCATGTGCCAAGATGTATGCCTAGGAGATACCATTTTAACAAAGAAAAAGGATGCTACTTTGGGACAAACAGAACTGCATCACAGGCAAAGGAAGATGCTTATCCTCCTTTGGTTCAATCACCTATACCTATTTTTGTTGGTATAAGGAAATAAACATGGCACTAATATTGTAAATGGTAGTAAGGATTTTAAGTAGCAAAAAAATTATTGAAAATGAACTTGTTTGTGCTAAATCTCAGTTGTCTTAAACTAGACTTCTTAAGAGCAGTGGCCACAATTCAGATAGTATTGGATCGTGGTTTAAAACTATTCAGTAAAGCACTTGAGAGAGCATTTAGTTTTGAGTATAGGCTAATTTGATTCCACTTCAAATTAAGCCTCTTTTCTGATTCCTGACTACAGAGAATAAACTGAATACATGATGTAGGCTCACATAACCTAATTTTCGGGTGGGTTCCAAGTTTTAGATGAAGCCTCTCTAATTGACTTGAGAAAACAATTATATAATAATATGTCTATTTAATATCTACATAACATAGGACAGTAGAAAATCCAAGTATCTTCATCACTTGAATATGATGTTCTGCTAGTACTTTTTATTTTATAGGACAAAAAGCTTTCCTACAGATGAAAGCTTGTATTCTTCTAATTTCAACCTAAATTCCACTGAAGTCCTTAAGTTGATCCATTTTCCTCAGTGTTCTTAGTCTGGATGATTCTGGGTTGGAGTATCCTCTCTCTGAATGTCCGTATCTTTTTTGGTGGAATTTACTCTATAAGCTCAGTGGCTGTATGCAAAATAGAAATACTAGGGTTAAGCTAACATGAGGACCTGATACTAATATTATGTGATCATGACTTAGTGGCATTAGCAATGTCACTGTGGCAGGGACTCTCAGACAGCCCAGATGCAATAGGTACATTTAAATTAGTAATTTAGGGCACAGGAGGAGGTTTCTCCTTCAGGACCTTGCCTTGCGTCTACACTTAGAAGCTGGTGGTGTGCACTCAAAGCTGTTTCCCACCTCATGAAGCTGAGGCTGAGGTCATATTTTGGTTTACCATCTTGAGTGGCTCGCTTGTAATGGGTACCCACAGTCCTGCAGAAGTCAGCTCTCTACAAGTGTCCTGTGTGCCTAGGACTGGAAACTGGCTTAAACTTCATTATTAAAGATGACATTATGTGCATAATGATGCAGAAAACATAGGTGAAAGCACAGGGTTTGCTAAGTTTTAACAAGCTAAGACATTCATTTCTGTAAATGTCAGGTTTTTAACTCCACTTAAAAGTTTGTATTCTGCTTTCTGATCACATTGCTTCACTACCCCTGTCTATTTATATTTTGTTCCTGTTAAATAAGCAGCACCCCATTTTGTATAGGGCAAGCATTTAATCTTTGAAGTTAGCAGTCACTTTTTTTGTCAAGCTCTTTCATTGTTTAGACCTGCTTCCCAGTCCCAGCTTCAGTTTATCACCACAAATTTCCTCTCTTGCATATTCTTCCCTCTAGGTCATCGATAGTGAAAGCAAGCAATATGTTTCCTGGTGTTCAACCATGTGGCACTTCACTAGTCACATAATACACTAGATAAGCAGATGACAGTCTGTACTGCTCTGAATAGCATATGTGCATGCCATGTGAAGGCCAGGAGCCGGAGGACAGGGATACAGCCAACAGAGGGAGTCAATGGCAGCGAAGCACTGCCCACCCAACCCCTGCTTGGGAGAAAAGAAAAATTGACAGCTTTGCATTTCTGGTCAAAGAGCAGAAGATTTCAGCCTGACTCCCCCTTAGTCTCTCAGCATCTCTTAGAGGTTATGTGCTCTTCTGCTTTCAAGCTGCAGGTTGCCCACCTGACACAAGTTTAGTTCCAGCGCAGCAGGAGGAGGTGGTGCCCCACCTGAATGTCAGCTGTTTTGAGGAAAGTTTGGCCTTTCTTACATTTTCTATGGGGACATGTAAGATCTGATCTGCAGCATTTGCCTTTTTGTCTACTAAGCATAATTATTGAGTAACATACAGAAGGTTTAATTGCAAACTAATTAGCATTATGAAATAAAATGTACATTGTGGCAAACACCTGCTTGCTCTGTCTTTTACAGTATAGTAGTAATGTTTCAAATCTCCTGTGCCTACTCATAACTTGGTACCCAACAGAGCTAAAAGGATGTAGACCTCATCAGCCAGAATGCTGTTCCCTTCCGACTAAGCAAGTCCTAGATCTCAGCACTGGTGAATATAATAAAGAGAAAGTCAAGTCTTTTCTCTTTGACGGAAGCAAGCTGTCACAGTAATAGTGAAATGAGATACAGAAGAAAAAAAAATCAAAAATATTCTCAGACACATTCAGGCAACATGTAAATGGAATAATTAATCTGGCAAGAAAGATCTGTTTATTTTTTGCACAAAAGGGATAAGAAGTTGTGGGGTTTTTTTAGATTTTAAAGCATTAATTTTGTTTTCTTCCACCTGAAGTAGGCACAGTATTCCACAGAGCAGCTGTCCACAGCAAGAAACTCATCATTCACTCTCTGATCAGCACATACAGTAAGTGACATGAAACTCAGCGTAATTCTCTGGTGTCTTCATGAAATAATTTCTTCACTAACCAAAGAAATCTGCTGTTTACCATAATCTCAATTTAGCACCTACTCTCAGTGTTCAAAAGTAACTGTCTGCATTTGAATGGGGTTTGCAAAGCAGAAGCAACTGCTAGGGAAGACTTAAGTCGCATCTCTTCCTTGAAAGTTGGAAAAGGCTTTGTTTTTTTATCACAGTGACAGGTCACATGGTAAATAAAGTTTGAGATCTTTGCTTTAGCCATTTAAGATGGCAATTTTTTAGAAATGAACAAAGCTGAAGGGTGTAGGCTTGAATTGAGCCCAAGTTACCCATTAAGATGGTTGTTGGAAACCAAGTGTCACATTCACGTAGAGTAAAACTGATGGGGGTTGTGCAGTGACAGGTAGGGGATGGTACTGCTAACTTACTGAGGAAGCCCCTTGAAACTAATGGTAGCTTTCAGTTAATGAGCAGTATGGGAAAGAGGCATTAGAAAACATTCCACTTCTTAGAAGCTAATTTCTTTGTTTTACATTACATAGAGAACAGCTAGGAGGGTCTCAGCCCCAGCAAAGCTGGGAATGGTCCCAACTTGCCTCAGATTATGGTGCCCAACAGAGGATCATTTTCAAACCATTTTCTCATTCGCATCAGAATCAGATACAGTATCTTCCAGTCAGCCACCAAAACAGCGACCTGTTAGCATTGTTAGGTTGGCTAGACTTCTGCAGATCTGTTCAGGAGTTAACAAAATTGTATCCAAATAAGAAGTGAGCAATACAGAATGTTCTGCAGGAGTTCAAAGCCTGCAAATGCAGCTTCACTCCACCATGGCGTGTAAAAGACTTGTCAGCGCTTACTGTGGAGCCAGGGGCTGCTCCTGAGGGAAAGCTCTTCTGCAGTTCTCTCTCCCTAACTCGTAAGGTTATGATTTGGGGAAACTCACATTTGAAAATTTAGAAATATGATGCACAATGTTTTCATGTCATAGCTGGACTGAGGTAATAATACGCTGACAAGCAGGGTGTATTTTGTGATTGAGCATTGTGTTGGAGGGTTGGAATTTCTTGTCAGATTTCTGTTTGAATCACGGTGTTGATTTACTGGGGATAAAAAAAAAAAGTTGGTGATATAAAATAGCATAATTTTTCTGAAACAGGAGTAGTTTTTTTATCATGTGAATAGCATTGTACTACTAACTGCAAAATGCTTAGAGGAAACTAAAATAAGTTGAAAGAATTAATATTCCTTCAAAGAGTCGGTACTTGCCTCAATAAGCTATTTTTAGCAGTTTTGGATTTTGATATATGTGTGTGACTATTTGTCCTGAGAGAACAGGAAAAATAGTTCTCTCCCCGCTTCTTTCATATTAGGTTGTTTATTACAGACCACTGCATTAGGTCATGTTGCATTTGATCTGCTGGAAAAAGAACAATGTTTTGAATTAGCTACATGTTTATTTTGCTGCCTCTCTCTGGTCAGGTGAAAAGAGAGAGCATTTCACTGTGTAACTTTCTTACAGGTACCCAGGTGTATAGCAGGACTACAAGTTTTTGGATAAGCTGTATGTACGTGATCAGAACATTCTTGCCCAGACACAGCTTTTGCTGCTTGAAATAATGCTTTTTAAAGCATATTGACATATGCATTAAATGAAAAACACACATGGTACCAAAGTGCTCCATTCCCCTACAAGAGGAAAAGTCTTAATTTTCCTTTGGGGCAAAGCTTTCATAGAATCACTGCTTGTTCACAGTCTTCCAGTTATTGTTTAAATCCCATACGAAACTTAAGGCTTTGAATATTTGTAACAAGAAAAAAAAAAAAAGAATTTGTTCTTGAGCTCAGATTGGCAGCTAATATTCTGGCTTCTCATCCACCAGAATTACCATGTCACTACTAATGAAGTGAAGAGCTTTAGTGTGTGGAGCCCTTTGGACCTTAGGAAAGTTGAGAAAGAAAATCAGAGGTCACCAGCAACACTGAAAAAGGTAATTAAATAATTGCAACAGAGAAAACATATTAAAAAAAATGGAACAGGACATATGAATAGCAGGTAACAAAATGGTGTTCTGCCAATGTCGTTGGTGCTGTTATTTAGTGCTGTTCACGTGGTTGAGTGTTTGTGCTTTATAATTGCTTATTTTTTTGGGTTTACAGTTCTTGGTGAGATGGGGAGGAGTTGACTTTGGCTGATGGGTTCTGAACTTTTCTCAGATTCTTCCCATTCCCTCTAAGAAGGACACTGCTTATGATGTTTCCATTATCCATCCCCAGCAATTCGACTACTTCTGCATTTTCTTGATGTGTGATAAGCCAACTTATCACACAATATTATATGTACTTGGAATTAGATCTCATCTCCCCTCTCTGATAGCTGCCAGACATTGTATTGCAAGGTGGGACCCACAGCAGCTGAATTTTCTGTTCCGCCATGCCCAGTACAAATAAGCTGCCATATCCCAGGGCCTGACTGGAATCCCACTCTTGTCAGGATGATGTTACCATGTCATGCAATGTGTAAGCATATGCCAAGCTGGGCAGAAGGGAGGAAAGCCTACAGCCATATTAGCAGCTTCTGTCTCCTGCCTGGCTGTAAATTGGAGATAAAAGTGAATTTTGTGATAAAATGTTGTGTCAGTTGTAATTTGTAATGTGATCAAAGATGGGTATATATTATAGGTAAACAGATAGAAGATTGATTACACCTTAAATTCTGTTAATCTTAGGATGCTATCAAGTTTAGCAAGTTGGTATTTTTATCTATAGTTGTCATCTTCTGCAAGAGGTCAGACTTTCAGACAACCTAGGTGTACAACAGATGCTTCAGCCTGTTTGTAGTTACTCAGTTTGAAGACTAAAGGCGAGTACTGCATAAGGAGGCAGACAGAAGTGACTCTTTCAATGTGTAAATACATTCTTTCTACATATTAGCCTCCTAAACAGGCTGCAAATCTGTCCTTAAATTGACTACAGAATGTTTTGCTCAGTCGCTAAAACGAGGGGCGCATCAGCATCCGTGTTTTGGTCCATCTGGTTTTGCTATTTTTAAGAATTCAGTGGAAGATGCTGTTCTTTGCATAGTCTTTGTTCACGCCATTAAATGACTAGGCTTTGTACAAATTGTGAAAATGTTTGGGCTTTCTGTTTGATTTCTAAATTGTGAAGCTGAGGTTATGCAAATGTATAGCTTATGAGAAGAACCAGGCTGACAGCAGCGGGATTGATCTCCTTTGTGGAGCATGTACAGCATGTTGCCTTGTTACCTTGTCAGTGCGCTTCAGTCTCAACATATTCCCAACTCTGAGCATCCCAGTTTGCTTCCCACATCCTCCTGTCCTTGGCATCTGGGCTAGGCTGGGCAGCCTGGGTTCCAGTTAGTTCTAGCTGATGATTGAGGGTAGAAACCTGCAAAATAAGCAAAGTAACTTGCTGCATGTAGACAACAACAACAACAAAATCTGTCTTTGGCACTTGCGAGGCCCCCTGAATCTCCCTCTGTAAATAAAACTCCCTCATTTTCAGCTTCATTGAAAAATGCAGTGAAATCAGGCTTTAATCAGGGAAAATGACAGATTCTTGTGCATATTTCAGGGTCTTAAATTAAAAGCTATTTTTTAAGGAAGAAAATTAAATGCTGTTTCAGATTTCTCTTTACTGCTGACCCTTTAGGACTGTACTGAGCTCCTGCCACCTACCAGCATGCTCGCCAGGCAGTCTGTACAAATATTATTATTACTTAAATAGAGTCTGAATCATTACCTTGTGTTTTCACTTTGTAGTGAAGTGATTTAAATATAGTTTTCTTATGTTGGGATCCTTTGACAAATGCATAAATAGTTAGCGCATTGTTAGCGACAGTGAAAAGGAAATGGATGCCTGGCAGGAGGAAGGGCAAATAATTTTCTCATGCTTGCTGTGCTCTTTCTGTAGTGTAAATCAACCTTTCTCTTCTGAAAGTAAAAACTTATTCCAAGATGTCAACAAAAGTAAAGTAATTAGGAAAGGAAATGTAATTCCTCCCAGCCGCTCCTCCCTCACACACATTAGTAAATGAAAGCTATTTAAAGATACAACTGGAGGTAGACTAATTGGAGGAGATGAGTCATTTGGGACCTGATCCTGGAAATGCTTACTCAAATGAGTGGCCCTTTGATTGTTTGGCTGGGTCAGTTTTGAGTGCATGGGCATGGCTCAGGATCAGGGAGAAGGTTCAGTCCTGCAGGATG
This sequence comes from Chloroceryle aenea, assembly GCA_013399075.1. NCBI lineage: Eukaryota > Metazoa > Chordata > Aves > Coraciiformes > Cerylidae > Chloroceryle > Chloroceryle aenea. The sequence goes on along the minus strand of VWZY01001082.1, from coordinate 180,429 downwards.
CTGAGCAGAACACTCCAAGACTGCAAGGCATGTACTCACACTCCTGAGTGGTCCCGACAGTCTTGGCGAGAAGATGCATGTACTTTGAGTTAACTGTTCTATTGAATGACAGCCACTTTGGTCAGTGTCTCCCAGGACTAAATCCTGAATGCTTAACTTTAAATAGAGTAAGAATATTATGAGGCTACTTTGATTAATTAATCTCATTTGGAAAAAAAAGAAACAACTAGAAAACCGAAACACACCACAAACCTTTCCCACATTCACTTGTGCCTCTGGGTCATGTCTGTCATAAAATTAACTACAGCAATACGCTTTTTTCACAATTTAGTTCTCAAATCCTTTGCTGCAAAGGAAGCTGTAAAGCTCAAAGACGTATTTTTTTCTTAGTGTTAGCAATTAATATGCCACTAGTCTTTGCATAAATAAGTTGTCTATTTTAAAGCAACTCAAATGGGCTATTTCATTTTATATGACTGTTAATTAAGATGTTGATTAGCCCTGCTATTGAAGCATTGAAACCCTTTCTAAAAGAAATGGCCACTGTTTCAATTTTATTTTAATTAGTTGGACTTTGAGGTTATTTGCTACAGTGTCAGCTATCAAAGTAAAGCTCTTTAATTTGATGTTCCGTCCGAGGCAGGTAGCACACAGAATTCCACAGTTGCCTGTAACCACTGCCATTAACAGCAGTATGATTTAAGGTCATTTAAGAGTCATCAACCTCACAGATGGTAAAATGCAAAGTATCTAAAAGGGCAAGTAACAATTGTTGTCTTGTCAAATAAAATCCGAACATTGTATTTTTTGTGAACACCCACTAGCTTCCAGCAATTTTATATGGAATGTGTTTCCCTTTGGGCGGAGAGTGTTAGGTCTTCCCTTTTATGCATCCTTCCATTGAGACATGCTAACCCCCATGGGAGGTGAAACCCACCCAGATATTTGTGATTTTAAAACTTCATTTGCGTCACTTGCAACAGAGATGGGTCATTAGTCTGGGATAAAATCACATCCTGCACAGTGAAAATAACAGGCAACATTTGACCTGAAAAGGGAAAGAGGAAAAAAAAACAAAACAAAAAACCAACACAACAACTTTAAAGTGTTAAAAGAAGCAGACAGTGTTAAAGCTGCTTCAGGAAACAAATTCTGCCTGTAATGCAGTGTAATTACGATCTTTTCTAAGCTAAGTATAGTACCCTAGAGATTACTATAAGTAACTTATAATAGAATTTTTATTAGTGGCAGTAATTTTTTATGATAATTAGTGTAATCTGCAGCCAATAAAATCAGAAGATATATAGTTATCTCTTTTACACCAGAATACTATTCTTCAGACAGCTGAAACATTAAGAATGAAAAATGTATTATTTTATGATCGTTATACATTTTTATGTTCTGATTATTTGGTGTTTTTCTTTTTATTTTATTTTTTTTATTAGCTCCTTCCATTTAATGGTGAAAAGTGTGAGGCATATTCAAGAGCCAATATAAAGCTGCCAGTTGGGGGTAAGCAGCTGGCATTTAGTTTCCTTGACAATCTTTATTCTGAAACCTCATCCTTTGTGGAAGTTAATGAGTTTTAAGTATTTCTCCTAGATGATGTGTTACTCTTACACCAGCCTTGGACTCAGTGAGATTCCCTTTCATAGAGGGAGAGCCAGAACCTGTGGGAAAAAAAAAGATATTGTAAAAGTAATGCTGTCCTTGGCTGTGGCACGTAGTCTGTGCATCTTTGAGACTCGTTTGCGTTGCCCCACAAGAAGCTCTTGCTTCAACCTTTCTCAAAAGCTTTTGAACCTACGACAGGAACACACATGCAAAAATATTCGGTAGTATGGATTTGCCATCCAGCATAGTATGATCACATGGAAATGGCTGGGCTTTGGCCTCCTCCGATTTGGAGAGGCAGTCTGACTGAATGGATCAGCCTCTACTGCTAAGCCAGCTGGTTTACTGGAAAAAGGAAGGAAAAGAACAGTTCTTGGTTAACCTATGAAGGCCTAAATGCAGTTATGCTGTTGGTATTCAGGATCATGCCGTATGTTTTGGTTTGCTTCTCTACGTATCTTGCTGGCTCTAGTATGCAAAAGTAAAAAACAGAAGGCAAGACATGAGTCTTGGGTTTATCATATTTTCAAAACCAGCAGTTGGATTGAAAGCGGGATCTTCAGCATGTTTTAGAGTGAAGATGGGTTATATAATGATTCCCAGCTTAGCTGGAGAGGTTGGATTTCACTTCTTGAAGGAGAGAAGAGGAGGGAATACTGGATCTGTAGAGATTTGCAATAGAAAGAGACTATTGTTTCATATGTTATCTCTGTCCTGATACAGTGCTATTTTCTTTTCTCCATAGCACAGTAACCCCTAAACGACCCTCGTAATCTGTGTTATCGTAATTCATTGGCAGCAGGTATAGGATAGAAATTAAAAATACAGGATATGTGCCCTAAGAGGAACCAAGGAAAGTTTTCATCATCTTTCCCTAGTCTTATGACCCCCACGCTCAAAAATTATGCCAGGAATTAAAGAGACTGGTAAAACCAGGTTTGCATTGTCTACATGGTGAGCAGTATTAACTCAGCTTTGGAGAAAGAATCACTCAGACTTGGTATGGGACACAGACAATGTCATAATCCACTGGGCTGCATGGAGGAGATGGACTTCTGACATAGGCTGTGCAGATGTTGAAACTGGAATTGTGCATACCTAGAATTCCTTGGCCTTGGACTTCGCTCAGGGCTGTCTGAATATATGTAAGGGCTATGAAGAGTGCCTGCTGGCTTCCACTCCAGGAATGACGTAGACTTTCCTGGACCTTTTGAAAAGTATTCCTACAGAAGGAGATCAGGGTTTTTTGCATTCTCCTACACATTTTAGACTGGTTTGTCCTAAATTAGGACAGGAAAGGGGAAAAGGAAAGGGGGGAAAAGTGGTGATAATACTCCTTAGAGCTGCTAAAATGAGGTCAGTACTCCCAGCAACAGTAGAGATATTCATAATCCAGTCCTCAGCTCTTCGATGCCCTGGTGAGCTGTGAGTTGACAATGTTGACAGTTGACATATTATCACTAGCATGTGACTTAGCCTCTGTTGAGATACATGAGGAAGATGAAGCTTCATAGAAGTCTGTCGCCTGTTCTGCAGATAGGGGCAGACTTCACTGCATGCAGTTACTTGTGATTCATATTTTGAGAGAGAGCCCAGTGATCACAGAAAACTGTGTCCAGTAGGTGTAGAGAGGTTTTCCTCCCCCTCTACTCTGCCTCATTAGACTACACCTGGAATACTGTGTCTAGTTTTGGGCTCCCCAGTTTAAGAGAGACAGGGATCTACTGGAAAGAGTCCAACAGAGAGCTATGAGGATGATTAAGGGACTTGAGCATCTCCCTTATGAAGAAAGGTGGAGAGAACTGGGGCTGTTTAGTCTTGAGAGAAGACGACTATGGGGGGATCTTATTAATGTCTATAAATATCTGAAGGGTGAGGGTCAAATGGAAGGGGCCAATCTCTTTTCTGTAGTGCCCAGCAATAGGATAAGGAACAGTGGGTATAGACTTGAGCATAGAAGGTTTCCCCGTGACATGAGGAGGAACTTCTTTACTGTGAGGGTGATGAAACAGGATGCCCAGAGAGGCTGTGGAGTCTCCTTCTCTAGAGACTTTCAAAACCCACCTGGATACGTTCCTGTGCAACATGCCCTAGGGTGATCCTGCTTTGGCAGGGGGGTTGGACTTGATGATCTCTAGAGGTCCCTTCCAACCCTTAACCTTCTATGATTCTATGATCATAAATAATGCAGTTTCAAGTTGTATCAAGCTGCTGGATGTTTGTCTAATTCATAGTCCTTTTTAGAAAGTCTGTGAGCACAAGCATGGAAGGCATTGGCTAGGTTCCTAATAAAGTTGTTCTAATGGTCTTTCCTTACCTATGTTGTCAGTGATTTTTGTGTGAATATGTGGTAACTGGCCAACTATTAAATAAGACATTGTTTTGTTCATGTTCAAGAAACCTTCACTTTGCGATGAAAATGGTGAGTCTTGACCTTTGTTTTCACTATCACCCTTTGGCAAAGGTAGCACTGTGCAGACCTCCAGCCTTCATGTAGATCCAAGTCCTTTTCAGCCTGGAAGCTCTCAGGCTATGAAAATGGTGCCCTGACAGTGGAGCTTCTGCCAGTGTTGATAAAGCACTGAGTATTGGTGCTAGTTCTGCTGGATTCCTGTGTGCCAGTACTTAGTGTTGACCGTGCGGTTTCTCTGACACTCCTGTGAACCCTCACAAGGACAGATGGATTTGCTCTTGAATGGCTCCATTCTTTTCTCTTTGTGAATAGAGCGGGCAATAGTTAATTTGCCCTGACTTCTGTCATGCACCACAGGCTTCTGCTTTGTCACCCCTCCTGCTGACCGTGGCCTCGAGGCCAGGAGGTCTCATATTCTGAAAATGTGTGTACTTACTGTATGTGTCCAGAATGTCTTTTGGGAGGAGGGGGGGGCACAGCTGAGTGCAGATGGTGCACTTCCTCTTGCTTCAACCTGAGACCTAAACAGGAGGTTTCCAGCAAGCTGTCTCGGTCAAAGCAACTGATGGACGTTAGAGAAGTGAAATTCTGCTTCTGCCTATGCTGAGGAATCTTACCAAAAGCACTGATAGCAAAAGTGATCACCCTTGGACTTTGCAATATTTTGAATTTGTATAGGAGCCATTATAAAATTATTCATGGATTTGTTAGCTTTTTAGTTGGGTTACTGAAATGCATCACATCTAAGGCAATATCTGGAAATGTCCAAAAAAAAATCTGGAAACTTTTCTGTAAGAGTATGGAGCACTTTGTTGCTCTCTAGGTCTCTTCAGGGTATGCTTTGCTTACAGGCTGTTCTCAGACTGCACCAGCTGCATGTTCATTTCCAGGCACAAATAAAAATGGAATTTTCAGGCATCAACCCCAATAATGCATCCTTCCTCCTTCATTCTTTGTTACATCTCTGCAGCCTGGATCAGCTCTTTTGTTGCCATTTAGTTAGAGGCCTTTCTTCTCTTACTGCCCTCAAACCCACTGCAAGTTCTTCCTGTAGCTTGCTGACCTTATGTAGCAGAGCTGTTTTCCAGGACAAGTTTCTAAGGGTTGATTAGTCTGAAGAATTTTACACAAAATGGGTTATATTTTCCCTTTTAGAGTCTGTGAATATCTTGTTAGCAGACACTGGATTATGTGGTCATTTGTCTAGTGGTTGGAACAGGTGCATAGCATACTTACAGATAAATAAAGCTTAAATTGTAATTTCCAACACAGACAGATCAATCTGTGTAATTTAGGTGGCTGAACTTTCATAGTTGGCACGCAAAGAAAATACCTTTTTTAGAACAACTATAAATTGATAGCATAATTTGTGTTGTGAAAACTGGTCACTGTATTCCATTGTATATAAAAAAATCACAGTCTTTTGAACTGCAACCACAAGATGCACTCTAAAAAATCCAAGCATTCAGATCTGTGAAGATGCTCCCTCCTATGGCCCGTATCAGACTTCATACATTGTTTTGCTTACTTTTCCAGGAATTTGGCATGTGCCACAACACCACATCTGGTAAAGGTTTAACTGAAAAATTGCTTATTTCTACATTCACTTTTTTTTTTTCCCCCAGTTAAAATGTGTATCCTGTGCCTCATGGTCTCCATATATTCTGGCACCAGTTAGGTGACAAATAATGTTGCCTGCCTCTGGAGATGAATATCAGAGTAATTCACTGTGCTATGTACCATGCTACCCGGAAGCCACAACTCAGATGATAAATAGTAGCAGGTAGGCAGGAGAGGGATGGAAGTTCTTCAGAGAAAAAAATATGCTGAAAAGGTGTAAGATTAGTGACATCAGTGTTGAAGATGTGAACTCTATCCCCACTGGAAATTCATTGATAAGTAGACCCTGAGGATAAGACAAAATAGGCAGATGAGAAATTCAGGTCATATCTGACACCCATTGAAATCTACACCTGTGAATCTGGTGGTCTTCAGGTGAAATTCTTAATCATGAGAAAAATGGCTTAATTCAAGGTATCATCTCAAGGGAAGGGGCAGAAGACATCTGAGGTGGTAACAGAGGCAAATGACACTCTCTTTGCTTTAAGTAATGTCAAACACGGGAGAAGCTCTCCTTGCACTGCACTGCAGTCCAACCAGTTGCTTTATCTTCACTGGTAAACACCTGAAAGGTAATGCAGTTTTGATGGCTATAATTTCAGTGCTGAATGGAACCAATATGAAACACTATAATTGAATTGATCTCAGCATTAAGCAATCAGACCCTAGTAGATGCTTTCCAAAAACGAAGATTGCATGAATAAAGTGTTTTCTTTTCCCCACGATCGTCAATAATGGTTTTATTTTCTAGTGACAGAAAAGCTGAAAAATACATTTTGTAAAATGAAGTATTTTCAGTTTGGGATTTCCCCCCCCGCCCCGTTACCATTCCCCACTCTTGGAACAGGCAGAAGACAAACCACAATTTTTCTTGCTAATATTTCTTGCTTTTTTCTGCATTTTTTTTCAGCTCCCCTACAACACCACTCAAAACATTAATGGAATATTTTTGCCATGACACTGTATCCAGAAAAAATGTCAAGGAATTCTAAAAGTAAGGATTCTATTACTATTTGTCTTGTTAGAGACTGGGCTAACTTGGCAAGTAGGATGCAGTACAAGCCTATGGTTTCAACACAATGGAAAGTAGTCAATAGAATAATGGATGGCAAACAAGGAGTCCTGCATGTGTGCTTTTCTCTGGGTGGTTTCCAGATTTCACATACTGAGTGTAACACTGCGCTTCTGTCTTGTGGAAGGAAAGACTAGCTCGAGGCCAACAGCCAAACTCCTGATGAAAAGTAAAAGGAAGGCTGCTCCCATAATAGGGTGTGAAAAACTGACCTTCTAGAATAGCAGTTTTAAGTAGCTTTTTGGTTTTGTTCAGCTGCAGTGAGGAAAGTGTAATTGTGCTGCCCAGTTCTGTTTGAACAACCGAGTTGTGCACTTCACTAGAGGAATGTATGGTGTGTGTTGAAAGGACAGATAGGGAAGTGTGGCCAGGAATGTGATAGAGTGGATATAAAATGAGTGAAGACAAGTGTCCTCATGCTGGCTGCAGTGGTGACGTGCATTATCTCACCATGTTATCAGGAGATAGATGTTTGCATTCCCATGGGTCAGTGCAAGTTGTCACAGTTTCAACTTCCAGCTTTTTCTTATGGAAATAACATCACGAGGCAAAGAATGCACAAAAAGTCCTTCACATGTGATGGTACAATCTTGAAACCTCTCTAGAGGACTTATGGTGCAGTGTGCAAGTATGTCAATTGGTTTTTCAATGGTCCTTCACTGCTATTTATAGCAACAGAGTTGATTAAAATGTTTTATTTCACTCCTCCTTTTCCCACTTATTAGATCTCTTTGCTAGTGAGACTGTTTAGAATATTTTCAAGGGGGAGGCAGAGTTTTTATTATTATCATAATCATTATTATTATTAAAAATAATTTTTACCTCTATTTTCATGTAAAAGTTCTGGGTTTGATGGAGTTCTCAGCAGTAAAGTTTTGATGCCCAGTGTGATGGCCATACCCTCTAGAAAGACAATGCTCTCCTGGAATGGCAAATAGATGAAAACCTGGCACTTTCCATCCCAGCCTGGCCATTCGAAACTATTCAATTTTGCAAGACCACTTAACAGGTTTTGTTATCATTCCAGTGTGGGAAAATAAATAAATGAATATTTTTGCAAAAGGCAGTTAAGCAGTTGCCATTGTTTCTGATCTGCTAATCAATTATTAGAATTAACTAAAGGACCCCTACAGACCTGTTCCTCAAATCCGTAACAGGTGATAAGAAAAGGAATGTGGGGCATGGAATCTGGATTCCTGTATTTTACTGTGTGTTGTATCTGTTCCTAGGTGTGTGAATATACCATCTGATAAGGTGAAACACTCTGTATATAGTAGTAATTAGTTATAATTTCATGTAACAATTACAGCAGTTTCTCTGCTAGCTATTATGTGTCCCAGGCATCTGCACTTTATGAAGCCAAATTTGTATTTTTTAGTAGTATAGAGTTAGCCCATTGGAGGATGTTACATACCTTGTTCTTATCCCAGCTTTTTCAAGCTCTATTGTACCCGCTGTTTCTGCAAAGACAGTAAGAAAAGTAATGATTTTCCAAAGTTATATATTTGTCCCAGTAAATTATTTATGTTACAATGGGTTTTTTTGCTAAAGTGTCATAAATGTTCTGACATTTCTATCTCTTTTTTTTTTTCTTTAGCTGTACACTTTCCTGTGTCAGCCTGTAAATACAGCACTCAGGAAGGTGGGAGGCAAGCAGCCTCAAGTCAGGCGCTCTCTGGGCAGCTTCTCTCTAACATTTTTCACACACATGCCTTAAAAGTTTTAACATTCAGTACCCATCCTGATTTTTTCAGTCTGAGGTACATTTTAAGACAGAAACTGTTGATCTTGCCAATCTACTCTTCAGGTTTGTTTTGTCATGTGAATGAAAGGAGAATGTGGTAGATTTATTTTCACATACAGCTAAAATCAACTATGAGCTCCAGTCTGAAAATGTAACTGAGGTGCCCGAGGGGTGGGGGTTTTTTTGTGGGATTTGTTGTTATTTAGGAAAGCTTGGTTTAAAGAAAAAAACAATCAGTAAAAAATGAGTGGCCTTGGTTAGCAATTTTTTAAAAGCAGAAAACTCCCAAACAAGAGAAGCAGCACAGAAATGCTGCCAGAGTTAACTTTGTAGTTTTCTGAATCTCTTAAAGTTGCAGTCTTAGAATTATCAACCTACAGCCCACCAGCTTAACTGTAAGAAACAACTGTCATTGAATTGTGCATAGTGATAGCATCATATCTCTTCATGCACTGGCAACTGGGACTTACTTTAATTTCCTTTGGTAGATTTAGCCTAGAGATTCCTAGATAAAATAAACATAAACAAGTCAAGTGGCTTTAAACTAATTCCCATATAAAGCAAGATTTCAAAAATCTGCATCGGAAAGTTTTTGTTTAAAAATTGTAATAAATCTTTGTGGCTAAAACAAGCTGTCTGTATTTATCAATGTGCAACTTAATTTTTCCTGTGAAAAAAATAGTATTTACCCACACTTCTTTCACTGCGATATTTGAAACAATTGAACATTGTTATTATCTGTGCTTAGAGTAGGAAATAACTATGACAACTCCGATGCCGTGGCTTGATTAATATTGGATTCTTAATAACAATCTCTACACATAGATTTTTTTGGTAGCAGGATGAGTCGTTTGTGCAGACAGTGTTGATTCGGGGTGAGCCAATGACTCCATGGCAACTCAGAGAAAAGCATCTGCAGAGAATCGAGCTGATGTTGCCTCCTTCCGTGCAGGTAGGGCCTCTGTGCTTTGAAAATCTTTAGTTTGTGTCTCTCTGCTGTTTGTCTCAAGCCAGCCAGCACTGTGGTGCATTCCAGGTCAAGTCTGGCTTAGCCAGAGCCTTACACATGACTTCAAAATAACAGAAGGCAACCACTTCTGAAAGTTAAACTACACGGTAAATATGGCAGTATAAAGTGTCTGCAGAAGCTGGACTTAACTTTGCTTCAGTGCACATTAGTGAGTAATTCCCATCTCTCCTTCGTGCATCATGTCAGGTATGGGCACACAGGCCTTCTTTGATTCATCCAGAACCATTGAAACTTTATGTTCTGCGTGGATATGAAAA
>VWZY01001082.1:158179-168179 GCA_013399075.1 Chloroceryle aenea | reverse complement strand
GAAAATGCATGCTTGTCCTCGCAACTCCTTCAGTAACTGTAATATTTCTCCCTTACTGTTTATGTCAGGGAGTCATTACTGGAAGCTGCTGACATTTTTGACATTCAGTAGCATCAGAGCACATTAGGTGGTCCTTAGATAATTTTTAGACAAAATTTACTTGTATCGCATGCTCAGGCCATTACAAGCAACAGCAGTAATACATTTCTGTGCAAAGATATATCCGTCAGTACGCTCGTTTTTGTGGACCTTCCTGTATTATTCTGTAGCTGAACAATTTTAACCGTGTGGTGCATAATGCATAATACACTGTCTACCCAGGCTGTGCATGTTTTGTGTTTGGCTTTTGTCGAAGATCAATCTCTATTAGGAAATCTATTATCATCACTTATGTTTTACTACAATGAAATAAATAGGCAGCTGCAGTTGTTTGGCCTAATAGCTCTTAGTTTGATTGCTAGAAGTAGGAAATCAATGCAGGGTGAAAGGAAGAAACATTTTTAATAACTTACACTTCAGATATGAGATCCCCAAGTTATTACAAATTATAAGGTTAAGACCTCTTGAAAGAATCCTAGCTAGTTAAATATTTAAAACTCTTGGGTGAGAACACATGCACTAATGAGCTTCAGGCTACTAAATACCAGAATCTAGGGGGAGACATCTTGTTTTATATTAGAAAGCATTAGTGAGTATAAACTGGCCATAAGAAGTGTTTAATTAAGAATTATATTGATATGGAGAAAGCAGAGAAAGAAACAGATTGCCGAATCTGCTGTTCATCACTGTTAGAAGCTGGCTTTGTCTGTGCACGAAGAGGAACAAACGAAAGAAGCCCTGGACCAAACCAAGGGCTACGTGGTCCTCCCAGTGTCCCTCTCCACAGCCTCGGGGGAGAGGCAGGACACCTCAGACTGGACATGGATGGGGCTTCCAACGGAGGTTTCCTTTTAACGCACATCAGGCAGCAAGTTGCTTTCAACTTTGGAAAATTTTGCTAATATAATAATAGTTGTTCTTGGGTGAAAACTATAATGCAAATGCCAGGCTGGTACATGTCTTGCAATTCTCCCATTCCAAGCAAGAAAAGAAAGAAATTCATAAACCTTTGAATCTCTTCCTTTGTGATTTTTTAATTCAGAAATAGAAGAACCAAAGAAATCTGTACCTGGCCATGTTAAGTTCACTATCTTAACAAGAATGGAAATGTTGCAATTCAAAGGGTAAGAAGTGAAGAAGAGAGTTGAGATTGACAGTAAAATCTGGCTTGACATGATTAAGCACCAAGTAATATTAAGTCTTGTCACACAGATATTGCAGGAGAAGGTTAGCCGCGTTGCGTGTGCACATATGCATTTTATGTAAAAGAGCCTCAGTTTCACTGCTCTCTGAAACCAGGGACAGCAAGTGGGTAAACAGCTCATAGCAACAGATGAAAGGCTGACAAAGTTCAGACTTCCAGTTCAAAGGTTTTGGCTGTATGTGAAATGACAATCTCAGGTTATCTGTGTTTCCGAGCTCCTGTGTATTTGAATTGTTTGCTCATCTGCGGAGCCTCTCCGTTATCTTATTCCTGGTTGTGTTCATCAGCTGAGTGAGCTGGCTGGCTGCAGATGTATTTTGTAAAGGCAACTTCAATAAATTTTATTTCACCGGCTTCATAATGCCCTGCCTCTGCTCCCAAGAAGATCAGAAATATTTTGGTTTAATTGATGAGGATAAATTAGAGCAGCATAAAGCTAGTAGCACTCCGTGCGCATCTCCTGCTGCTTGGTCAGCACAGGTCCAGGATTTCATTTTTAAATCAAATTATGCTTGTGATAATATTGTCTTGAGCTTACAGTTGCTGACATGGATATTGACAAAGGCTTAGCCAGTATTTTAATAAGAAAACAAAATACAGGAAATACTCTAGAGTTTCCAGGTGGATCATTAACAAGACGCCTTGGAGGGCTGAGGCTGCCAGCCAGCACAGGGAATGCATCACAGTTCGTCATACAACTTAAACTTCTTTTGACATCTAGTTATGTCGAAATGTGACTGATCACCTAGGGGTCCAGGCTCCTGTGAGGGAAAAGTTCACTGACAGACAGCGAACGAAGCTGATCTTAAATGAGAATCAAGAGAAAGCAGCATTCCAGCGTCTTGACAGTCTGCAGCTGCTACCTGGGTCTGCCTAACGAAGACGAGCCTGCTCTGCTGAACAGTTATATTAGCATCTGTATGCTTCTGTCTCATTATCACACATCTGCCCACCTTTATTCGAATGAAGCTTCTTCTGATCTGACAGCTCAGGCATTGTCAGTGAATAGATATTATGGGAGCCGGGTACAGCAGCTTAGGGTGTTAGCTTTTATTTTCTAAAGACTGTTGTACAGTTTGACAGTATAATGCCACAGAGGTAAAGAAGATAATTAACATATTGGGCAGTTTCTAAACAAAGCTGAGACAGATATACTGGCAAAAGTGCTGCTGCTGGAGCAGTATTATTTGCACTCTAGAAACATCAAAGGCTTGCAAGATCTGCCTTTAAAAAAGGAGAGCAGGAACAGGTACAGCGTGGTCCCCATGCCATGGACGGAAAGTTTTGGGCAGTTTGGCCACACCTAGTAACTGCCAAACCTTTGGTGCACCTGAAGAGTGAGACTGTCACGTGCATTCAAAGACTGTTTGCTCAGTCAAGGTATCTCTTAGCGATTGAGAAGATGTGAAAAGATGTGTTCAGAGAAGAGGATGTTCTGGGTCTGTTTGCTTTCTCAAATTTATTTTTACCCCACAGCGCAAAACTAAGCACTCTTGTGAGCTTCCCAGAGCTCATACTTGGATGGAGAGTTAAGCCTTCTAAATTGGAGGTCACATGTGGGATTTTCTGGAAAAGCCAAAAAAAACATGATGGATGTTTCATCATTTGTCTGCTCAGTAATGAACTAGAAAGGCTTGCTTAAAAAAACACCCAAGCAAACAAAGGGGAAAGTAATATTTTGAGCCCACAATGTAGCTGGACTGAGCTTTGATGACTGATGAAGGAGATGTCCGTATTCTCCTCTGCAACTCTGAGAAAAGAAATACAGTACTGCAGTGGATCAGTATACAGTTTGCCTAGAGTTTTCACCAGACGCTGCAGTTTGTACGTTTTGGACAGTGGTGAACTTGAATGGCAATAAATATTTTGGATGTGAAGCACTTCAGAAAAATACAACCTTTAAAAGTTAACATGCTTCTTTATATTCTTGAGAAAAAAAGTGATTGGGATGCACTGCAGCAAGAGGATCCCTGAAATTCTTGTCTGTTTGAGCCTTGGTTTATGTTTTAAATGGCATAAATAACCCCCGGCCCCCTGCCCACAAGCAACATTGTGGCCTAAGACCAGATCCTCATCTGGTTTGAATGAGTTGCTCATTTACAGCCAAAACACTCTTTCCTGCTCCTGTGGCAATATGTAGATATATCCTTCTGAGAACTTAGCCCTAAATTTCTAAGAAGGTATGGACTTGTCTTATTTCATTCATGTGTTTCAGTTCATTGTGTTTTCCTTTGTTCCTGAGAGCCTGGGGTTTCCACGAGTTAATGTTAAAATTACTGCTATTTTGCAACAATGCAATCAAAGTCATTTCAGCATCTCTGCTGATAGAGTGAGAATAGCTCATTCAGATCAGCCTCCAAGACCTGCGCTCACCATCCAAAGTTAGAATACAGAATAAGAGATTCATTTAAAAAAAAAAAAGGAACAAAAAAAGATAGAATCCGTTGTCATTCATTCTAAAAAGGCATTACAGACTGCCGACACTGTACAGAAAAATAGGAGATGTTGACCTTTTTATTATAGACTTTTCTGTAGTGTTGCCCTCCTTTCAGAGGCGCACCCCCCTGCAGCTTTGCACACCCGCACGCACCCGCACACACGCTCTTCAGCTCTATGTTATCTCAAATAATTACCCTGCGCTTCTGGCTGTCCCTAGTGACTTCTGCTGCTAAAAAAGCTACTCATTGTCGGTGAGTGAAGAGGGATTTCAAACCTGCTTCTTGTGGCCCAGCAACAGCTCTTAATTAACCACTCAGGTATTGAGCCGCCTCCTCGCCCGGCTCCCATCCATATGGCAGGAACATGTCCACAGTGATAATCACTGAAGGAAATATTGTATCAAAAAAGGGGCTCGCAGAACAGAAAGCTTGTGCAAATTATTTTTAATGATTCTTCTCTTGTGAGCCGGATTATTTGTTATTTCAAGCAGGGCCAGGGAAGGGGGCTGGGGCAGGACATGCCCATCCTTGACCAGCTCGCCTCTGCTTGCCCCCTTGGCCGGCGAGAGCCTGATCCTCATCCCTGCCACAGAGCAAGCACCTGGGGTACTGGAGGAGGCCCTTCAGGCAGTCTAAAAAGCTTTAGTTCCCTTGATTTGATAATCCTTTGTTTCTAGTGCAACTTGCTTCTCTACACACTGGATGTGCACATTTCCTGCCAGCAAGGTACTTGAAAAAACTTGCAGCCCTGACACCCAGACCCACACTTTTTCCTTCCCCCTTGGTTTATGGAAAAGAAAACAGTGATTTGAGTTTATAAATCTAATTAAAACTGAAGTTGCATTTACATTTTAAAACCTTGCCTATACTAGCACACTGTGTCAAAAGATATTATGTATGATTTTACTTTGTGACAGAAACCATTACATTTAAAAATTCATTACAGCAAGGTTAGTTAGACACATGATGGATGCAGCTTTAATCCTGCCATATATTATTACAGTTAAAATGTAAATGATGAAAAATATTTTGTGCTTATCAGCGTTTATGTGGAAATGTGTTTTACAGTGATATATGGTGTTATATTTCTATTATTATGATGAGAAAGAATGAAATACAAAAAGACTAAGTGTTTATTAAAACATGGTTACTTGTGATAAAATATTCTTGTTGTACATGACTTTAAACATATTTACCGAGGGCATTTGTCCAAAACAACTGTGAAATGTGTTTGCTATGCAAATCATTCTTTGTAATTTTTTTCCCCTCTGTTATACTGACTGTAGCTTTTTAATAGCCTAATGTTGAAACTATGTAAATATATTTTTATTATTTTTCTTTTCAGACATGGGAGGGGACGGGGACTGGCTCTGTTTACACACATGCTTGTATTCAAATAGATAGAAGCATACAGAAAAAGACGGACAGAAAATTGATCCCAGAAAAAATCCTTTTCCCTTTCTATCTCCTCTCGTTTCAGCCTCTGAATGCCAGCCTTGATCACAGGGAGCTGAGCCCTTCGCCCAGCACAGCCTTTCAGCACATGCTGATCTGCAAGCACACGCGTGCTCCCGTCGACGCTGGACTGATTTAACACCCTGCACAACGGAACCTTTAACTTGGGCTTATTTTACACCCTCTGCCCTCACGATATTGCATGGGAGGTGCATCCTCTGGCCAGGGAACTGAATTTTAATTCATTCCCCAAGGAAGGTGAGTTTTCAATTGCGCTTAAGCTTTAGAAGGGCCCTGACGAGGAAATCTGTGCAGCGTCCTCCTAATGTGAAGCGTAACAAGTTTTGATGTCGGTGTCGCATGTTGCAAATCCCTAGGCTAAGTAAGTTTTTCAAGAATTTATACTTCAGCAGTGACCCTTTGAAAAGGGTTTCTGACACTAAAGGCCTGGTCTCCCCAGGCAAAATTCAGTATAATCTTGAGCAGAACAATACAAAGGTGTAAAAGCCATTAAGTCACTTGCCCAGCATCCCACAGGAAGTCTGTGGCAGAAAAGAAAATAGAAACTTTAAGTTCCTGAAAGTTAAGAATTTAGCCATTCTATATGTGTATATGTTTATTCCCACGAGTGCTCTGCCCACTGGGTTTTCAATGTGTTTCAGGTTTGCCCTCCCCATCTTTCCACTGGCCCTGGCTGACCACTGTATTAACCCACTATTAAGTAACCTGGTGCCCCAGAAGGTATTGCCTTACACCCTGTGTTACCCTTACCTCCTGGTGCTTCCACTGTATTCCCACTATTTGTTTTCTGGATGTATCTGCTACAACTTTATACACTTTGTTTTGTTACTTTTTATGCAGCTCATATTTAAGAAAACAGTAGAGTCAATGAGTAAAGAAATTATATGTTTTCCATATAATTCCTGTAATTCCTCCAGTTTACATTGTTGTCTCTCCAGAAGAATTAAATTGATTTGAGTCTGGCACGATGCAGTAATCAGGCTGAGATTGCTTCTAGTTAGAGGAAGCTATGCCCATCTTTAGCAAGTCAAATACAGTTACTAAAAAATCAACTAAGGAACTCAAAATGTTTGTTTGTCCTCAAGAACATATATGCCCTTCAGTCCCTAATGCCTTTCTTTTGATAGGAACAGAAGCAGGAGACCTGGTGCTTGTAGTTCACTCAAGTGGCTATTTCCTTATAACCTTCCTCTTGTAACAATGTTTATTCAGTTATCAGGGAAGAAATATCATTTGTCCGTGCAGCTACAATTACCCAATTTGTTGTATAAATTATTACTTTTTTTTTCTCATCTCATGCTGATGACAGAAGCATTTAATAGACTTTCAGTTGCTCAAGCTTGAAAATTGGTTCCACATTCTCCCTTTTTTTAGTTTTCCTCCCTAGGGTGAGTGCAACGCGGTCTAAATACGATTTCCATCCCCCCTCCTTTTTCTTTTTTTTTTAAACATCTGCTTTTATGAGGATGTTGTTGTGTACATTAGCACCGTACAGTTTAGCACCCTTTAGGACTACCTTTGGCTCTCGGCTTCCTCGTTCCCGGGGCCAATCATAATATATCAGGAACTGTAGATATTTCCTATCTCAGCACTCTCCATAACTCTTTCGCTCAGCTGTCTGAAGTTGTTTTCTTTAGGAAGTCCAAAGTGAGGGGGCCTGGTTGACCTGGCATCAGTCCTATTTATAAGAATAAAACCTCTTCCCCGTACACCTTTGGAGCTTTGTCATGTAGGGGTCACATCCGTTTAAATTAATAGCTATAGCACCTGCGACGGAACATGGCCACCTAACCTTTATTGTCCCGGCTACCCTTTTGTTTGAAGTTATCCAACCTACTCAGCTGATTTTCTTCAAAGCTAAGGTTACAGGATTTGCAACTGTGTCTGCCACATAATTAATTAGGAAGGAAAAAACAGCTCTTGTCACATGTACCAGATTCTTTTTTTTTTTTTTTAATGCAGTATGTTTGTTTATTTGTTTATTTAAAATAAGCGACTGCTTTTAAATTCTTGCTCCCCTGCTGCTGCTGCTGAAATAAATGCCAGTCAGGCTTGTTTGCTTAGTATAGGAGTTACTGTCTGGTTGTAGGAAGAAATGATGTATGGAGCAGCCATCTCATTTCCAGCCTGTGATCTAAGGGCTTTTCTTAGAAGTGATGCCATTTCTGCTTCCGTGGCGCTGGAGATGTCACACAGTTATGATCTTCCCACTCATGAGTCGGCTTGGTTGCCTATGAAATCTTTTATTTTGGTTTTAAGTCTGAGAATATTTGCTGAAAGCAGGATTATCACTTTGTAGACCACCAACAGCTGTTGAAAAGCAGGGCGTAGAAGTTTTTTTATGTCTTTAATAACCCACTTAATGATGGAGCAAGCACATTATTCATAATAAAATAGCCTGGCATAATCTTACTCCAGTGCATGGTGTCAGGGAATTAAGAAACATCTGCTATGCCATAAAATAACATTGTATATACTATGTACATTAAAAACATGTGTATACACATGTGTATATTATATACATTATTTAAACTGTCTCAGTGGAATTACTCTTTTTAATTACATTTAGGAAACAGTAAAATGTTTAAATGATGGTATTTTTACTTCTGAATCTGAATTCTATATAACATTTGTGGCTACAGCTAGTCATAATAGGGAGGGACAGAGTGCAGTATCAGAGTACATTTAA
Source organism: Chloroceryle aenea (assembly GCA_013399075.1). Lineage (NCBI taxonomy): Eukaryota > Metazoa > Chordata > Aves > Coraciiformes > Cerylidae > Chloroceryle > Chloroceryle aenea. The sequence goes on along the minus strand of VWZY01001082.1, from coordinate 160,273 downwards.
GACATAAAGGCAAAGTTTTGAGTCTTGAAATTTGGGTTCAAAATACAATTTTAGCCTCCAAATAAGTGACCTAATTTTCTGAAGCACAAAGCATTTGTGGGTTCTTGACTTGATGAGAGTGTTGGTTGCTCAGCAACTCTGAAAAATCGGGACAGTATTTCATTGCCTAAATGCATATTTTTATTTACAACTAAGGCATGTGATTTTGCAGCTTTTATCCATATGAAATATTTACATCATTCTTGCACTCAGAATGGAGACCCCACTGCGCTGCTGCTGCTGCTGCCACGTGCACGAGGAGAGCCCACGGCCCCCGCTCTGGGGAACTTAAGAGTCAAAAAGACCAAACCCTCCTTAGCCTCACTCTGCAGTTGGGATACTGGAGTTGGCGGGGGGAATGTGCTTCACCCTGGGATTGGCTGAGCATTGTGGCTCCCAAGCAGCAAAGCATGTAAACATGTCTTTAAATTTAAGCATGTGAGATGTAAGTGGAAGTCCTTGCATCTTAAAATTAAATACATGTTTCACTAGATCAGGCCAGATGGTTTTACATGCTTAAAAGTGACATTTACAAGGTCACATAGGAAGTGTTTGACAGAGCCAGGAACTGACACAAGATCTCCCAAGTGCCAACCCAGTGCCTTAATTTTGCTCCAATCCTTCTCTTGTTTTGTTTTTTTTTTGTGTGGTTTTTTTTTTGTGGGTTTTGTTGTTGTTGTTGTTGTTTTTTTTGTTTTGTTTTGTTTTGTTTTTATGGCATGTTTCTCTTCAATTCAAGCAAAAAGGGAAAAAATCCACTAAGGAGATAATTAAGTTGGTTATTTTGGGTTTTGAGAGGGTCTGGGAACACTAGTGCCACTGTTAAGAGATTAGCACTCTCATCTTTTCAGAACGGCACATATTTTTATAGACTTTTAAATATTTTTTCATCTATCTTACAAGAATGTAAGCATTCTGGTTTCATCTTGTAGGTGGCCCACCAAATAATAAAAAAAAAGTAGTTGTAAGTTAATAAAATTTCTATGTAGATTTATGTGAACTGGATGAACTTTCCCACTATCTGAATGTTAATATGTTGGAAAATAGCTGCTGTGGAACTGGAATAACTCAACGTCATACAGCAGGACACACTAATGGTAGTTCTCTCACTGACATTTTGTCCAGAAGTGCCAAAATAAACACGGGAAACTCCTATGAGGAAAAAAACCCAATGAACTACTGGAAAGGCAACTGTGATATATTTAAGGCAGCTTCTTCAGATTCACCTAAATCTCAGCCATTGCTAATGTGCATATTTGTCTTGGTAGCTCTATCCTTGTGAATTATCTTGGATGCATTTGGTTTAGTCCGTCTTGCTTTGCTAGCTCTGTTCTTCATGTACACATATGTTCTTTGCAATCTCCTGTTCTCCCTCAGATTTTAAAGTCTCTTTAGGCTTTCTCTCCTTCTCTAACACAAATCCATTCCTCAGCACCATTAGAAAGTACTCTGGATGAAATACTTTTTTTTCTAATTAATATTTGTCAGTCCAGGTCTTACCTGATGTATGAAGAGGAAGGAACCTACAGCATCACATTCTTATAGGACCCTCCCCCTACACCAGCAAAAAGGTAATATATGAGCACAGGGGTGTAGGGTTTAATGTGGTGACCTCTTGTTTTGGCTGGTTGGCCTCTGTATTTCACTATCTGTTGCGTTTAACGGACTTCTGTGCTTAAGAGTTTGCCTATCTGTGACCAATTTATGAAAACACTTAAAAAGTAGCGTCAGGTAAATAAGATTCACTTAAATGAATGCACCCCCTCATTTGTGGGGTCTGAGAAGCAGGCTCTATTTATTCTTCTTGAGGGTGTTTAAAACATCATTACTTCTAGCTGTCCAGCTCCACTGGGCTCGCATGGGGACCTGCGGCCGAGGCACTGCAGTGTGGGAGCTGGCAGGAGAGGATGGAGCCCACAGGGGCACCCCGCACAGGGCTGGGGGCTATGGACCAGTAACTGCTGCCAGTGGGCAAACCAGAAATGCTGCACCCTGATGGTTGGGCCCCTCAGCTGCTGCCTCCCAGGTGTCCGGGGCTGGGGTTGATCATCACCA
>VWZY01001082.1:152644-157598 GCA_013399075.1 Chloroceryle aenea | reverse complement strand
CATCCCATGGGAGGGGATGAGTGAGCGACTGCGTGATGTTTAACTGCCAGCAGAGGTTAAACTGTGAACCTAGTATGAATCAGGCTGTGCAGTGAATGCTTTGGGGGGGAGAGCTTTTGTTAAAGCAGTGCAATTGGGTCCCCAGACAAACACTTTCCATCTCACCCTTTGTCTGCACCATGCTTGGCACAAGTAGGCCCTGAAGGGCCCAGACTTGCCCAATGCAGATCAGTGTATCACTCAGTGCATCTAAACTTTTGAGACAATCATATTTTGCTAGAAAATAGTTCTATAGGCTTTAGAGCTTAAAGTTTTAATAGAGGCTTAGTCACGATGTAGAAAAATTTCTTGAGTACTGTGTATCAAAGTGAAAAAAAATAAAGCTTAAAATTCCCCAAAGAAAGTGTCCTCTAACTTGTTGGACTGGTTTCTCCTGCAGTAAAGACCGACTGGCTCGTTATGAGTGTTAAGGATCCCTGCAGAAGGATCTCAGCTAAGCAGAGGCTGTTTACAAGGTATGTTTAACACCAGCTTCTCACTTGGGACAAGTACACACCTTCCCTCATCAGAAGGACAGGCGCTGAATCTGTCAATAAGGTATGTGTCCATGTTTTTCTTGTTTTCTCATTGTTTCTTGTTGTTTTTTTTAATATGTGACCCTGAGCCTACACTGTACCCAAGAACAGCTGTGCAAGTATCAGAGACAATGTCCTGTCTGGGGAAGGTATCGTTCCTTTTCCACCAGTAGCAGACACTTAGGAGAGAGACCAGAAAAACCTTGTTAGATGCTGCTGCTTCCAGAACATAGCTTTCTTCATCCAGCAGCTCTAATTAGCTGAACCAGGGCTGGTATCTTCATGGTTTTTTAGATTTTTTATTTTTTTTTTCCCCCTCACTTCCTCATCCATTAGTTCACATCACCTTTTTTAAGGCCATGTACATTTTGGGTATCCACAACACCCTGGGACTTTGCATTTCACAGTTTCACTCTGTTGTGTCAATGTGCATTGAGTTCCTAAATTCTTGTTCCAAATAATTTTTTCCATGATACTGTTGATCTTGCAAACCTTTGTTGTACCCACTTTTCATTTTCTGCACTTTCTGCAGGCTGTGAAATCACCTTGTATTTATATACTTCTCAGAAGCACTTATCTTTAAAATGTACCGAATCTGAATTGGTAAAATGACAAATAGTATTTATCGTTGGGTTAAAATGGGCACACACAGTATACTGCCTTTAATGATACACAAAAACTGCTCGAGAAATGCCAGTAAAAGAGAAATCATAAAGATAAGATTAACAGGAAAGCAGTGGTGCCTCCCTGGATTCCCCATATAGCTGCCGAAACCCAGAATAGAGCCATAGGAGGATTCCCTTCCTATACGCTCCCCTGGGTCTGGTAGATTGTGTTGAAGGCTCTTTAAATATTGTGGGAGGAAATTCTTGGGCATAAAATCAAGCTCTAAATCTCTCAGACAAGAGATTGAATTGCAAGCTTTAAAAATATTAATACACTTAATTTAATGCGGTTCTAGCCAGCTCCTTTATTTGGTTCTTAGTTCCTGCATACTGGTACTTACTGGGAGAACTGGAAAGCCAGTACCAGCCTGAGCACCTATCACAGCTTATTACAGAGGGTAAACAGCCAATGTTATTAGTAGATGAGCAGTAAAGGTAGATCAATATAAAGAAATACTGCTCTCATTCACTATTCCCTTTGTCACTGCCAGGACTCAGAATTTTTCAGTTCATTGATGTCAGTAAGGATTTACTTCCTTGCCCAAGGAGCTGGGGCCAGATTATTCCCAGGCTGCAGCAGATACTGATCAGCATGTAAGCTGGCTTGGGCAGCTGTGTCAGAAAATACAATTTAAGATCACAGCAACTTAAATACTGCTCCAGTTTATAACATCCACATTGGTATTAGGCAACTTGGCAACAAGAGTGACCGAAATACGTCTCCTTTTCCTGCGAGGCTTGGTGAATACATCAGGTTGGTCAGATGGAGGTGGTATAATGTTTTCATTAGTGGAATGAACACCTAGCTCAGGCCAAGTCTGTTAAGGCTTCTGGAAGCATTTTATTCACAGGGGGCAGCCCAGGGGTTAAACTCTGTTTCACGTATTCGGTTGCCCACTAACACGCCATTATTTCATTTGTGGAGCAGCTTCCTCAGGAGCAGCAGTGCCTCGAGCCTACCCTTGCCTACCCTAATTGTCTAATGCCTTCAGCAAGCTGTGGCTTACACCCCACATACCTTCTCATCACTGTTATCACCAATGGTTTCCTTCATGGAAATAATCATTCACGTTATAACTGTTGCCAAAACCCTCTGGCACCACAAGTGCTCTTGGAATGAAAGCCTGAAGGCAGGCAAGATCCTGAACAGCTGTAGCGGCAGCTCAGCCAGTCAGCGAGCTGGGGTGGAACTGTGTGTGAGGGGGAGAAGACACAAAACTTTCCTAGAGAAAAATATTAGACTTTGCTTTATGTGCACACACAGAATCTTATTCTGTGTTTCAAATCAGCCAGAGGTAGGTGTCTAGATCTGCCTGTGCCTTGCAGACAAGTTCAGCCATGCATCGAGATGCTCTTCTCACGTGTTTATACACAGGGATGCTGGTGTCTGTGGGCGTGTGTATGCTAAGCTTTGCTAATCTTGTGTTTGTGCACCTTGAGGACCTTGCTCCCTGAAGGCAAGTTAGGAGTTACCCACAGCTAAAGTTATAAATGATAAAGATTTTCTTGTCATAACACTGATGAGATCACCTACCCAGTCAGAGAATAAGGTACAGCAATTTAGCCTGAATTTTAAACAAAGCTACAGTGAAACAATGTCATACATCCATAGTACTTCATTTACCTTGCATCCACGTGGTGCTTCCACCTTCTGCAGGTGACTGGGTAGAGAGGCATTTTTAAAAGCCGTGGCAGCCAGCACGTGAGGACTTCATATTGTGGGGGCTGCGGGCTTTTTTGTAAGTGGGAGCATGGGACTGTAGCCATGGGGAGGGGGGGTACAGAATGCACACCCAGGGGTGATGCAGACCTGCTGTTCTGCCTCCTCTCCCCAGCTGTGTAGCACTGTCTGGAGTGAGCACAAGAGAAGAAACAAACATTTTTATTTATGCCCAGGATTTCAAAACAGAACTGAATGTGTCCCTTTCTGTGCCTAGGGTTTCATGTCCACATACACACAAATAATACATCGCTGCATTTGCCCACCTACAGGGAGCCTGAAAAAGTCAATTCAAATACTTCCACGCAAAAATGGCGTTTTTTACACATTCTGATTTCAAAGGCAGATGTAAATGTTCTAAGCCCCTTCATAAGTTTAAACATTTTTAGTGAGTTAAAACAAACTGCATCCATTACTTTTGTGCAGTTAAATTGTGTAACTTGATTACCTGACAAAGTATCAGCAGCATGAGGTCCTGTATGGGTCACAGATGAGCTGGATTTTATGTCTACAAATTTCCCCAGTTTTGACTAGAAGGAGAAAATTATTCTTCTGGGCAGCACCCATCAGCTTAAGTCTGGGGAAAAAAAAAGAACAGGAAAAGCAGACAGACAGCCCCCCAAAAGCCTGTCTCTTCTGTCCCCTTGGGCATAAGGCTACCCATCCCACACCAAGGCCCTCAGCCACAGCCTGGGTGGCCAGTTGCTTGCCCTGCTGTCTCAGGCCAGCATCCCCCCACTGTGGGAGGTGGCTGGAGCTCTCTTGTACCATGCGGTGGGTGAGCAGCCCCCAGCACGGTGCAGGTGTGCAGCCCAGCAGGTAGCAGCACGCACCCCTACGCACCAACATCTCCTCTCCCGAGGGCCCCTGCAGAGCTGGGGGGGCAGGGGGCCCTGCAGGCCCCAGGCAGGCTGCCACCTGTGAACAGGGCTCGGGTCTCTGGGGCTTGGGGCAGAGCAACATGCTATAAAAAATGCACCTCGGAAAAGATAGTCCAGCAACTTGTTAGCGCTGAAAAATGCTCCACATCGTCCAAACCCTGCGGTGCTCCCCGTCTGTGCTGACGGGCAAGTTAATTGTCAGCATGCCCCTGCCTCTGCTCCCTGTGTGGTCCTGCCGAACGAGCCATCACGATGGCTGCCAGTAATGGGGAAAACTGGTGTGTTTTTGTTTTGTTTCCTTTTAAATAAACTTACAGTCCTTAATCTAGCAGGCTGGAGTCCAGACTTGACAGCCCAATGAGTAATGAGGTGCAAGGAAAGACAGGATGTAGAATTAGGAGGTCAGGGCTGAAGGTTGCCCCAAATTTAATCTCTAGGCTGGGCACATTACATCTCTTCCCCACCTCTCCTCCTCCTCCCCCATGCCATCATTCTTAGAGACAGGGCATAGGTGCTTTCCAGGGTGATGGCCTGCCCATCATGCTTGGGGAGCCAGAGAGGGCAAGACCCCAGCAGGCAATACCCCCACTGGACACCTGGCCCTGTCTGAGGCCATCCCAAGACCCTTCTGGGCTGGGGCACCCAGAGCTGCCCGCAGCTCTGCGCTGGGTACCTTGCACCTGCCTCTGCTTTCTCACCTCGCTTTGTGGAGAAGCATCCTTCTGTTGCTCAGATGTGTGCGTATGAATGATATATGCACATCTATAGGTATCTTTATAGGCTGATAAATTTAAGTTAAAAGAGCAGTGTCTCTTCAAAGTAAGTGAAAATTCTCTTCTGTATCTTTTCCTATTTTATAGACACCTGCCCAGTTCCTCCTTGACCACTTTCCATCCAAAGGATGGTGGATGAGGTGACTGATTTTCTTCACATGCAGACAGTATTTTTACTGGTTTACTATTCACTAGAAAAATGCAACAGCCCACCCAAAGCATTTCATTTTCGTTAGGCTGGTACATCAAAATTGGTTCTCTGATTTATCCCTTTTGAGTAGATGTACACAGAGTAATGATAGTGGGTTAGTTTGCCTTCACTTTGCTATTCTGTATCTTG
>VWZY01001082.1:112644-147644 GCA_013399075.1 Chloroceryle aenea | reverse complement strand
GGAAAAGCCATTTTGCAAAACAAGCTCAGTTTAGCAAACTTGACTGACACCGCAGTTTAACAAAAGCAGAATTCAGCCGTAGTGGGAATTCGTGTTACTCACTCTCTCTGCTATGGAAGGGCTAAAAGCAGAGATTTCACCATGAGGAGCAGCATCCAGTTTCCATGTGCTTTACTGTATCGCACAAGGCGGTCGGGATTCCAGCTGGCCATGTTGCTTTCATGGTCTTGAACAAATCTCCTATGAGTCCTGGTGCATAACATTAGTAAGATCTGAAAAGCTGGTGCATAAGGGGGCTGAAAGGGGCTGAATAGCCTGCACATGTAATGGATGGCTTTTCTGAGAAGTCCAGTGGCCTCTCCACTGGGATGTCAGGCAGGATTTATTCTGTTCCTCTTAGGTGGGAATAAGCTGCCCACAACATCACGGCCACCAGGCAGTCAGAGGCCTTGAAGTTTTACTATCAGTGTCGGGGGGCCAGAGCTTGATGATCATTTTAATATTTGAAAGAACAAATGGCTCTCTTGTTTTGTGGCTGCCCCTCTGCAGCTCATGGGCCAGTCATTCCTAGGCTGCAGTAGCCAACCTTCTGTGTAAGCAAGTTACAATTTCACATTGTACTCGTAAACCCAGATTTTCATTACAGACCTGAATAAGCTCATAGGTAACTGGAAACTTGCACAGCTAATCGTAGCCAGGGTGAAATTAAAACCAAGCCAGTCACAGCCATTTCTAACAACTAGAGGAATCGCATCCTGGCTCTAAAGTACATGGGGTTGGAGACAGCTTCAACCTGCAGAAGAGCAGCTTCTGGTATGTGATTTGAAGCTCATGCTGTGTATAGCTGGTGATTCTCATAGGGACTGTGCCCCCACTGTCCTCTTCATCTCTTGGCAAACTCTACCTTACAGTCTTTTCAGACTGGGCTCTCAATGAAGTCTAAGAGAATTAACTGTCTACTGCTATGAGAAGCCAAGAGGATTTGGATACCCAGCACTGCTTGGCTCCTTTGTAACCTTCAGCTTCAAACAGTTTCTCAATATTTCATGGCATTCTATGCTAGAAAAAAAAATAAAAATCCCTCCAACCAAAAAGAAAATAAATTTGTAAAAAATAGAAATTTATCTTTTAGAATATATAGAATATATATCCTTTAGAATACATAGAATATATCCTTTTTGTGCCCTGCTGTCTGTGCAGAAGCTAACCAGCTCGCCAAGGGTTAAATCTGATCCAGAACTGGCCCAATCAGGTTCATTTTTGCCATCTTATTAGGTTAAATAAATAGAAATTTCTTGCAATATCCATCCGTAACGATAAGCAATTCCCACTATAATGGATGGCTAATATATAAATTCAGCCCACATCAGTTTTGTGTCAACTAGCAAAAACAGAAACAATGGAAACTAGACAGTCATGGCTCTGCATAGGTCAACAACCAAGGTTATCTGTATTCAATTACTGGTATCTGCAAACTTGCATACTGTCAGCTGATCATAGACTAAATGAAAACTTATCATGCACAGAGGCAGCAAATACATTTATTTGAAGCAGGCATCATATTAGTTCACTGGTTCGACTGTGGTTAAGGGGAAGAAAAAAGGGGTTATCAGTCTTTGGGGAAATTCTTTCAAATACAACCTGCAGCAAATACCTAAAATTGGGGATTATCTAGGTTATAAATCTTTGTTCAAAAAGTAGAAAAGGAACAGAAATTGTGCCGTAGCCCTCTAAGACGATAAATTAGATTATTTAACAATAGATAAACTTAGGGCACCTTTCCTGTGGTACAGCCCTATTGTGAAGGGAGCTTTAATCTCCTTCACCTCAACATCTGTTCGGTGGAACCAAAGATCTGGCTGTATTGGACACAGACAATAATTTGTTTGTTAACCGCTTCTCCGGAACAATATATCATTTCAGAAAACAAAGCCTACTAACACAACGCATATTTATCTGTTTCCTCTATCTGTGTTCCTTTTTCCATAAGTGCAAGTTCAGGCTTTTGAAATGTTTTCCTAGCGATAATTTGTGATGCTGTTAGATTCATAACCCTGGAAAAATAGTTTATTTTTATTCAAGGGGTTTTTTCATCTTTGACCAACAGATGTTCTGTTCAAAATCTGAAAGTACTCATGATGTATGCGCTAGTAAATTACAATTGTTAACGCTCCTGTGGAAGGAAAATGTCAATAAATACTTGCTATCACTAGTCTGTTTGGAAACAAAGGCGTTTGCCTCACAGAAGTTCATGTGCCCAACCTTCCTATTCGGCTTTTCCAACAGTCCATTCAATTAGACATTTAACATTTTTTTTGTTGTCAGGAGAGGAAGTGAAAAATAACTTCACAGAAACAAAAATAAAACATAAAAGCCTGGGGGCATCCTGAATTCCATTGTAAAATAGCACTTCGACTCACTTCAGTGATACAAAGGTGACCCCAGAAACAAGCTGAGATCCAGCTCTAGCACTTTACTGCTGCACACCGAGGTGGCAATCGAGGAATAAAAACCATTTGGGATTATGACACTGAAAAATGTCCAAACTTGTCTTCTAACAAGAGCTCTCCACCCCTGCTGATAGTTCTCCATGGCCAGACAACTTCACCAAAGGCCATACTTATCTGGAAGTCTCCAGCTCTAGTGAGAGATACAGTATATGGTTGGTTCACACTTCACACTAGTATTTTTAAAGGTCAGATTTATCCCTCCACTGAGTGGACTAAAACTTGTTACTTTCATTCTCTCTTTCTCTCTTTCTTTTGGCTTGCAACAACCCAGTCATAATTATCCACAGCAGGATGGTGAGCTGGTGTAGGCTACCAGAACTATCCAGCAGAGATACCATAAAGCCATATCGTACCACTTCAGTGATGAGCTCTACACCACCCATGTTCTGTGTTGTATTGTGGCCTCTGACTCTATTCTAGATCTCGTTGGATTCTTTTATCTCCCTCATTGTATCACTGGGTGTCCAAACCCCTTACAGTGCTACGCAAAAGAACAGGACTGATGCCTAGCACATGCTGTGATGATCTGAGGAATCAGTCTCTGTACCAGTAAAATAAACTCCATTTTATGGTGTGGACTGCACCACTTCTGTTTCAGACAGCAAGCCCCACATGGACTAGAGTTTCATTTTGCAGCCTGTTGTCCTCTCATAGATGCAATGACCATAGGAGTTGGAGGATATGTCCCTTTACCTGCCTATAGGGCTAACACAGAGTATCACTAAAATGGGAAGAATCAGCCATGCAAATCAAGCAGAGAAATGGCTGCCACCCAAGGCAGAGGAACTTTTCCAAGTCTGAACCCTATGCACGCAGCAACTTAGTAACTGTTTGTTTTGTGGATTCATCTGATGAGCTGATAAAGCTGATAAGAGGGCACCTGAGGTGTTACACAAATCAGGAGAGCCTGAGAATCCATGTTTCTGAGAAGTCAGAGGCAGGAATTTGTGTCTAGAAGAATTGTGACCTACTTACAAGAATCTGACTTAAGCTTCAAATAATGCTCTTGCTCAAGCATGAATTACAAGCAGCTGAAGAAAGATGAGCTTTTGCACTTGTGCTCAAGCCAAGTTTGCCCACATCTAATGAGGAAAAGTACAACTCGGTGCCATTGTGTATTCCCGTGACGTGGTGCAGATGGAGAAGCTGCTCTGAGTGTGGGTCCTGAAGCCCTTCACCCACTCCTCCAGGCACTTCACATGTCTTGCCTCATGCCTCTCCTTGCAGAGCCCGGGGGTGGAGAGCATCAGGTCTGAGAGTGAAGAGAGCAGTAGTAGCTGTGAGAAGCTGCCTTGCAAATGGGAACTAGAGCCGGCTGCAGCACCGGTGCATTGGTGCTGGACTGGGCTGGAGAAGAAGAATAAAAAGCCCCATGGCCAGAAGTCTGGAGAGGTAGAGAGCAGCACTCAGCCATGGACGAAGGGGAAATGCCAGGCTGTCACACCTAAAGGTGTGTGCAGCAGTCTCAGTAGGGTAAAATTCCCAGGGGCAAAGAAGATGGTGAAAATATGGGTCCCATTTCAGTCCCGTGCTGGGCGGATGCCTCGCTGTGTGTCGAGTCTGGGCGGATGCTGCGTGTATTGTGTTGTTTGGGCAAAAGCCCCACAAAAAAAAAAAAAAACAACAAGTGAGTCCAAATTGAAAGATGCTGTGAGTCAGTCTTCTGATGAAAGAGAGGAATGTGATGTTGGGGCTGGCAAACCTGATAGTGCTGTGGGATTAAAAGGGAAAAAAAAAAAAAAGCCCTTTGAGAGAGGGAATGCAATTGATGGGAGAAAGAGCAAAGTAGGACATACGCTCCAGGGATGCTTCAGACTGATTGGCTGAGATGTTTGTGGATGTGAGGAATCAAGCAGACATCCTTTTCAACACTTCACAGAGTCTGCAGAGCTTCCTGGCATCGCTGGCGGGGCCAGTGCTGCTCTCTGCTCCCCTCGTGACCTGATGTCGGCAGGCAGGGCTGGGCAGAAGGGACCTCTCAGCTGCTGCCTGGACACTGTCTCACAATCTGCAGCACCAGAGACCTGAAGCGCAAAGTACAAAGAGTTACCCAAGTTACAGCTCCTACTGTCTGGATAAATTTGGGACTTGCCGGTCTATGGGCACTGTGCAATAGAAAACTATTTTAAAATCAACTTGGAAAATCTTTATGTTTCTCTCCTCCCCTATGGGGCTTCCCCTTTTCTGACAGGTAATGCCTGGCACTGCGGGTTTCATCACGTGGCTGTGACTCCAGAAGCTGCTGGTGCCCTTAAGCAAACTATAACTGGGCTCTCACCGCCAGCCAGAAGGCCTGGTTACAAACTGCTGTCCTGCTGCACCTCAGATGTGTGCAACCACCAGCATCACCAGCCTCGCCACTTCAAATGCTGCTTGAAGTGGGAAAAGTCAATCCTGAACGCCCTTTATTTTCTGCTTCTGTGTCATAGATTTCCTTCTTCAGGGATGATATCCAACCCTAGGTATGGCTTTTTGGTCACTTATTCAGCAAACCCTGAGCAGCTTCCCCCCTTGATTTGCATCTGTTCTCTCCTTAGCACGTTGCCAGCTGTTGATCAGCCAGCTTTCTGGATGCTGCATCCCTGCCTTCCTTTCTCCTGGAGTGTCATGGCTTTGGCAGAGAGTGAGCTCTTCCAGTTGGGATCCAAGAGTTAGAAAGACATAAAGAACAATAACTAAAGCATCACATTGGCCTTGGTGTTTTAGTCTGGTCTTAAGGCTGCCTGGGAAACTGACATACATCCTCCAGAGGTGGGAAGGCAGTGGGTATGGCACAGCCAGTTTGGGTGTGCTGAGACATGAGGCACAGCCCAAAACTCACACCATAATCACTTTGACCCCCACAGGCAACACAGGCAGGCCTGCAAGCCGGCATGTCCCAGGACCACTGTTTTAGTTGAGACCAACCTGAGGAAAAAGCCATGTTTTTAACCTTCTCATACTTTCTGTGAAAGGAAAAATGAACACTGGTGGCAATTCTGCCTGGCAACATCAGGGGGAAAGCGGGAATTTAATTGTACAGAGGGCACAGGATGGAGGAAAAAAACTCTCTGTGAAGGACAGGTGAGCTCTGCGTGGTTTTGGTTAGCGAGAGAAGTGTGTTCTACAGCCCAGGCCCCCCGTTCAAAGACACCAAGTTAGGCCACAGTGGCACTCGCAATCCCAGCAGGGCAAAAGGAAAAGTAGAAGAGGTGGCTGTTGTCAGAAAACAGTTTCTGGAAAAAATTAAATTCCTCTTTAGGCATGTAGAAAAATTCCAGGACACTATATTATTATTGTTGTTATTACTACCCTTGATCTTTTGGAAGGTGGGGAGGGAGCGCATGCAGTTTTAAAAGAAGACATCTGTAGCCTTTAAAAGGAAAAGCACGAAGGCCGCTAGGCTCTCCCTACAACATTTATAATTATCTTCCTTAAGTTTCCCAAATAAAAACACATTGCATTGAGCCTCGCCCAATAAAATTATGTGGGTAAATACAATACCCATTGTCTGATCAATATCGTATTGCTCGAGGCTTTAGCTTGTTCAATAGCTGAGATCACTGACTCCTGAGTTGCACCTAAGGATGCCAATATCTGCTTAGTGTTGGACAAACTACAGTTGTCATTCCCTGTAACTCGGTTCTTTAATCTCATTAATAACCCACAGATACTAAAACACAGCTTCAAATAAACTGCCTGGAATATGCCAGGTTTCCAGCGTGCCGTTCTGGCTCGAGGGTGATGTGTTGCAGGTTAAACACGCTCACTGGCCCTGTGGAGGCTTCAGCCCTCCTGCCCTGCTGCTCCTGAACTCGGGCACCCACAAATGGCAGAAAGCACCACAAAATAAAATCCGGGAGAAGCCAACACGGAGCATTAGAGGCTGTGGAAGGTAAGTGCTCTGTAGCTGTATGACGAGCATCACGGGCCCCATGCTGCGCTGTCTGTTAGCGCGGTGTGTTCAGTGGTGACCTTACCCCCCCGGTGCTGGGAGGCAGGGGACTCCTCCTCCCACCCCATCCCGCGCCTTCCTCCGCTCGCCCGCACATGGCAGCAACCGGCACACGCCAGCGCAAGAACTGCGCATCAATAAATTATCTTCATTGGAAACACATTGCAAACAAAATGCAAATGGCAAGAAAGTGCTTGTTCTCAAAGGCCTGCCTTGAGAGTTCATCTACCCAGATTATAAACACTTGATAAGTATCCTGGTTTTCAGGCTGGCTGTATGGCAGATCCCAGGACTAGGCTCCTGGGATTTCAAAATGTATCATGAAATAAAAACAGCTGCAAGGGAAACTCATATGACTAGGATAGGTGCCATATAGCAATTAACAGCCAGAAGTTTTGATCTGGAAAATCACATTTATTTTAATTGCTTCACTGTTGTGTTCATAAAGAATTTGGCTCATTTGATTATTTTCCTTATTAGATATACTACTTAACTTTGGAACAATGTAGTCATTAGTTCCATTGTTCCAGGTTTTTCATTGCAGTGAAATGAATGACAGAGACATGTTCTGCAAGGAAGATTGTTTATAAATATTTATCATAGCCTTAACAGATATTTGTGTAATCCATCCTAATTTTTCTACCACGTAATTCACCAGTTATTTAATCTGTTACATGATGAGTGGCAGGTTTCTTAACCTGAGAGTTCAATGAGGTATTTAAAGTGTGTGATCTCTTATCACAAGAACAGAACAGGAGAGTAACACTTCTTGGTTGTTTTGTTTTTTTTTAATATTCCTTTGAAAGCGCGTTTTCCTTTACTGGTCTGTTTGAAGAAGCCACACGTGTCTGATTGCCTTCGCCTCTGGCCTCGAGGTAATTTTTGACTCAGCAAAGCAATACAGAGCAACGCCAGCTTCAGCAGCCCCTGCCCAGCGTGTGCGGGCTGGAGCCGCGTGCGGGATGGCCCGGCGGGGGGCACGGCAGGGGGGGAGGGCCCCTGCACCCCGGTGCTGGCAGCGAGNACCCAGATGCTGGCAGCGAGCGGCCATGGCTTGGGGAGCGTGCCCGAGAGAGGGCTGGGAGCTGGCCGAGTCCTACCTGCCCTTCCATAAAATATGCATAGGGCCCTTCTGCGGCAAACGCGGCCGCTTAATTGAAAGGAATCGGGAGGTGAAAAATGAAATTGGGCAGTTCGGCTTCGCGCCGCCATTTGGTGGTTGTTGTGGGACTCCGGTGAAAGGGAACTATCACTGCGGGCATAATTTACTTGATTTTAAGGATCTGTATGAATCCTGGCGACATACCAAGTAGCCATTAGCTATGAGGAGCGTTTCCCGATGCTCATTTGTTTTCCATGTGTGAATTTTTGCTCTTCCAAACTTTCTTTAGGAAAAAAAGTCTTTTTTCCTTCATCAATTCCATGTGGAAAATACAACAAAACTCTAGATAATAAATTATTCAAGAAACACAACAGATTTTTTTTTTTTTTTTTAATGGAAAAATACCAGTTCTGGAATCAAACTGTCAGCTTGCTTTGATTTCGCTATTTTAAGTTAAGGATTATAAAATGATATGCTTGTTCACATGCTCAAGGATAGTCTTTCTAGGCAAATTATCCTAAACAGGGTAACTCAATAGCAAAGTAGGCAGGCTTTTAATGCTATTACTATTAAGAAAATACCATTAATATGAGACATATGCAGGATGCTATTACATCAGTAGGCTGCATTTATTTAGTCAGCATGCAGGAACAGTCCTATGGCTCACAGTGGAGATGCCGGGCCTTTAACACATGTAGCTTGGCTTAGTCTCGAGGTCAAAATCTGTTAATGCAATTTTCTGTATGAGAACAAGAATTTAAAATACATGTGGTTTTAATGACACATTCTGAGTTTGGGGCTGGGGGGGGTGTGGTGATTTGTTGTTTGGTTTATTTTTTTTATTTGTCCTCCTCACATTAAATGTGAATGGCTTTGAAATGTGTGTGTCAGACACTGAAGCTAACTTGTGAAATAAGACAAACTTTAAAAAAACTCAACATCCCTTTTCATTTATTTCCTTGAAAAGTTTGATTTTGGTCAAGTTATGTTTCAAATTATAAAGATCATTATTGGTAATTTGCATTTACTTATTGAAGCATTGCATAATAAACGAAAACCATGTGTCAAAATGTAACTCTCATAAAATAAGTGCACTGAGATAAAGGGGTTTCAGAGAGTTAAAAAAATGAATGTGACACTTAAATGAGACATCTGAAAAGGGTGCCTGCCTTTAAAAAGAGAGTGTTTCTATTCCAAATAATTAATGTGTTTTGGTTTCTTCATTTTTGTGGTCTCATAGCACAACTTATATATAAAGCACTATGTTGAACATGCATATTTTGGCCCGAGCTCTTGTTTGTGTCTATTTAACAGCTAGTCACAGCTGTCTCTGCTTTAAAAGTAGTGGGATAAAATTTCATCACAAGCTCCAGTCACTACAAAGCACTAACGTTATTTTAAGTGGCCCTGGCCGGGCTGCGGCTGGTACGGGCAGGGTGCGGGCGGCTGCCCCTCCACGCTGCACCGCTGCGGAATCGCACGCCTTGGGCAAGGCCGGCCTTCGGAGCCGATAGCCTGCAGCCTCTCCAACGGATAGAGCCAGCTATATGTCAAGATGTAACTGTGCAAAGCACACCTGCCTCCCTGCAACGTTAGCAAGTAATGGGGAAAGCAGAACTGACATTTGCATTTTTCCTGGTGTGTTAAGAAAAGAGCAGCGGTCATTCACCGACACCGGTAGGAGGCTGTATTTTTAACGTAAAATACCATCTAAAGAGCTCTGCTAACCATGTCGCTTTTTCACATAAAGCATTCTCTCTCATTTCATTTTCATTTTACATTTAATTTCAAGGGCTCTCCTTTGACCTCAGTAGTCTATGTGAATTCTGGCCAGATTTTATGACCCAACAGCCCCATCCCTGGAGACTGGTGGGTGCCCGCTCAGGGCACGAGCTGAGCAGCCTATGTTGCATCATGAATGATGTGTGAGGTGATCACCTAAATTGCTGTGTGCTGAAAAATCAGTGCTGGGTCACACCGTACTGTTTGGTTCTCTCACAGGGACATTTCTCATCCTACGCTTTATGGTCACCCATCCTACTTAGCTTTCTGCTTCCTGCTGCCCCAGAAGAGCTGAGGTTAGGAAAGCCACCTGTGGTGTGTGAATTTTAATGTTTGCCTTGACCCACTTCAGCCATTCCCACCAGCCATGTATGACCACCCCTCCACCCCCCAGCGCCAGGTCTCACCATCCCTCTTCTCACACCAGCTGTGGTGGCCAATACTGACCGTGCCCTTTGATGTCTTGTCTTCTAGCCCAGATTCAACACTGAGGGAGAAAACTTCAAGTTGTGACAAGTCCCTTGGAGCATTACGAGCTGGTAAGTTTTAAATGTATCTGCATAATGCCGGTGGGGCTTGGGCAGCTCTTTGTGCTGCAGGAGGACACGAAGGGATGGTATGGCCGTGCTGGCCGCTGCCTGGCAGCACCGCGTTCCCTCCGCCATGTTACCTGCATGACTGGTGGGGAGCCAACTCTTCCCTTCTGACTGTTCCCAAGTTAAAAAGGCCAGCGGATATGTTCATGCTCCCCAAGCACGTTGTTCTCACGTCTATTGCTAGTGAAGGTAAAAGCTCTCATTGTAATGGTTTGCTTCTTATGTTTAGTCTCCTCTGCCCACAGAACATCAACACTTAGATAATGTCCCTCAAAAACTTTTGCTGTTTATATACATTTGTCAAGCATTGGTTTACATCATTTTTCATGTGTTGGATTAATTAGGAGTGTATGAAACGTGATAGGTCCCACGAAGCTGAGGGTTTTGCTCAGCGTGCCAGGTAGGGTGGCTGAGATGTGCCCCTCTCCTGCACCCAGGGCACAGCGATGCCTGTCACTGGCTACACAGAGCCTGGTGTGTCAGCGTCTCCCAGCATCTTTTGGTGTCCAGCAACAGGCAGAAAGCTGCAGTATGCTGCAGGCAGGCGGCCAAGGTGTCAAGATGATTCAATGGCAGGATGAAAAGATGCAGCGGCAAGAGGCTGGGTACCATTTTCTCACCAGGTCAGGGTGAATGAACTCAGTGGTTCCCGCTGCACAACGTGGCACAGCTCAGCTGCTGCCGGTGCCACTACTGACACCGTTGAGAACTCTTTCTCATCGCTGCTCTTCTTGGGACAAGCCACAATGGTTTTGTCCTCCCTTTGTGGGCTCCACCTGAGTGGCCATGGCCCCCTTGCCAGCTCCCACTGGTCTCTGCTCCCTCCCTCACCAGACCCCACTGGGCACACGGCTTCCCTCCTACTAGTGCACAGGCCCGGCTGGCACCCAGTGAGGCACCCAACCCTGAGGGCTGCTCAGAGCTGAGAATTTAGTCGAGTAGACACACTCCATAGGCTCAGTGTGTATACAGTCCTATATATGCATCTTATACCTAGCCACATACTGTCCAGATAGGACATACACGTATGGGGGGTGTCTGGGTCTGTATATACACATCGTTTACTGTGCATACGTGTATCCGCATGTATACATACGTGTATATCCACAGCATAGCCCCAGCTGGGCTATTGCTCCAGTGCTGGCGCTGTTGCACCACATCCTGCTTGACCCTGTGCTGGTGCCAGTCTTCCATGGGGTTTGCCGTTTGGTTTGGGTGGGGGGGTGTTTTGTTTGTTTTTTTCTTTAAAAGCCCACCTGTATCCGGGAGGAGACCACCCCTTGAGCCTTACACCAGACGGAGGCCACTGGGCTTTACTGCGATCCAAACACTGCACTTGTAACACTTAACACGTAGCTTTGCTAAGCGGATTTTCACTGCTTCTGACGTGAGCAGTGCTCTCTTCACTGACTGTAGCTGAAGAACACTTTTACAAAATTTTAATTATAAACCCAGTAATTATGATATTAAGTTACATTGTTCTATGTTAGCTTATAATCGTAATGTGCCTTAATGACAACAGACATGCGTAAGAAATTACAGTGAATTGCACCACACTACAGATGACTTACGCTGTTTCAAGAGGCAGGCTGGTGTTGGGAGCAGAAGACTCATTCCCAGCAGGCAGAACTTTTATACAAAGAAAATAAAACTTTTTATTTTCTTTTTTTTTTGGTTTTTTTTTGGACAACTGCTCCTTTTCACTTTCTCAGTGAACTCCATGTCTTCTCTTTTATGGTGCAGCAGGCCTGGCTTTGCAAAGTTTCATTCTTCTGGTGTGCAATACCAGAACCATACTACTGTCTGTGTGACTAAGGCTTTTTCTCCAAGACCATGCCTAATGGTTAGAGTCAGTCTACCAGATGGGTTGTAAAACACTTTGAAACAACACCACTCAAAGGATATTATACTCCTGAAGCTGTATGTTTGTTTTATTATAAACAGAGCTTTCTAAGTTAAAAAACATAGAAATGCTGTCTACTTCTGAAGCAAACTGACACGTGGAGCCATACTAGATCTCTGCTGAAACAGAACTTGATTTATCACCCCCCCTAAATATCAAAGGGGCTAGAGGAGGAGCCATATCACTTTAAGTCATCTTAACTGAAAGACATTATGGGTGACTGAAGAGCCCATGTAGTTTTAATTTATCCAGTTGACAGGCATTAGATGGTCTCCTTCCGGACTGTAGGCCTTCCCTGGTCTAGCTCCTGCGACCTCAGCTGCAGTCCTGCAGGCATGAGGAGCACCTTTGTGGCTGATTTGTCTCTTCTGATCTCAGCAGAGAAGGCTCTGCAAGTGCTCAGGTGGAAGCAGAGCATCTGGCAACGTGCTCCTGGGGCGGCCTCGCGAGGGGGGAACGGGGCTGAACCGCTGGCGTGAGCGCGGCGGCTCCCACCTGCTCGCGCTGCTTCATACGCCTTTCGTGCAACGCAGGATGGTGCAAAGCCAAGCGGTCTGCTTGCTCTGTCAAGCCCACCGGACTAATAAGTCTCCCAAGAAGAAGGGAGAAAAGTCAACAAGTTTCTGCACCACAGAAGTGCCGTCAACCCTTCGGTGGGGACGGAGTGCACAGCACTATTGGCCTGCTCCTCTTCTAGGGTGTGATTTTTTCCTGCCTCACTCCTGCTCTGCCTTCCAAAATGTGCCGTACACATGCAAGGCAGCTGGCAGAAGACTCCATCAGTGAGGTGGGAAGTGAAGCGCTGACTCCAAACAGCCACCATCTACAGTCACTCTTTTATCCTTCAGAACCTGAGAAACAGGAATCGTCCCTGTAAGACACAATCAGCGACCACGTTACAAGCCATCAAACACCACCTGAAAGAGAAAAGCTAAGCAAACTTTTTTTTTATCTGAAGTTGTACAGGTTTGCTATCATTCTTTAATCAGCTTTGTTATTATTTTTCCCATAATTTGTATAAAGTCTTTAGCAATCAAAACAGAGCCTTTTTAACCTTTTGCCCAACTTGGCTTTTTTGTAGTTTTGTGGTTTGTTTTTTTTTTTTTAAAAAAAAAAAAAAAGAAGGGGAGATGGAAAGGGAGAGAAACCCTTTAAGTACCTGGGCCTGGGTTCCTTCAGTATGCAGGCTGTAAATGTTTTACTTTGATTTGAGATACATGACAATAAATTAGGGGACATTTATCAAAGCTGCTTTGTTGCATTGCTGACAAAAGCTGCTTTTTGCATAAATTACTGCATTATACAAATACACTTAGCAGGATCCTGTTTCTTTGATGTTAGTGGAGGAGATTTATGTCCAATGGAGTTTTTATTTATCTGCCCTGTTCACCTCAACAAGGGCAGGACATATTCCTCAATTAGTTCCATACCCCTAGAAATGACATATATATCTCACAACTAGAAGCAGAGAAATTTAAACAAAACAAAAAGGCAAGTGCACTTTTTCTGGTGAGTCTAAACTACTGTACAGTGTAAAAAGTAAATATTAGACTGGAGCTGTAGCTTTGAAACCTTTGTTCTCAGCCTGCTTTGAAAACTATTTAAGTAAGCTAATTTTGACAAAACAATATTCCCTTTGCAGAAAAGCTTTACCTCATTAAAAGACTGAGTAAATATGAGGCCATTTCTACAAATACTTGGTAGCCAAGTAAGTAGGTTAAAAGAATAGATTCCCCAGGCAGCAATCCTCTCTGGAACTGTATTTATGCTAAAATCTCTTTCAATGAATATCTAATAAACTAATGAAGGCCATCTTAGGCTAAATGGTGAATTAGGATGGTTAAAAAGGAACTTGTCAAATGAATAAATTGGCTAAACAGTTACATTACTTGAATACAGAATGTCTCAAAAACCATCTCAGAGCACTATTCTTCTGTCACTCACCATCTCCATACCTCACCCTACACATAATCTATTTTGTTCCTAGGTCAGCGGTTCAAATGCAGCCCTACGTGGCAACTTGGAGCTGTTGCTGTATAGCTTTGTGTAATGGCCTGAAATCATTCCAGAGAATGCTTTTCTGGCCCAGACCTAAAAAGACAGGAAAAGCAGAAATTGCTTCCCCTGTACATATCTATATATATCTTTCTCCAGATATATGTATGTAGTGATGATTGTCAAGTCTGTGCTGTGTTTTTTAATCAATGCTAGTGTACCACTGAGCAAAACCATGCAGGAGAGATGGCCTGGACTGGAGACCTTGAGTTCCAGGCCTGAAGTTGTCAGGACCTGTGTTAACTTTACAGCTATGCCTGTGAAATGAGAGCTTTGCCAACGAGAGGCTGGATCAGCTCAAGGTGATGGTTTGCGAGCACTGTCCTCCCACCATCAGATGGCCTTCCCCCAAAACTGCAGGGAAATCCCTACATCCCTGGAGCCCTCAAAGACCTGTAATGGCCTCCACTCATATTTCACACTTTCTCTGCTGGCTTTTGCCAGGCACCCTTTTTAATCAAAATCGTTCTGTCGGAATGACTTCAAGCGTTTGTTCATTCACGACTATGAAGTTACAGAAGGTTTTCGACTTAGAATAAAAAAATATTTTTCTGAAATAGTTAGGAAAATTCATTAGCAAACTGTTGTTCTTTGAAGGAAAAGATGATCTAACATGTTAATACTTTTTTTGGTTTGTTTAATCAGGTCCTACTCGTTTTCAGCAATTCTGAGAAAGCTCCCTTTCCTCTCCCCTCCGTCCACCCCAAAGGACAATAATTTGTTTTAAAACAGCATGATCCTTTGAACATTTAATGAAGATAGGAAAACAATAAAATTATACAAAAATATTTTTTCATTATTCAAGAGGCTCTGGGGAGCAGATTCCACACAGTGCATTTCAATGATCCCAGCCAATGGATTACTATCATAATTTGTTCTTAAAGTCTGTTTAATTGGCTTACTTAGCCACCTGTTCAGCAGAGTTACCATGAAAACAGGGGGTTTGCTGCCTTTCTGAGTGCCACCCTCTCATCCTTCATCCCTCCTCCTTCTCCCATTCTGGCTTTCTAAATATCGAGCAATGCTTAGCACCAGTTTAAAAATCAGCATATATTTTAACTAATCAGGAATGAATTGCAGAGTTATAGCAATAAGGTACTAATCAGGGTGTTCACTCACTGTCAGCTCTGGCTGTCCCTGGGTGAGTGTCAATTTATTACATCCCACTGCACATAGAATAATGGGGGAGAAATGGCGAGAATGAGACCCATTTAATGTATGTAAATAGGCAGATAGATATTATGCACACACCCCCCCCAGCTGAATTATATGGTCCAGTTTCACATTAAGGTGTTCCATCAGAAGGACTAATATTGCAAGAGGAAATTCAGCCAAGAACTTTAAAAATGTTGTCTGTTCCTTAAAGAAAAGTAAACCGCAGTGGAGTTGAAGGGATGAACTGCTGTTTAGCACCGCTCACTGCATTTAAAAAACAAACCAAAAAAAAAGGAAAAAAAAAGGACTAAATAAATAAATTAAAAATAAAAATTAAAAAAAAACAAACCCACACCAAAACTGTTCCAAAGCCCTGGGACACCCTTTGCTGCCTGCCTTGAGTCAGATTGCTTTCCCCAAGCCTGACATAAAGCATTTCTGTGCAGGCCAGTGTGTTCTGAGAACTGGAAGGGTTCAGCAGCAGAGCATAATTAGCACTCTCTAAAACTAGAGCTACAATGTAAACAGCTCGAGTCTTCATTGCACAAAGCAAACAAACAATCCCAGCTGAGAATTCCCTGGCAGGGCTCAAGCAAATACGGCCCTCGCCGCTGACTGCTGCTATTGCCATGGTTGCTTAATCTAAACAGACAGCAGCATGTAAAAATGTAAATATTTGATATTTGTTAATACAGTCCTAAGTTATTGCTCTAGCCGGCTGTTCGGGTTTTCACGCGCAGGGACGCCGATGGGCAACCCGCTCTGCGTGGGTTTGGGTAAAGGAGCATTTTTAAGAAGCCATTATCTAAACTGCTGATGTAATAAGGCACCGGTATATGAAATACACTTAATAACTCAACTTTAGTTATTTATTGTGAACGAGGGTGCATTCTCCTTGATTCCATTTCCCAGCGAAATATAAGTGGAGCTTTCATCATGAGTGCTTGAATTTATGGCAAGCAGACCAAGTGACATTAAGAAAGCCACACAATCCCTTCATTCAGGCTTTAATAAGGAAGCCAAGGAAAAATTATCCAAGCTGGTTTGCGGGTGACAGCACAAGAACTTTTTGGAGTCAGAAAGTTAGCACGGAGGCTCCCTGTCAGCCCATTAAAAAGCAAGGTTGGCATTCCCAGATATTGGAACCATGTGTGCAGAGGAATTTTTCTTCTGGTAAGACATTCCAAATATTGTCCCAGAGCCAAACACTTCGGTGTTAGACTAATTTAAGCAGTATGTTGGAATCAGCTCTCAGGACTTTGATCATATGGAGATCGTTTGTTACAAATTGAACTAACCCAGTCTCTATTTCTGGTGGATCAGAACTATGGATTTGTTGAATTAAATGCCTCATTTAATGCAGTTTGCACATGAAAAGAAAGCTGCACTCAGGAATCTGATAGTGAATTTTTCACCTAACCAACAGGTCTACTTTTTTATTACTTTTAAACCTAATCCATACTCAGTCCACACTGTTCTTAATAAGCCCGAGGCTGTTTGGAGTGAAGGTTTAAATCAGCTCATATGTTATGGGGGGAAAGCATCACTGAATTATCAAACCGTGTAATAAGGAACACATTTGAATCCAATTCAAGAAATAATTTTATGAAGAAAAATAAATTAGTCCTTGGTTGTTATTTACCATCCAAATAGCGCAGGGCTCTTTCATGACAGCGGTGGAGGGAAAGATGAAAAATTATTTTGCAGACGTACAATTTTCTCCCTGCCTCTCATTGCTGTCCCTGCTTTTGCAGCTGAACTATTGTGAGGGTTAAAAGTGCACAAAATAAAGCATTTCCACATATGGCTGCACTTTCTTTTCATTTCTCGAAGTTATAATGTCTTCAACTGTTGATAATGATATTATAAACTGTCATTTAGTGCATTTTGAGTATATTAAATACATGAAACAAAGATGTGCAGTTCCAGCTGGACCCTGATCAGAACCTGAGATCTGGTTCACCAAAACTGTGGAGAGCTACGTGCAGGGCTTGAGAGGAGCGTCGTGGGAGAGGTAGCAGTTCTAAGAGTGATAGAATAAAACAACAGAATCAAATAAAAGAACCTGACATCAATTATTACTCCAGGAGCGGGACAAAACTGAAAAATGGGTACCCAGATGATGCCTGATAGGGGAGTCATTGCCACGCTGCTGCACAGTGGACTGATGGAGGACTCAGGTATATCCCACTGCTCTGCCTTGGGGAACCCAGGATTTACACTGTTTTCAACATTTTTTCACCTGGAGTCTCACACGAATATAAAAGGAACACCAGCAATTCCCAGGACTCCTTCCTCTCGGTCCCATGGGAATCTACACAACGGAGGTTTTTTTTGAAGGAAATAGGAACGCTGGTTTCTGCCCCAAAGGGGCAAAAGTAATGTCTCCAAATTCATGGCTTTGAAAGGACCCTCTACCCGCACTGAAGGCCTCTGATATATGTCAGCTTGCCTGGTTTAGCAAAGAGGTAATATGGCTATATATATATAAAACCAGCCCTGTGGTTACAGGCATAGCTGGCCACAGCAACTGGAAAAGGAATGAACCTGAAGGGGGCGGGGATAAAATAATAAAATAATAAAATCACTGTCCAGACCCCTGAGCAAGCCCTCTCTGTCCAAATAATCACAACCTTCACTGCGTCTTACAGAACACAGCAACATGGAAGTAAGATGGAAATACCCTACGCTTGACCAAGACAAGCTCCATCCTCAGCACATGTGTGTGCATCGCGGTGTCCACTGCTCTGTCACAAGTGCTAAAGAAACTGGCCTGAGCTTACGCTGTCCTGAGCCACTCCATGAAGAGATGGTCGTGAGATTGCCGCAACTGGAGCAGAACAGAACTCAAATGAGGGACCCAGTAAGCGTGGGCTGCTCTCCAAATCCCAGCCTGGAGGGGGGTAAGAAAGATCTCCCATGGATTGTTTGTTCTCTGTCTCAGTGCATGTAGAGAGCAGAGTTTGTCCTGCATAAAGAAAAGGGAAACTGTAGCTTTAAAAAAAACCCACAACCCACCCAACCAACAGTTATATAACAGATACTGATTTATATATGCACACGCATATATTTTATTGGCAAATAAAGAAAGATCAGATCTTTAATGAAATCAGGATGGGTTTGGGAGGTGAACTTGAGCTGAACTCCCCAGATTTTCATGGAACTTCAATTAAAAGAGTTTCAGAGGAGCTGCTGAAAGCCAAGCACTTGCCATTGAAAGCTTAATTTAAAATGAGAAGCATTTTTACACCACATTTCCCAGTGAAGTTCCAGCCCTGATCCTAATTATGTATTTTTTTCTTGAATTACAAGCTTTTTTCTTTTTCAGCTAAGCGGTGTAGCACTGTAGCTAAGGTTTATCCCCAGGTGTTAGAACCGGTGCCTACGTAGTGGCTACACTGCCAGAAAAGCCCATCCTTGCCGTGCAGAGAATGACTCTACCCTTTCCACTCTACAGCTACAATGACTCTACCCTTTCCACTCTACAACTACTGGACATTTCAGTCACCGCTTGTTACCGTGTGCACTATAGAAGGATTTAGCTGTCTGAGAAATCCTGTGACTACCGAAAAAAAAAAGAAAGTGGGTTTGCAGAAAGGAGTGAAATCTGCCTTCGGAAACCAAACCAGAACAAAATAATTAAAAATAAAGATGGTGGTTTAATTTCTGTTTACCAGCCCTGTCATACAGTCCTAGGAACACAAGGCTAATACAAAGCCTCACTGTAGGGCCCTTCTGAATGCCAGGGGAGTCATGCAACTCAATCCGTGAGCTTTGCTTTGAAAATGTATCCCTTGCTTGATCAGATGCACTACAATTCAATCTGAGCATCAGCTTCTGGGCATGGAAAGGGGACACTAACAGTGTTTGAAGACTGACTGGAACTGGACAGTGGATCCCGGAGTATCAATGTACCAAAAGCATTAAGGGAAATTATCTTATTTTAATCAGGTACCAGGAAATAAATTACTTTGGAAACCATTTAAATAAATAATACTTTATTGTATAATGAAACATGATGGAATTCTTAGGTTTGGAATTTATTCCAAACCTGGTTTAAGTAATGATGGGTCGGAGGCGTGCCTAATATAAAACCATCCAGCACTGTGTCAGGGACACAGTTACCAAGCCAAACTTCATGTGCTGTGGGGTTCAACCTCTCCCTCTGCCCAACTTACCTGAATAACAACAGCGCTGCAAACTATAGCTGGGCGCTTAGCGCCGTCCTGTAAGGAGCGAGCACTGTAGTTTCATGGTCTCAAGGGCAAATGGCAACAGTAAATAGACTGAAAGGCCTCGTTACATTTAAAACATTAATTTTTCATAATTATTCTAGTTTTCATTTTACTCTGATTACTTCTTCTGTCCTTACAGAAGACCAAAGACTTTTAACTCACTCAAGAAAAGGTAGAAACAAATCGTCTTCAAAGATGCCCCAGTCTCCTTCCTGAATGCTTTGTGAGGAGCCTCAAAAGGAGATCTTTAACCCTTTGGGAAGATCAGGCATGTCCCAGTACCTTCTTGGACCTCACTTCATCCAACAGCCATGGGGAGTAAACTCCAAAACTGTACATGTTTGTAGTCCAGGAGTTCAGTCTGAAAGTTCAGACTGCCAAACACAGCTGATAGTAAAGTTAATGTGCTGGATTCTCTCTTATGGGGCTGAAATACAGGCTTAAAATTGTCTGAATACTCTGGATATTCTACCTTCTTGTTTTTCATCCCTCTGTTATTCCAGAGGGGTGGATCCTGCCCTGATGACATTTCACAGTGTGAGAGCATCAAGGGGCAGAAAGACTTTTCTAGGTCAGTACTGTGAGAGTTGGTTGGCGATTAATGAGAAGCTCCTACCAGATCCTAGGACTGAAAGGCATCCTGGTAGTGTTCCTAGCCATCTGTGCATGACCAGAGATCCAGCAGGACAAACGTGGTGAGGCTTCTGAGAGGGCTATGGTGTGGCTCTGCTGGGTTGACCAAGCACTCAGTGTGTGCTCTTTGGCTGGCTACTGCTGGAGCAGACAGTGTGGCATGGACAGACAGCATCTGGTCTCACACACAGGCTGCCCAGCAACAACTGTTACACCTGCAGGGTGGTGATAGATCAGATCAGACCTCTGCACGGTGTGCTTCAAGGGGCACCACCACTGGAGCTGACACACCACTGGACCATGCACTAGGGCAAGTGTTTAATATAGAACGAGATAACCTGGTACGAGTTGGAGGAAACAGCTTGAGCTGGTGCCTCCCCCCCCAGTGTGCTGCACAGACCTGAGCTAACTCCAGCTACACCAGGCAGCTCCCAAGATGGCCAGGATTTCACAGATAACAAGAACCTTCCAGCTGATGTCTGCAGCCTGCTACAAGGCAGCAAGGGGAAAATCAAAGCAGAGTTTTCTTCCTGTTCATACCTGCGTTTTGCAGTTTCCAATTTTGCAAAGAGACCGACGCGATTTAAAACGCCAGATCCAGTAAATCTTTTGTTTTCTCTAAATAAGAACAAAAATGGTTGCTCGCAGTTTTATGGGAAGCCATCAATCTTTCCCAAAGCGACTTACTGTACTGAAGAAAATAAACATTGCTGTGTATGTAAAGCAGAGCAGAAAGGCTGCAGTCATGGGCAATGCGCTGCTTTCTTTAGCAATAGCAACATATTAAAGACAAATGTAGTCCACTGAAAGTGACATAAATAAGTGGATTTCCCATCTGAAACATTGTTTTTAGCAAGAGAAGCTTTTAATCCCCTTAAGTTCATTTCTAATCTGTCTTGGAAGTGCTTGTCTAAAGAATATTACATTGATATAAAGGATTTAATTTATTACAACTAAACAGCAGCCAGCATACTACTAAAGAGTATCTTGTACGCAGTACTCTCCCAAATGAATAGAGCTGCTACAGGTAGAAAAAAAGCCCTCACAAACAACTGGCACAGGATTCATTAAAAATTCACACATTATGTTCCTGCGCTCTCCTGCTCACTGTGCTTTCCCCAATAAAGCAAACACTTCAGAATTCATAATACCTCTTTATCCCATGTGCACAAGTGACCTCCTCTCCCTTACGCACCTAGCAAATGAACAAGTACAAAAGGGAATAGAGTAAGCAGAAAACTAAACATGCCCTCTCCTACCCAAGAGCATACAGAGAGGGCAAGCAGAGGTTCTCTGAAGGGTTTAGAGCAGCCTCTACCAAGATGCCAGTGCTCTCGCTACCCATCGGCTTTGGCCAGTGCACGCTGCACAGACGGCATCAGTTACACAGTTCATCAGTCAAGTAATTTTAATGGATTCAATTTTTTTCCTTAAAATAGCAGTTGAAGGAAACAAAAGCTGCCTTCAAACTACATTTAAATCACTTGGCAGCCACAAAGTTTGGCAGGCTATTTCATTAGCAGCAAGAAGTCAACCACAAAATGACAAAATGTCCGCCTCATCTCTTCCTGAAGATAGGACAATTTTTTCATGTTTCCAGTCGTCCACTTTGAGACATCACAGCTCCTTTCCTCCTGAGTGCTTGCACTATGTAAGGTGGCTTCCAAACATAGTAGTTTCAAACAAGGTCCCCAGAGAGCTGTTAATCCTACACCCTGATCATGGAAAGGACTCTCAGCAGTTTTGTGAAACTGAGTAACCAACTGTCTTAAGGGAAGATTTAGTCCACAAGGAACAACCTAAACGTTCAAAAAATGTACTGTTACGTATAAGGCCTCTTTCCTGAACTGTGCAGTTCAATATAGTATAGATTTTCAGGAGTCTTGCCAAAAGAGATGTTATATGTGGAGAAAAGTCTGCTCTGCTATGGCACAGCGTATGCATTGAAACTCACATTACACCCACTGATTCCGTCTCTAAGTCACAACGGCAGCAGACCATTGCAAATGAGATCAGCATTTGGTCACATATTGTTATCACACGGGGTCTTAGGAGAAACTGTACATGAGGCAGCTTCCTTTCATTATAATAATGGCCAGCAGCCACACTGGCTTCATTTTGAGCCCACATACCTGAAGTCGAATAGGGTCAAGACTGGTCAGCGCTGGAAGGTCTCCGGTGCAACCCATGAGGCAGGTGGAGGTATTCTTCAGGGATTAGGATTTTAAATCTGCAGAGAAACACATTCGTGAGGAGGCAGCGTATTTGCAGGTGTTGTTCACGAGGCAGCCTTGGATTGGGGCTGATGCTGACTGAACACCCCTAACCACTTTGACCCAAACACAGTCAGAACATCATGCTGGCTTTTGCCCTACTACACAGTACCAAAGTAGAGCTGGTCTCATACAGTTCTACCAGCACTGGCACATCGTTGAGTGAGCAGAGGGAGGATTGCTCTCCTGAGCTCTTGCAAAAGGAAAAGTGTCCATGAAACTGGGGATTTTTAACAGGAAACTATTTATCTCTATGTGCTGTATATGTGGACATTTTAATGCAATAAGCAAGGGCAATGACAAAAATGCCTCTTCTTTGAGGAAAAAAATAATTAGCACAGACAGTAAAGGCTTCTGTCTAATAGGAAATCCCTTTTCTTCCCTGAATTCTTCCCACCATTTCAGATGGTGCTGTAGCACAGTCAAGTGGTACCTAGTGACGTTTTTATTTTGGGTAAAAGCCCATGAAAATATTAAAGCATGAACAAGTCATCAAGTCAGTTTATGAATCAATACACAGATTTCCTCCATGCCCATAGCTGATTTCCATAACCATGAGCATGCTGAAATCCTGTCTAGATGCCAAATCAATTTTTCTTATATATGAACATCACAGCTACTTGAGAAAGAGAATCTGTGCCAAAACCCTCACGCTCTTAACTAATTATTTCTGTGACTCCCTCCTTGCAAAGCACAATGACTGCCACATAAATACACACAACATTTATTAGGAACAGGCACACTTCCCACAGGTTCAGCCTGAGTGCAGCAGCATCCCTGACAATCTCATCTTCCCTAACTGTGCGGCCAGCCTTTATCACAAGAAATAGTTCTGCTTTTCCCAGGACTTTTTTGCTGTGAAGTACTCGAGCACTTATCATCTCAGGCAGGGAAGCCACGAGGGTATAGAAATTCATAGCTCTCCATAGAAGCTTCCTGCAGAGAGAACTGTTGTCTGGCATTTTCTTCTGCTGGTCATTGGTACTGGTCTTGCCTAGTGTAATCGTGTCTTCCCGTGTGCCCCCTCTGTGTAACATTCCAAGAGACAGACCTCCTCAAAAGTGAAAAAAACAAAACCAAAACACATCTCCTCCTGGGCCCCAATTTATTGGTAACATCAATTTGTATTTAATTAGTCCTGAAGACTTTAGCCCCTGACATGCCTGGATTACAGGAAGGAAGCAAGGGTGCTGCTGGGAAACTCTGCCCATAATCCCTTTGCCACAAAGCCTCAGCCTTGGGCACGTGTGCACTGCTGATGGGTGGTCCCAGTCTGCACAGCCACTGAGCTGCTCCGTGAATTCATTCCAGGGTCTCCCTCTCACCTGGTCCAGAGCTGCTGTCTGTGGCAGTGGCATGAGCACAACACTTTAAAAACATAGAAACAGAAATGTCTGGGTTGGAAGGCACCTCTGGAGGTCATCTGGTCTAACCCCCTGCTGAGAGCAGGGACATCCTCAACTAGAGCAGGGTGCTCAGAGCTCTCTCAAGCTTCACCCTGAATGTCTCCAGGGATGGGGCCTCAACCACCTCCCTGGGCAGCCTGTTCCAGGGCTCCACCACTCCCCTGGTAAGGAACTTCCTCCTTATTTCTAATCTAAATCCACTCCTTTCTAATTTAAAACCATTGTCCCTTGTCCTTTCGCTCCAGGCCTCTGTAAACAGGCCCTCTCCAGGCTTTTGTAAGCTCCCTTCATGTAAATAGTTTCCAAGTGGAGGTGCTCGTTATTAATGCAGACAGTTCTGAAAGTAAAACCATACAGCATTTGGCAGCGAAAACTATTAATGAGAGTGCCATCAGGGAATTCATTCTGCAAACCACCCAGCCATTTGCAGGGCATCGCCTTGCAAGATTTTGTGCAAGCACCTGCTCTGCGTATGCAGAGCAGAGAAAAAGTGGAGTTAAAAGTACCAAGCCAGCAGAGGTGACCATGCAGAGAGGAAGAGAAGAGGTTGTTAGGATAGCAGGGACCGAGGAGATGTGGGTTGCTACTGGCAGACTAAAACTACTGTTGCACAAGAGGCACAGCACTGGGGTAGGTGATGGTTACTGGTTCAAGCCTCCAGACATGGGTCTTTCTGGACATCAGGCACCATTATGCTTCTGTATGTGTGTGTGTGTACACACGTGTGCACCTGCACTTGTGTGTGTGTGGGCATGAGAAGCAGCATCTAGGCCACTCTTGAAACAGCAAGTCTTGGTGAAAGGGGATGAGGTCAGTGATTGACTAATGACTGCTGATACTTGTTTCTTCGTATTCTCTCATATTTTGACAGTTTCCAACCAACTGAAGAGAGAAAGAAAAACTGTGAATACAAAATAATATACATTATAATAGAGAGGGCAGGAACAAATCTCATCTCAGCTCATTCCTGGTTCCTAGCAGGCCCTTTGGAAGGACGTAAACCAGCCAGCTAAACTGACCCACCTGTAACACTAAGATTTTGATGGGAAAAGGGATTCTGTTCCAAGAATACTATCCATGTATTAAAGGCCGCTTCTGTCATTGAAAAATAAAGTGGGTACAGAAAAGGAAAAAAAAAAATCCCTCTCTCATGTTCCACTTTAATATACACTTTGTTGAACGTACTGCTGGCCCTCACAGTCCTGATTCTCACAGCCTAAGCTCTTGGCTACCCTTCCCTGTGTACTTCACTTGGGAAAGAACAAATTTTCATCATTTCAAGCACTAGCAGTAACAAGAAAAGGAAATGTCCTACTCAAATGTCTCCCAGATTACCACATACATAAGTAACAAATTAAATATATTATGCAAAAATCTGAATCACTCATATAATGCAAGAGGACAGACTGCGTTCCAGGCTGCCTGACAATGTGCTGGATATCTGAAGAAGGTCTGAGGGAAAACTGCTTCCTTCATTAATAAAGTCTGGGGGCCATTGTGCAGTGTCCTTCACCAGTGCACTCACAGGAGAGGATGCCACACAAGGGGAGGCTGACACCAGGTGCTGTATTCACTGCCTGAGCTGGGACTAGAGTCCAAGTCCCCTGAAAAATTAGCTGAGAGCAGCATGTCACTGTGCCACGGCCATGTGACAAGATGCTGGGCATCAAAGCATTAACTCTGCTGGTACTGTCTGGAGCTCCAGGGCCTTGGACCAGCACCCAGGACAAACACTGGTATCATGAGCATCAGTTGAGCTCCAAGGATTTGTCTGAGTCCATGTCAGCAGGCATTCTCACACTCTTGATTTACAGTGACACTTCACCTCACCAATGGGCAGCGTAGCTCTGTCCCCTGCGCCAACCTCCTGGCGCAGAGGCTGCACAGGAGCCAGGTGCTGAACGCTGGCACGGAGCACATTACCGCTTCCCCTCCCTGCGCTGCCCCGGCTGAACCGCGGCGCGGGAGATGCTGCCGCCGTCACACACCGTAAAGCAAAAAAAGCTTCTGCAGATCCCTCTCGGGGAGAGAACAGAGAAAGTGAGGCTGAGCCCTTCCCAGAGGTCCTGCAGAAACTCTGAGTTCCCTGGCAGGGCGAACAGCCCAGGACACGGCTGGGGACAAAAGGCAGCCACATGCTCACTAACTACAGAACTTTGTGAGCACTCAGAAGTCGGAATACTCACAGACTGCAGTGCTGCACACAGCAGCCATCTTACCCTGCTGAGAGCTTTTCACGCCCTTTGCTTCAGTCAAGCACCTACGGTCCCGAGCTCCGTACAAGAACACCAGCCTATGGCACCTCTGGAGAAGGAAGGAATTGTTTCCAACACAAAGGCAGTGCCATTTTATAACATCATCTTGCCATTAGCAAATGTAATCTAAACACCCAGGTGGAAGTAGAAGCTAGAGGCCGGACAAAGCTTGCCTTTTCTAGCCACTTGGCACATCAGTGTCCTAATTCTGTTATAGTCTAACAGCTAATACTAATGGTAGCAACAGTTTCTCCTTAATGATTTAAGACTCGGGAAGAAAAATATCCACCCTACGCTTCTCATTTGTGAATGTTTGGTTTTGGCCGTAGGGCTGCAAAGCTAAAATGCTTACTATGACTCAGAATTCACTCTATTCTGTCTCTGTCCCCTAGTTTATACAAAGAGATCACAACCTCCTCTGGCACCATAAATAACCATGTCTCTACAGCGTCAGAGCCAGGCACAACGGACAAAAATCGCCAGAATTGCTAAGCAAACAAGCAGAAGGAGTTATTAAAGAGCGCTTAAGCTCCCACATGTTTATTTTCAATGACTTCCACTGCCAGCACTGCCTTGGCTCTCCCAAACAGCCAGGACACTGATTGTGCTCTCATTAAACAATGACCTGTCACTGAGCCGAGGTGCTGGATAAAATGTATCATTATTAATCCCTTCAATGTAATTATAGATGACATGAAAAAAAGAGAGATCACATCAGTGGAATGACTTCACTCCCAAGAAGAAAGAGCACCTAAGTATGATGGCAGAAGTTATATGGTTCAGGAGCAAAGTTAGTTTTACTTCAACAGAACAACAAACCTGCAGTCAGAGCTTGGCCAATAACCTGGAGACCTGGCTCCATTGTACAATTTCCATACACATGTTCTGAAGCTGCGATTACGTCTCCGGCTGTCTTTTACTACACCTTGTGGGTGGAGGAGCCAGGTGCAGTCACAGCGGGTGGTGTGTTAATGTCCTGGTGGACAACAGTTTGCAGCTAAGAAGAGAAGGAAGTGGCCTGATAAGAAACAATTTTCTCCAACCTCGTTGCAAGACACCACAGGGTGTCTCCACAGCCTCTTGTGTGAAGGGACGTAAAGTTATGGACATCTCAAAAGACAGAGGATGGAGGTACTGACAACCTCTGATTTCTTATGCTGTCTACAGTGAAGACTCAGAGGTTCGGAAATCATTTACGAAGCTTGTGTGAGTGACTGGACTGCTGAGTCCAGGATGAGGTGACTCACGTGTCTTGGAAAAGATGTTCCTGAGCTACAGAAGAGGCACTGGGTGAGTTCAGAAGATGGCGAGGAGCAGGGCTACAGTAGAACTGTGATAAATGAGTTACAAGACAGGAGCTGGAGCTCCGGGAACATGTGAGGGTCTGCAGTCATGGAGCCTTCACTCCCCAAGAATTGATACCAGATGACTCAGCCGTACAAATCTGATACAGATCACACTATGGACATGTGACTGCTTCTACCAAATTAGATACAGCACATGATGCGAGCTTGTGCCAACTTCACTCAGGCTGTTGAAAGACAAACAATAAGGATGAATACTCTTAAAGACAGCGTGGAGCAGTCAACCACCACCTATTCAGAGATCATCTCCCCAGATGTTACCCCTCCAAAATGGTGAACAAGCTTAAACCTGTGATGTTAGAATATACTGGATCAGCACTTTGTGGAGGGCCATGACGTTCTCCATCCAGTAGCTGGAACCACAAAGCCTGATGAGCTGTATCACCAGCAGCAGTCAGTGTTGCCCCATGTGCAGGCAGAGGAGGACATGTGGCACTGGCCCACAGCAGAGGGGCTCTGCTCTAGCAGCTAGGAGAAGAAAGAAAGGGGGCTCATTTCTATCAGAGACCCGAGATGATGTTGAAAAGACTGGCCTTGATGTAGAAAATAGGTCTACAGCTCAGACAATACTGTTCACGCCACCCTTGGACTCTGAAGAAAACCAACACACACACATACAAAAAAAAATACAGCAACCCAGATCCCAAACCCAAACCTTCTGGCTGGTTCATTCAAAGCTGTTTTTCATTCTACTTATCACTGCCACCAACATTTTGCTTAGTCTTGAAGAAAACATCATCATTCCGCAGTCAGATGTTTTTACATGTACATCCATCATCATCTGATGTATCCTGACCTTACTTAAAACTTATGTTTTCTAAGTTGTACTTTTATGTTGAGCAAGCCCTTAGGCTACACTGCTAGAAGTTTACATTGAAAAATCATCTATAATTGGTTTGTTTGAGTTATGCTGGTTGCAAAGCCATCAGAAAAGGCAGTATTAATTAACAATGGCTTACGTGTAGTCTAGCCAATAAAAAAGTAAATAATTTTACCTTTTTAAAAAGCTTCCAGCATTTTACCAGTTTCAACAAATGATACTGATATAAATTAGTTTTAAGGAAAAAAAAAATGCAGCATGATTTACAACAAAGCTGTTTCATTTCTTTTTCTTGCAATATTTTCATCATATACACACATCGCCTAAATAAAAATATGTTTATTGTGAAATTGAGACAGCCAACAAAAAAAAGTCTTAATTAATTCCATTTGCTGTGCAATAGCTTGGTTGGAGGATTAAACAATAAATTTCAGTTTATTGCATAATGTCCTAAGTTTCACTTTAAAAGATTTGTTTTCATTTTGGGTATGTAATGATGGCAATTGCAGAGAATACTTAAATAGCACGCACAACGGAAAGCTTTCCAGAGCTCTAGCAAACCCTTAGCCACACTTCTTGTCTCAGCAGAATTAAGGAGGCTGTTCATCTGGGTTAGACGCTGACGGATTGAGCCTTTATTTCCAAACATCCTCTCCAATGCCTAACACAACTCTGCACAGTCTTAACAAACACAGAGCAATGAATCAGCGGAGTTGATTTTTATTCACAATGTCACTCCAAAGAGGCACTGGAATTTTGGATCACGACACTTTTGAGCAGATGATGTTATTTTAGTTCATAATTGGTGGTGACAAAGCCACAAAACAGTAATAGCATCTGCTTAATGCCAAGAAAAATACAGTATCAGTCAAAGAACTTATCTTGCATCTACCTTCATTTGGAAACAGATTGCTTCGTCATCCTCGAGGAGACTGACATCAGATCATGGTTTCTGTATCAGTTTGGATCATAACTTGCTTTCGGCCCAGGACCACATATGTTGCAGTTTATCCTCCTGTCACCTGATACCGCGGGGGTCAGCGTGGCGGGGGGTGAGGAGGAAGAACTGACAATACAAAAATGACTGCAAGCAAAAGACATTCTTCGGGGCTGATTCTGATCTCAGAGCAACCAAAGATCAGCATGTATTTAAACAGATAGGGTTACTTTAAATAAATGTACAGTAGCAAAATATCCAGGAAACCCTAAGGCAAACTGGAAAAAAATAATCTGCTCCGTTTCCTTATAGCTCTTTCCTATTTTGTGCTGGAAAAAAAAGAAGGTACCTTTTTCTTTTTTTCCCCCAACACACAGACCAGCTGAAATGAGGGAAGTGGGAAAGACTAACATGCTCTTACCCCAGGGCTTCGCTCAGCCCAAAGACAACCACTAACTCCAGAGACATTCCCTTCTTTCATCTCTCCCATTTTTCACTGACAAAGGCAACAAACCGTAGGCAAACACGGACAAGAAATATAAAGCTCCATCCTTGAGCTGTTTCTTGATCCCTTTCCTATTCTTACCTCCCATCTTCTGTTCTTCTTTTACAGACCCATCCTCTCCCAACAGCTCCAGGCACATATTTTTGAAGTAAATGAAGCTGATTGAGATCTTGCTGACCCAGGTTAAATACAGGTTCATGTCATGGAAGCCAGAGGAGCTCTATCAGTATCAAACCAGCGTGAGCAAAAGTAGAATCAGACCCAGTGGTATAAAGGTATGGAAACATATATGTCCCAGTTGCCTTTTATTCACTTTAGTTTAATGTTAATGAGGTGCCACTGGCTTTAGTGGAATGGTTCCCAACTTACAGAAGTAGAAGTAATCGGAGATGCCAACAGCACATGTGGTGTTTGGCACCACTCTCCCTGTGCAGCACGGGAGCAGAAACACCAGGAATGCCTTTCACTGCCTGACCCTGCCCCGATCCCACTCCCCTGCTCACAGCTGAGGTTTTTCTTGCCCACCTGCTCTGGCAAGAAGCACCCACGCACGTGCTTGGCATCAAGCACGGCCAGGGGGGTTCTCTCCATCCTTTGGCACTGCATCCGGGTACTCAGCTGGGGTAGAGTGGACCAGCTCCGAGACACAGCCTCCGTTTCCATGCACAGCGTATTTCCCCGGGAGTCGGTCTCAAGCGCCTGTTTGCACCCAGCCTCACTGCCAGGTTAAAGAGCAGTTACCACAGGCAGAGGGAAAGAAATATTTTACAGGTTTGTAATTCATTAAAGCACTGGACATGTTCCAATATGAGTCTAATGTCAAGTAGGAAAGAAGGGAGACATGTTCAGACGGTGGTCTACAGCAACACACCTGTAGAATTTGGGAGCATTTCTAGTGATTAAAACTCTGCTTTCTGGGTGTTCTGCCTGTGCGGAGACTCAAGCATGCAAATCCAAGGTAATGCCCCTTTGCTTGCATTATTCAGGCTTGTGTCATTTCAAGTTTTAACGGTAGATCTTTAAGAGGGTCATTTTAACCGTGCCCTATTAGACAAACACTCGTGATACAAAAAAATTCCTCCATAGCACTAACAACAAAATTACCTTAGATGTTCTCAGCTGTGGTTCTCTGGTGCCTTATACTTAAGGGATTTTTATGCATGTGAAGGAAAACAAGTCAAGGATCCTTCTACTACTAATAGAGTCACACATTTACCTGGTCCGAGAAGAGAGTTCTTGTCTTTTCTCTTTTAGAAAACTTGGAAACTATAATTTACAAGACTTCAGTGTCTTTGGCCAAGATCCAGAAATCAGTACATATATTTCTATTAATCAGAAACAGAAAGTTTAAGAAGTTGGTAAAATTGTGTCCTCTGACAAAACTGATGACCGTCTAGTAGGATCTGACAGCACTGGCCTTCAGATGTCAGCCTCAGTCACCTGCTGCTTCCCGTAACAGCTCTAACAAAGGTCTTTCATGATAGAAATAATTTTTTTTGTGCGTCTAAAATTCACAGAAATTGTGAATTTAAATTCCTTCTCCATTTTCAAGAGGAGGTAACATATGTGTGACATCAGAAGAGAACTTAAAAGCCAAATAAATTAAACATTCACAAAATCTCATGCAAATTCAAAATTAGTTCATGTTCTAATTTTCCTTCTAATGCTTGACCTGCAGCAGCATGGTCCACTCTACCTTAGCAATGTACTTGAATGCAGTGCCAAAGCATGACAGAACACCCCTCCAGTCCATCCAGTGCCAACTGCACACTTACCCAGTGACTTGTACCACCCCTCGCCAATCACTACACTCAGCAGCAAATGTGGCTTTCAGAAAATTGGTATCCTGAAAGATTAAGGCTAAAGTAAGGGTAAAGAAAAAACATACATTGAAAGACAGATTCTCTTGCTTTGCCCAGGCTGTAGGTAAATGCACAGAGAGTGGCAATAAGTCTCCCAGGAATATGTCCAACCAAGCAACATAAATGCAGCCTAAATGCACCGAGAGTCAGCAGTAGTGCTGCTGACCTCAAATAGTCACAGGTCAGAAACAATGCCCTAGAAAACCAGGAGATGCTAAAGCTCAGTGAAAGCAAAGGTTCATTTTATTTGTTTGCAATGTTTGCGCTTGAAATTTATGCTGAGAAGCTATGAATTTCAACCCGGGAAGCCTAAAAACTTCTAGCAATAGCTAAGCTTCTCACATGACTCCAGGAGCCAGGAATTTTGTGGAGAACATCAAACACAGAGAGCTTGAATGAGCAAACTCAACAATTCTGCCAGGCAAACCTAAACAAGAGGTGAAAGCCATCATGGCTGGAAGTACCCCACAGACCTGGTGAGAAATGACCCAACGGGATTGCGTGCCAGCCCTGGGCCAGCCGTGAGAAATCATGCTCCCAGCACGCAGTCACAGGACGGCTGGTGCTCTACAGTCCTGCCCTCGGGGCAACACTTCTCCTTCAGGGTCAGAAAAGCTGGGCAAGTCCATTCTGCTTGGAAGGAGGGCACTTCTGAATAAACATGCCCCCTTTACAACTTTACCTGGGGTGAACTGCCTGTTGGTTTCCTACCAACACGATCAGCACCACAAAGAGGAAAGAAACACACCTTTAACTTGTGCAAAAAAAGATGCAGAGCAGCCAGAACATTAGGATTAGCAGCCTCAGTCTTTCTGCCTTTCATTTAAAAACAAAAAATGCTATTTTGTTTTTAATGCACTTCAGTTTATGTATTTCTTTTGAAGACGTTTCACAAACCAGAGCTGTTTATTACAGTTCCTTTCCTGAAGAGAGCCAGGAAACAACAGAAACTTGTTTCAGAAAGCTAGCCAGGTGAGCCACCAGCCTTCACAGAGACATGTGTTGGACATGTTTTTAAATCACTGGGACAATTTTTTTTCTACACTAATGCAACATCTTTGATTTCACAGGGGTCATAGTGCTGCAATGAAAGAAATGTTCCCCAGCTACAGAATCACAGCACCTATTATTGGCCTGTAGTAGTTTACTCAAACTCCTTAAAACAGCAACCTGTATTTCATTGAGAGAGGAAAATGTCAGTGGAGATGACAGTGTTATTCCCTTTCTTGTCAAAAAAAAGGGTTTAGTGATCTCTCAGCGCAGCTGTTCTAATGTAGCACAGAAGTGAGCGCGCTGGAAAATCAGAGCATAAGACATGAAAATGGAAATGTACCTTGTGAGTGTGTGATTTGGAAAATGCATCTCAATGCCTGTGGACTTCCCCCAACAGAAACTTTATTCTGGTATCTTAATGACTTTACTAGCAATGTGATGAAAAAGATAAAAATGAAAGGCATATGCTCTTTCTGAGGATTACGGTCATAAAGTCGGTACCCACCTTGTGGTGGTAACTGAAGAGGGGTGACTCTTAGATGGAAATGGGCAAAAGGACCCAAGAGCTGAGAACAGGCTGGCTAGCATGCCTGGTCAAGACTTGCCTCTTATTCCCAGGGTTGCCACTAGAAGAAACTTTTCCCCCAAGGTCATCCAGTCAGGGCACAAGGTCCCCTGAGAGGCCGTGAAGTCCCCATCTGTGGAGGGTTCCACAGGCCCACTGGATCAAGCCTGAGCCCATCCCTTTTTACTCCAAAAGACTCAGGCTCTCCCAAGGTAAAAACTGACATCCTTTTAAGCTGGAAATTACACAGACAGCATAACCACAAACATAAATATGTTCCTATCATACTGGAAATAAGCTTTGCTTTCAATTAAGCAGTTGTTCTAAGTATGTCTCTAAAAAGAGACAAAAAGAACTGGCTTATGATATGGAATATTTCTTCCTTGGCATTTTTAGTACACAGGAGCTTAAATTTAGGTTACAAAGCAACCAGCCTGACCTTTTCCCAGCACTTTAAACCCTAGACAATTTCCATGGCACTCAGAGGTTGCTTGGTGCTTTTGAAAACCGGACCACTACTTTGAAATTTTAGGAAACTAACTTCCAGGTTCCAGTCCTGACAACCCCGGCGTAATAAGTTTCAGAGAAGAGTAGTTTTCCTTAGTTAAATACAGACAAATCTTACTGGAGTCAGATATATAGTCAAAAGTTTGAAATGCTTTGTGTCAGGAATACTTCAACTCACTGTATAGGCAAAAAGCAGCAGCTATCAGAAAGAGTTTTAGAAAACACAGATCATCTGGTTTTCCATCTCTCCAAATGGAATTCTGAAATGTCATCAGTTTAAGGTTTCAGATGAAAAGATATTTTTATCCATTTAAGAAAAAAAATCCATTTCCCATGCGTTAGATTCATGTGAAACTCTAATGTTAGAGGATGTGTCCATTCTGCTCACTGATATAAATCGTACCCTGACAATCCCAATGATGGGATTCGAAGTGGGTTGAGCGCCACAGCACCTCATAAGACGATCTGGCTCCTCAGTGCTGTTCCTGCAGATAAGATATAATTCGTGCTCCCCTCGGGCACCAAAGGCAATGTACCAGTGCAATAATCTTCTGAGTATCCCAACATTTACAAATAATTGTAAAGACCTGCTAATATGGTTTAGTTCAGCAGCTCTTCACAGTGCTGAGAGCTGACAGAAATGTCAACTAAGAGGGTATTAAACAGCCTTAAGGATGTCTCGAAGACTTGTGAAGCTGTCATTCTAAGGAACAAGTACTGAGAAGCATGCTGAACATTTCATAATTGTGGCCTCTCCAAGCCCATGTTTTGTTCACAGACCATCCAAAAGCCAGCGTTTTGGGTTTTTGTGAAACTCCCTAACAAATGGCACAAGAAGTACAATGGTGAAGTTACAGAGCAGTTGTAGATGAGTTGTTTGTTCACTTATGTTCAAATTCTGTTTCTAAACCGCTGTTTAGGTTGAATAATGGAAGTGTCAGTGCAACTGGTATTTACATATCTGAACAAAGTGACTTTTCGTATTTCCTCAACTACTCATGCATGCCTTCTGAACTCTTGCAGATACAACCCCAACTAAATAGCTCACCTGAAGTAAGGTATTAATAATAAATAAATATGTTACACTTCTGCAGTATTTACTGCTGTTCTTCCCCCCTCCATAAATAACATACATTTTCCCTTGTAGCCACATTAGTTGAACTAACACTATGTGATGAAACAAGTCAAGGCAGAGGTATATTTTAAATGTACTTAATCACATGGGTAGAGAAAGAACAAGATAAAATTTCGTGAGCCTTAATAAAAATGAACTGTCTGATACACTGGGCGAGCAGTGGTTCTTGAGCTCCAGGCTACACAGCCTCAGAGTCTGGTCCTAACCGCTGGCTCTCAGCAGTTCCATGCGAAGCAAGTGGCAGTGACCTTCATTAATAGATTTTTTGAAAATTAAAGGGGTTTAAGTGTCCTGTAGGACAAATTAAGGGGTTTGATTGATAGAAGTACTTAGAATAGCAGTTATTATAGGGATGACCTGTATCAGAAACAGCGTCACCAGCAGGTCCAAGGAGGTGATTCTGCCCCTATACTCAGCCCTGGTAAGGCCACACCTCGAGTACTGTGTTCAGTTCTGGGCTCCTCAGTTCAAGA
>VWZY01001082.1:79757-112585 GCA_013399075.1 Chloroceryle aenea | reverse complement strand
TGGCACTCAGTGCCATGGTCTAGTGACTGTGGCGGTAATTGATCAAGGGTTGGACTCAATGATCTCTGAGGTCCCTTCCAACCCAGCCTATTCTATGATTCTATGATTCTATGACTCTTTTCACCAGTGGAACGACAAATTCCTCTGAAGCCAGAAGTGCTGAGGCTTGCAGCCAGAAAAAAAACAAAACCAAAACCCAGAAATCCAGATGTATCGACCCAGATGCACCCTGTCTTAATTGTGCTGAAATTAGTGATGTGATCAAGGGAATTTGGTGTCAGCTAAGACAACATTTTGTCCCATCTCCCTCCTGTCAGAGGCAGGGTGTGCTGTGCCGCCCAATGCCTCCAGCAGAACTCTGGATCTCCACCTCTCTCACCATGCTGAGCTGTGGGGCAGGAATTAGTTGTTTGGTACCAGTTCTTGCCAGTGAAATCCTCAGGAAGGCATTCCACAGCTGCTACCCACAGTCACTGGGAAGGCCTAGAAGTCTGTGCCAGCCTTCAAGATCACACTTCAGATTCTCTGTGGACTTGTGACCACCTGTGTCAATGCTCCCAAGACATCTTAGCAGAGCAGCAGTTGTAATTTTTGCACTAAGAAAGCAAATGTAAAGCTCCCATTCATTCTACTTTTGCGGATGGATTGGAGGAGTTAATAATGTAAACGATTGTTAACTTTCTGCTTTGCTACAGATTTGTATGCCTCAACTATCCCATCCATTAAATGGTGTTACCATT
Organism: Chloroceryle aenea; assembly: GCA_013399075.1. Lineage (NCBI taxonomy): Eukaryota > Metazoa > Chordata > Aves > Coraciiformes > Cerylidae > Chloroceryle > Chloroceryle aenea. The sequence continues at coordinate 111,845 of VWZY01001082.1, read as the reverse complement.
AATTCCATTCTTCACATATGCATCTTTAAAGTAAATCTGTAAAAACTGTTAAACACTCAAATCACAGTAAGTAGACATTTATGTATCAATAAGAGATGGCAAGCTTGCACTTAAAAGAAACCAGAAAAAAAGCCATGGCTTTCAGGGTTTTTTTCTAATTATGACTGAGAATATATTTGTCTTCCATAAAAGTGCCACTTTATGTCCTTACTATCAGACTTTTTTTTTAATGCAGTACATATTTCTGAGAAAAAATGCATGCCTACAACAACAAATGTGAGTCAACGAAGAGACAGTCACCCATATTTTATTCTTCTGAAAGTGGAAAATTCAAGTACATAAATCAAAGTGACCCTAAAGCAGTGACCAGCATGCCCTGAGCAGATCAACAGTGGTTTCATTGACCTCCAGACTCATACAGGGTCATATTTTCACACAGATGAACTGGTCTTGAACTGCTTTGCCATTGCACTGTGCACACAGACCCCAGCTGAAATGTGTCTCTGCTTTCTCTTAGGGTAACCTGGATCACTTCCCAAAACACACAAAAAAAATCAACCCCACATTCCATTTTAGAAGTTCTTCTCTGTCCTGTCATTTTTCTGGATGCCTTTCTTCTAGGCTTGATTTTCATAAATACTTTAGCATGAATTTACAGTTGATATTCATATTAAAAACAAACTAACAAAGCAAGCCAGACATAACATTAGAACAGTATTTCACAAACATTCATGGGATTAACCCTGCACTTCTTGGTGGAAGAGAGCACTGAGGCACTGACTATGAAGACGAGGTTCAGCACTCTGCTGAAGGACACCACAAAGCTTCTAGACCTTCAGAGTTCTCTAAATATCATGTTCAAGTATCGTGTTCAGCTGGTGGGTAAGCCCTGTTTGTCTCCCAGCACCAAATGGCACCGAAGGGTCTAGCTGTTTCTCGGCACAGGGATGACTTTCGTCAGAAACAGCATCCCATGGCCACGCAGAACATCTGCAGAACGAGCAGGAGCTGAATCCAAACCAGCTAACTCTCAGTTTATTGCCTTAATTGGAAACTCAGCCTCATCATTATCCTGTCACATCTTTTCACTTGTGCCTTGTGATAGGATGAGGGGCAATGGATTCAAACCTGAGCACAGGAAGTTCCACCTCAACATGAGGAAGAACTTCTTTACTGTAAGAGTTGTAGAGCACTCGAACAGGCTCCCCAGAGAGGTGATGGAGTCTCCATCTCTGGAGACTTTCAAGACCCCCCTGGATGCATTTCTGAGTAATCTGCCGTAGTTCTGTCCTGCTCTGGCAGGGGGGTTGTACTTGATCATCTTCGGAGGTCCCTTCCAACCCTAACATTCTGTGATCTCTCTAGACGCTCTGGGAGTGCTCCCAGGGTGAGCTGGAGAAGCAGCAAGTGAAGGCAGGACCAGCCCGAAATGGGCAGCTGTGCCGGCTAGGTCACCTCCTGGAGAGGTGGGTTCTAGTCTTTACCCTATGGGTTTTCCATAGTTTTTATAAAATAATTATGGCAGCTTTGGAGGTGACTTCTGCAGCAGAACAAAGGCAAAATTTGTCTCTTTCACAGAAACAAATACAATTTTGTTGCCCTGCATTTAGTTTCTGATTTCAGTGCCACCGTTCATATTAATGACAAACACACTGTGGTTTTGTTGCCTTCTTTTTTGCAATGGAAGTGATTTCTCTCTGTCAAAATCAATCATCATATCAGTTTTAATCAGATAAAGCTTTTGGCTTCTACTATCTAAATTACCCTTCCCACAGTGCCTAAGACAAGCATCAGTACTCCATCACAAAATAAATGTGTTGATATTTGATAGCTCATTTGAACACGATGGTATTTGCATCTTAGTTGGTTAGATTTTCATTTAACACAAGTTATGGGTTCACATTGAAAATAAAAACAATACTTCTCTGTTCCTCTTGCTATTCATGTCTACTTTTGTTTCAGCCTAAAATAACACATTGCTGGAGGGTATTTTCTTAACACTGCCAAGCCTGAATGCAAGCCCTGTGGAAAATGTTTGTGTTGGGCTTGCCATGGTCCAGGCTAATAACAACGTGATGATGTATAGGTGAATTCCTGCTCCTCAAGTCCTCTGTGACATACGGATTAGGCCTGCCCTTATCTTCTAAGACATCTGGATGAGTGTCTGGGTTTTAATTTCACAATGAAATCACTGGGGACTAGAGTTATGTTATGTGCTTATGAACAAAGTGGAATATCCCTGGTAAGGGCAAGAGTGGATTACCTTAGATAACTCTACTTAAACCAGGGAACATTTGAGAATGTTGAAGAAAGGAAAGAGGTTCCACCAATAAAAACAAACACAGGCTTAAATTTGTGTTCTGTGTACTAAACATTTTAAAGCTCCTGGAGGTTGAAATATGGCCGCATGTAAAAGGACTGATAAAGCTCAGGGAACTCTTGAAAGACCAGATCAGGCTTCCCAGGACAACTACCAGCACTAAATCCTAATGGCATGCATAAATCATTTGGAGACACATTTATTCAGAAGATGCCACTTTAAAGTCAAAATACTCTGCTTTAATCACCAGAAATAGTATGTGCATGCTAACATTTGCAGAAAAATGCTCTAGGGCAACATGAAATTAGTATCCTAAAATTCCTAAATACATGCTTTTCCTAAAATGAAGATTTTTATCTATTTATGCCTGTAAAACTCTCAGAAAAAAAAAAAAAAAAAAAAGAGAGACCTATGAGAGCATAAAAGGGTCATTCCTGCCTACTACAGCATAGCCATGGACAACATTAGAAACATCAAAGTTCATATGATGTTCATGGTTGGGCTCTGAGTGTCACAGAGCTGAATAATCAGCTTGCCAGCCCTAAATCCCGTGATCCAGGACTACTGCAGCTTCCCAGCTTCGCTGTAGCCCTGTGACTCTATTCCCTTTTTGCAGCCTTTGTAGACATTTCCTTCATGCTCTCAGCCCCTAGTCAGGCTATAATCCCAGGGGCCTGAGCCTGCCTTGCTTACTTGTGGCCATGCTAATGTAAATTTGGGTCTGGCAAAGCAGCCGAGGCTCAGCAACCTGGAGATGGGCTCTTCCCTTGCCCTTGTTTAGCAGCACACAGGAGAAGAGGAGGGAACGGGAACGGGACTGAAAGGCTCAGGATCCCACCTTCTGTTCCAGTACTGGCTGCACAGTGCTCCCCATCTGCTCGTGCAGTTAAGCTGCAGAGGTGCTGAACATTCACAGTGTGGGAAAAATGGAGACACAAATAAAGGCATTGGGAGTAAAGCCACCCAAATTCCATTTTGTTTTGCATATTAGCAACAGGTCTTCTAATCTGTTTATTAAGTTAAAAGCAACCCAGACATATTGAAAGCTTTTAGTAAACCACAGAGATTAATATATACTTAGGAAGGTTTCTGTTAATACACTATTTTAGTTAATAAATGTGCAACCAGCTATTCCATTTTAAATAAGTAACAATATAACTTGCAGAAGTTGTTGGGGTTTTTTCCCTTAAATATTGATAGGAAGTACAGTAGGTTTCACTGCAAACCTTGGAAAAAAACTTCTGTTGACTTTGATGGGGCCAAGATTTCACCCGAGATTTTTTCATTTTTCATCACCACAATTAAATAAAACATTTCCCTCCTCTTTATTTATATACACTACTCACAGTTTCTCTGCCTAGATAGGAAAATATTTTTTTAAGTTAAGTGTCTGTGCTGTTCCCATATAGACAAGTTGTTCTATTTAGACTAATCCAATCATGAAAAGAGCTAAATGAAGTGTCGAGCTTTCTTTTTGATCCTCGGATTAACAACAGTTTTAATCAGTAATAGATCTTACAGGCGATGCCTCGCAAGTAACGCAAGAGAAGTATATCAGTTTCTTTTCTGAGCACTTCACCTGCTTACGTAACAAGAAATCAAAACACAGGTCCCATCATTATTGTTCATATGCTAGATATAAAGTTAGGAAGGTCCGTGCAACTGAACTTTCTCTGCTGTTGAGTGACTACAGGCTGTAACACATCAAAGGGAAAATCCTTCCCTTGCCCTCTGTGGTGCCCAGGATGTCGTTATGTGCCTTTCTTGGGCATTATTCACAACTGGTTCTTAACAAAGTAAAATGTCTAATATCCCACCAAAAAGCCTCAGGTCAACCTTGTGAGCACACATGTCCTTCTTGGCTGGAAAGCTGGTGGAGACCTTTAGTTTATGAAATTATACATTACTCTGATCCACTCGAAAGACACTGGAGAGATGGCTGAGACTTATTTTTCTTTACATTTTGCATGGAGACCCTACAGCTCTGGGCAAGGCAGACAACAGCCACGGAAGGTTGTAGTCAATCTCACTGAAGCTGTTGCCACCACCAGGTACGTGCTGCACTCCTCCAGCAGCAGTTACACCTCTGTACTGCAGGGCAGAAGGGGATGGTCTCAGTATCCCAACTTTACAGACCAATGTATTAGCTTAAACCACTGGTAAGATGCTGGAGTAGTCTTTCCAGTTGTGCCGTAAGGGCAAACAGCTGGGTGGCAGCTGCGTCTGTGAATCGTGCATTTATCACGGGGAGCTGTTGCCAAATGGAAATTGAGTCAGAGCCCTAAAATCAGATCAGAGGTTTCGGTGTGTGGCTAGAAGCCAGGTCACGTGCCTAAAGAGTCTGGGCTTAACCTCACACCTTCTAGAAGACAGTAGGCTAGTGAGAAGGAGTTTCCTCATCTTTGACAAGCTAACAGGTGTGCCTGGGGATGGAGGCAAAGCTCCAGGTTGCCAGAGGAAAGCAAGAAAGCTCCCGAGACCGTGCTTGGAATTGGAATCTGACGCTTTGTGTCTCCCACCTCCAACAACTGTGGGTAGGCTGAGCAAATTAACTTTCAGTGTTCAAATGCAGGCACCAGCCCTGAGAGCAGCAGTGGTACGGCACCCACCACAGAGGCAGGCGCGGCCTTCCCTCGTCAGTGTGTGCGGGCCCACCTCTGCTACACACCTCTCCTGCTGCTCTGCGGCCGCCCGGCCTGTTTGGTCTTGCCAACACATGTACACCTAGAAGGGCCAATCTTGCAATCGTTTACTCAGGCACATGGGTTGCACATAAGTAATGAGCTGCTAGCATCCCAGCATGTTAGACAATATGCTGACAATGTCATAACATTATTTCATCCTTCTTAAAAGATAAGACCCAGCCTGTTCTAACCTGCTCAGGTCATTATCTTGTTACCACAAGATCCCCTGTCACTAACCAGTTTAGAGTATGGAAAGCTATAATTTGCACTAAAATGAATTATGTATTGTTTACAGTTTACCATTAAATTTCAGTGAACAAAAACAAGCATCCAGGATGCCTCTTTCTAGGTCTTCCAGAGGAGTTTAAATGTACAAGAAACAAAAGTCTTGATGCAACAGCACTAGAAATAGGCTGGTGCCGGGCTGGCTAATTTTCACACTAAGTTACTTAAAAGCAAGAAGGAAAACAGCGAAGATCTTTATATGAGCCATCAAAAAGCCTGGCTGCAAGTGGTTCCAATTTGCTTTAGTAATTAAATCGAAAGGAGTTTAAGGGTTTTTCACCCAGGTCATTTACTACTTTGGAATTTTACTGCTTGCTTTGCAAAGAAAACAAACTGGAATGAGTCACTAGTGAGTATAAAGAGTGGATGAACACTGCTAAACAAACCAAACAGTGAGCTCAAGTGGATATAGAAAACACAAGTCAGAATTCTAAATATGGATCTGAGAATAGTGTAAAAGGATTAGACGTCTTTGTCACATGAAGAGGAAACCCGCATGCCAGCATGCCTTTCCAGTGCAAGCAGCCACTGATCAAAGTAACATCTACCAGTTTGTAAATATGCTAATCTTCATGTTTACACAAAAGTGTCAGCACTTGCTTTACATCACAAAGAGCCTCATACAGTTGAAGATTAATTACTTCCAACACTGAGATAGTGTGCAAATACTGGTTTCACCAGAACCATACCTTTTGCTCTATTTGCACAGCTCAGCAGAGGTGTATGTTGCTAAGACAGATAATTCAGGGCCACTTACAAAGTGTCAAATATCTCCAGCTTTATACAGACAGATAGGCATTTGGCTGGTGTATTTTGGTGATTATGTGGAGCAGGGATTAGGCAGGTTTAGGCTCCAAATTCTAAGTGCTGGATGGAAAAATATTTTTGTCTTTTTGTAGGAATTTTAGCTCTGAATAGCACTATTTCCCTAAACCTGGCTTGTGCTTTCAGCTTTTACACTTAACACGTGATTACAAAACATTAAAAGCTGTTTTTTCCACTCACTGCATTAATATCACTTTCCTGCATTACAGTGGCTTAGAGCCACCTCACAGTCTGCTGGGCTCTTGACAGCTTCCATATCTGCTTGCTGAATGCCCTGTTCTAACTCCTGTTTAAAGAAGGGTGAAAACTATGCTGGAGACACGCAAGTACCTCATTTTCTAATTGTGAGGTTCAGGAACCTTCATCTGTGCTATAAGACAGGGAGAATAGTTACAATGCACACTGAGGCTGAGACCAGTTCCTTGTTGCATTGTTGCAGCAAGGAACGACAACAAAAAGACAAAGCCAAGGTAAAACTGGATTTCCAAGGTTGACGTGTTTGCAACATCTCTGGTAAAGATATTCTACATTTTCATGTCCATTACCCCCTAGAAAAACCATGATTTAGTTCTAATACTAAAGGGCTACCAGCAATAATTTTTAAAAAAGAGGAAAAAAAGGGATTGCTTTCAAGTGGGAATGCTTAATTCTCATCACCTCTCCCTCTCTGTTAGTGCTCAGTCCAATGATGGCCACAAGAACGTCACCACTTGCCAATAAACACTATCACATTTGTTTCCTATTCTGAGCAAAGAAAAAAAAAAAAGTGGGATGTTGGCAAATGCTAGCATTACAGGACTGCCAGAGTAAACAAGAGTGAATAGATGAGGATAATTTGGGTATTTAAAGAAAAGAGAATCAAAGGCAATGTTTAGAAAGTGAGAAAGAAATGGCTTCCATGTGAAACACCAAACCAGAGCAGAAATTCTCCCCTATTAAATCCTGAATGATGTGTTTCACGGGAGTCCTTGCTGTCCAAGTCAGCCAGTCCTGCACTGCTCTCTTTGCTGTGCATCAACAAGCTGGCACTGGCACCGAGAGGGGCTCTCAAAGCAGAGGGGCTGACCATAGCCAGGCAAGGCTGACAAGGTGACACAAGGGCCACTGTGTCCCCTGTCTCTGTCCCCGTGAAGACAGCTCCGAGCCAGCAGATCCCAGCCCAGGCGGCTGCCCAGGCAGCATGGCAGCAACAACATGTGAAGCAGAGACCGAGGCTGGTGTGGTTAAATCAACATGCTCCATCTCACGTTTGCATAGGGCAACACAATCATCAGATTAATTACTAATTACAGTGGATTGCTCCTAAGTAGGTTCACAGCAATAATACTAATAAAAGGACTAAAAGAAGCATTATTAGCATAGTTAATTATATGACTATTGGCAAGATTATTGATGGAGATACAAAATGTTGTTAAACAAGAAAGATACGTTTGACATTGCTTAAGAGAAGCTTCGTTATTGCTTCATATCTTTTTGGACTTTTCTAATCATCTCATCTGTGTTCTGAAAGTGCAAAAAAACCAGTAATTATCTCTGTGTGATCTTTGACTAACAATTGTTTGTGAATCTAAGGGAACAACAGTGTTTCTAAAATGTAAATTAAGCCAGTAATCTTTATCAGCATAAAACCTTCAGCCACACTGGACTAGGTTGTGGGAATCTGTTGTGTCATGAAAGCAGACAATAGTAATTTATTGGTTTAGTCATAATCCTCTCAGTAGTCCAGATTGCTGTTGCAAATTTGTTAAAAATCTGCTACCATTCACTGAGCAACAGTACAACACCTGAAGCAATAACATGGGTGGGGAATGTAAAGGAGCACTCGGATATTCATGTGTAGCACGAGTTAAACAAGGCCACAGAAAAGGATCTGAGAACAATGTTGCACAAACCAGAGGGAGATTCCTGTTCTCCCACAGCATACACGCAATTTAATCTCCAAACAGAGATTCAGTTTAGCTTTTCAAATGCTTCAAAAGTATGAAAAACATATTGATTCGGCAGTTAATTCTCATCCTTTACAGAGTGGCCACATGTTCCTGTGGAGGACCTACTCCAAGAAGACACCACCTCCATAAAACCACACTCCCATTTGAAAAGTAATTTTATTAATGCACACTATTTTCTCTTTAATTTTTCTTTATTTTGTGCACTTGGCAATATATGGCTCACTATTCAGTCATCCACTTGGCTCATTGTTTAACATAACAACTTCAAGAATAAATATTAATTTAATACTAATAAATATTATTTTGCCAAAGGAACTGAGGAGCAGCGGACGTATGTATGACTACCTTTAATCCATGTTTTGAAAGAGGCTGGACTTACTCCCCTTTAAAAATATCCTAGAAGACAAATCCTTGTTGGAGTTTAACTTTGGCAGCAGATACAGTTACAGACTCTCAGTGAAAGGGAGAGAGAATTGGTACCAAGTGATATAAATCTGTTTTCAGAGCAGTACTCAGCAAACAAACAATCCTCCCAAGCTCTTCAAGGAAACACAGCACAGTACAGATGGTTGCATTAGCACATGTTTCCCCCAACATTATGTTTTGGTTATGTTCTGATCACTTAATGCTAGTCATCACATTTTATGAACCTCGCCCATGAAAACTAACATGCAAGCTGAAATTTAGGACTCCTGACCTTTAACACAAAATGGCCATAGGTGTTCCCACAGCTGTTAAATAAACCTATGTTTATGGAGTCATAAATGTAGTGCAGGTGAAGTTTCCAGTGATGTAATAACAACTTCCATTGCTGCGGTTTGTCATTTATACAGCAGTGTACCATCACCGGTGAATATTGTTTTACAATAACAGCACAGGTTCCTTGGATTAAATCACTCTTTCTTCATTTATGAGTCATTCGACCTTTAACCTTCCAGAGGAAGATCAAACCACTTCTGAAGGCCCCACTCTTTTAACCCAGGAGCACAACAGTTGGTTAGATAACTAAGGAGGTTGGTATGTGCCCCCAGGGTTTCACAAACAACTGTCCTAGATCTTTTATAAGATAATCTTAACATAATCATGTAGCCACAAATTGTCGTGTAAATTCCCAATTAAAAACACCAAATAGGAGCTGTAAATCATGACACAACTGCCACCTTTTCAGGACTGAAATACAGTTTGAAAAGCAGTAGAAAAACTCTTGTTTGTGCTTGTTCCAGCACTCAGCAAGGCAACAGCAGAACAGTCGGTTTGATTTACAAGTGAGCGACAAAGCGACAGGATGACTGAAACTGCTGAAAATTTAACCTAAGCAGCAGTGGAGAACACAGAACATACAAAACTGCTCCGTCTTCCATTCAGGACTCTGCTTGTAAAAATGAGCACTTGTGTTGGCACAGCTCCACACCCTCTCCTTGTCCCAGTTCACATTAAATTGTAGTGCACTCCTGCTAGAAGGATTGATGGCAATTTGGGGGGTGGGAGGAGATTTTCTTTTAAAAAATGGCAGCTTAATTACAATACAAAACGTTAGACAAATAAACAGTCATTAAAACCCTTGATTCATGGCTGACTGGCTTCTTTCCACGAACTTTAGCAAAGTTTGGATCAGATCTGAACACATTACCCCAAGCCTGAGCATGGAGGGAAACACCCCAACGGCTGCAGCGCTTCAGCAGGGATCCAGCTGAGCTGCCGACTCAGGGTGGGTGCAACATATTCATCAGGCCACAGATAGCACAGGTGCCTCAACCTGAGGCATCTGCTCATCTTCTGCCAGCATCAAAAGTCAATGTTCATTTCCTTTACAAAGACCACGTTCTAGCCTAAATAAGTTCAGGCTCAGACTTCAGTACTAAGCATCCTGTCTGCTTTCTCTTCATGTGCACACTCAGTCACACACACACACAAACACACTCCTTCCCTCTGACAACCTTCCCCACTCTGGCAGTCAGAAGCATGAACAGAATGGGTTTTATAGGTTGTGCATAAACAACCCTAACAATTAATTTAAAAACTTTTAAGGCATTCTGTAAATATGCAGCTGCTGTCAACAAGCAGACAACAAATGCAGATTGACTTTTTCTCCTCCTACTTCTCACTTTTCTGTATTTCCCAACACTTGCCAGAATGTTGTGGTGACAGATGCAGACAAGAGATGCTTTACTAAACACGTCCTTGATATCTGCATAATCTCCTTTAATATATATCATTAACTTGGGCCAGTCCCATGTTATTGCTTCTGCAACATTGCTAGCACATCATGATCTGGAAGGAGCTATTTATTGTTCCAAGAATGCAACTCTCTTGTCCAACCAGTCAGGCCTCAAAATTTTACTTATTCATCCATTTTAGCTTCTGTTCTCTCTGGTACCTAATACAGAAAGGACTAAAATGAGAACTTGCAGTCACTATCTTGCAATATAACAACATTCCTCCCAAACACTTTTCCACGCTGCTGAAACCTCAGCATCTGCAAATCCTAAATTACACAAATGTACTGTTGTCATTGATGAAATCCCTTCTCTAATAATATTTTTCAAGTGCAAAATATAGTCAGTTGTGCTTGTAAGGTGCACAGGATTTGAATCCTTTGAAGGAAACCTCAGGCATCTCACGACAGAAGAGTTTTGGAATTGTGCAGGGGATGCTTTCCTCTGTGGTAAGGAATTTTTTTACCTATCTGGTAAAAAAAAATGCACTTGGGTTACCTGATAGAAACAAATTGCATCAGAAGAGATCTGGAGAAATCAGTAGTAAGAGGCACGTGCTAAAGGAACAGCATGTTGAAGTGATGGGCAAGGTCAGATTCTCAGCCTGAGCATCCTGGACTGATGGCTTGGGAAGTCAGAGCTATTTCTCCTACCGCAGGTTTACTGAGTCAGCCCCAGCACCACAGGCCCTCAGCAAATAGCCTCAGATGGGGCAGCCTGCAGTGAGGAAGCGCTTGGATGTCCAACTCTCACAAAAGAAAAACAAGTCTGGCTAAAGGCTCCCTTGCTGTGATGCAGCAAGAGTTTATGGTCCCTCAAAGGAATGACCTGGCTCCCTGATAAGCCACTGCTGTTCAGTGCTCAACAGAGCACCATCATGCTGGCCAGGAACGCCAGGCGTAGGCTCAACTCATTCAGAAATGCTCTCCTGCTTGACATGGCCTGCTCCACCACACTGCTCTGAGCCATCCTCTTCCTAGAGGGTCCCACAGCAAGCCCTCCTTCACTCTTCCAGGCATGGACCACATTTTATGTTAGCAAAATAGCCGCTTGCTTTATCTCAATAACCCTGTGTCTCTTCCCTCACTTTCTGTTTTTAATTTCTTTTGTCTTTATGAGGACAGCTGTCAACTTATCAGAGGATGAGACCAACAGCCTCTCCTTTATTCTTTGCCTTCTCACCATGTCCAGCAATAGAGATCCTATGGGAACATTGGTAACACCTCACCCAATCTGGCACTACTGCCCAGCATGCTACTATGGCCAAATGTACCAAAGGTCCCAGTTTTCCTGCATAACTACTTCCACACAGCTTTTGCAATCCTTCCTTTTGGACTAATCTGCTCAGATTACGACATTTTCTATAGACTTCTTAAGAGTGGCTGTTTCAGGTGTCACTACAGATTCATACCATGTGCTCCCCAGGAGTACCTTAAGGCTATGGGGACAGCTGCATATAGTACCTGGCCTGCTTCATTTGTAAGGAACTTTCCAGATGCTAAAAATTTAATCCTCACACCATGCCAAGAGACTATTCTGCTTTAGGCCACAGGGAACATCTAGAATCATTGCAATGAGAGTCAACAGGAGATGCCTAGAACACGAGCATTGTTGATCTGAACTACTATCCTCTATCACTGTAACAATCCACTGCATGTCTGACTAAAAAATCAGACTAATGTCTGCTCAAAAAATGCCTGGCAATGTCCGCTAAAAACATGACAGAATTTACACAACTACAGAATGGAGGCAGGCAGAAGCAATTTTCTCTTTTGTTTTGAGCAAAGCTACCAGCAGTTGTAATAGAAATAAAGCAACCAGGTTCAGCAGATGACCAAAAATGCCAGGAAGGAGATAAAGTGCTACCCACCTTCAGATCCACCGGTATCTGTATTTTTTTAAATCTTCATCTGTTATTAAGCTTTCAGTACCGGACTGGCAATATTCAGGCCCTGATTTACATTTATTATGGAGATGAACATTACTGAAAACAAGCACAGCAGGAAGGAGCATATTGCTCTTTAGCTTTTGGTTTTTTGATAAGCCATTGCCATTGTGAAATCTCTCCAACTGCTCATGAAACTCTGGCAAACTGAAACGAGATCCTTTTGCCCAAGCCCCGTAACACAGAACCTTGTGCCAGATGACTCTGTTTCTTGCATGCGTAAAATTCGTTTCAATCAGTTGACAGAAGGTTTGGGGTTTTCCAAATGTTGTGAACCTGGTTGAGATTATTGAAATCCTCAACTATAGGAGTGTTGGGTTACTGTTCTTTTAAAGCATGCTTCCTCTGACAACAAAATGTAATTAAGGAGGCCACTGCTGTCATGTTACGGTCTCTTTTTAGAAGTTCTGGAAGAATGTAAAAAGGGCATAACAAAAGTTGCTTAACCTTCCTAGAAATAAACGTTCCTAACGTTCTTACATCTTCTCTTTGGTGAATGTTGGTCACAATGATGAAACAATTTAAAGGAGAAAAGGTCATGGCAAAGCAGTGAACTTTATATGCTCTTCAGCTCAATAAAAGTTTCCCAATGTATTAGCATGGGAAAGGCATGCCCAGCAATATGAGAGAAGAGGATGGATTTCAGATTCTCAGTAGGCTGTTCGGAGAAGAAAGGCTTTGGGGATCTGTGTGAATCACAACAACAAAAAAATGAAACACTTGCAAATTTTCCATCTTATCTATTTTCAGCAAAAGGGAGAAAAACTAGGTTCAATCCTTCCACCCAATATTCAACACACACAAAGCAGAATAGAAAACCAGTTACCTCTCTTCTAACATCGTGTTGTATTCAGGGTAGGTTCAAAAACTGGTATGGTGAAACTCGTCCCTAATTTGTGTCAGCACCTACAGGCAAAAAAGAGAAATTAGAGTTAGGAAGATTATATTAGGCTCTGTCTTGAAAATTAAAATCAGAACTATTTTTTTATCATATGCATTTGCTGTGTTTGCTTATAAAAGCCAGAGTATTCCAGAAAATTAAAAAAATAAAATAAAATCATCTCCAAGTTGTTCAGAAAGCTTGCTAGAAAATTCACCTTTTCCTCCTTGTTCTCATACTGCCAGCACAAATACAACTCCTCCTAATCACGTAAATGTCAAATCTTTACATTTTTATTTTCTATTAAAGCCAAAGTTTCTGCAGAAAATTTGAAACAAATAGGAACTAAAATCAACACATTTCTTGTAATTTCTTAAAAAATATTTTTCTTTTAAAAGTGGCTGGAGTTAATTTTATTTTCCTAAGGCAATCTTCTTTTTTTCCTCCCTAATTTTAGAAATTGCACTGGGAGAGTGATTTTGGTTTTATATATTATTTCCCAGAGTATGCTTTCCTCAAAATCTCCACATAAATCCTTTTTAAAGCTTACTCTGCTTTTCACCATTCTGGAAGGTTCACTTTTTAATGTATTTCTGGACAGCATTAAAAGAATATTTTTTTTTCCCCAACACCATATTTTACAAACATTTGTAAGGATTATTTGTATTAGGTCTCCCAAGTAGTCACAGCATCAACTGATTCTAAAAATTGCACTGATCCAGTCAAGAAAGAAATATATTGTGCTATGTGACCAAACAAAGCCACTCCAAACTTTTAAGTCCTGAATATTCAAAATCTCCATGAGTAAACTGTAACCAAGAAAAATCCATTATAACCATTTGAAAAATGAAAACTTGAGAAAGTTGTATCTGTTTGTGAACAATTCATGAGCACAGAATGAAGTGCAATTCATAGAATGAATTATTCTTTGTGAATTATTGGCCCAGTATTATCCTCGTAACCAATGAGACACATGATTTACATTTCTTTTACAGGCGATAGTAGCTAATTGATGTCCTGGTGTGATATGGAATGAAGCACAGTCATATAAATAAATTGTTTCCTAAATTCTTCACAAAAACACATTAATATCTTAGACACCATGCAATTGTATGCAGTGAACACTGCTAAGACAGTAATCGTGTCATCAAGAGTTAATTTATTCTCAGCAAGTCCATGTAATGCAGATATTAATCTCCCGGAGCACACACTGTTGTTCAGGGTTAAAACATTCACAGCTCCTCAAACATAAACAAGTCTCACATCTGCAGCTGCTCCCCAACAGCTAAACTGAGCTGCTGCTCAATCAGGATTTGTCACTTAGCTGCCTTTTTAGAAGAATAAGTAAAGAAAACTCTGAACACAAAGGGAGGGTGAGCTTGCTCATATTTCCAGAGATCTTTCTGCTACCTATAGGTTACAGCTCCTGAGTTATGGGTGCAGACGAATTCTTTAGAAGTGAGCAATGCGAATCTCGGCAAGCAGCAGGGCTACAGTCAAGACTCAGAAGAAACACTCTTTTGAGATGACAGTTTGAATGTAGACATGACTTTAAAAAACCCAAATCATTTCCTAAATCCACCTTGCTACATATTACCTTAGTTTGCCACCGTGCAATTAAAAATTGAAATACCGACAGCAGAGCAAAGCTAATGGTGACAATGCAGGGCTCGCTGTTGGCTTGCTGTTCCAGGCAGCCATCAGGACATAGGATCATAAGGGTTGGAAAGGACCTCTAGGATCATCAAGTCCAACATTCATCCTAACATCTCTCTATCCATTAGACCATAGCCTCAAATGCTACATCTCCTGTTTTTTTAAACACCTCCAGGGATGGTGACTCCACTGCCTCCCTGGGCAGCTTGTTCCAGTGCCTCACCGCCCTCTCAGTGATGAATTTCTCCCCAGTATCTGATCTAAACCTCCCCTGATGCAATTTGAGGCCATTTCCTCTCGGTTTATCATTAGTAATTTGGGAGAAGAGACCAACATGAGCCTCACTACAACCTCCTTTTAGGTAGCTGTAGAGAGCAGTAAGTTCTCCTCTCAGTCTCCTCTAATGTACAGGGCCACCACTCAAGTCACACCAAAATGACCCTTGTCACATCCAGTGCATGACAAAAACAGAAGCAGCCTCTGAAGAGGTGGCCACCACAAACCCCACAAGCCTTTAAGCATCCAAACTCAGGGCAGGGCAACCCCACATGCCCCATGCCTCAGGCAGCAGTGCACAGGGCAGGGGGAGCCCTGGGTCTGCCCCTTCCCTCTCCGTGCTGCTGCCTCTGGGGAAAGCTGTGAACGAGAGTATTTTATACACTTCCCTGAGGTGGGGTTTTCTTTCTTAATTCTTTCTTCTTCTCCAGTTGGCTGCCTTTAATATGGGCTCAGCACAAAGGCGTTATGATATCTTCATCAACCATTTGAAAGCTCTGGGTCAGAAGCTCTGAGATTTGAAGGTAGAACGGCACTAATTGGTTGAATGGCCCTTTTGACCATAGTCAATTTCTACTAATTAGAAAAAAGAATAATTAGCTAATGTTGGTTAAGAGCTTTGAAGATGAATAAGCTATGGGGAAAGCACTAGGGTCTATTAGTGGAAAGAAAGTTTGATCCCTTTTAAAATTTGTATTTAAGCGATTATAAATGGACCAAACATAACGGCTAACCACTGCAAGATTAATACAATGTCTTTGGGGAAATTACAGTTTATATTATACAATTAAATATTACACAATCGCTTTATTTTAAGGACTCCTCCTTGGAATTTTCTATTTAGTTCCGGTCAGTATGTTTTTGATATGTCATTTAATCCTTCCTTTTACCCAACTAATTTGGAAGGGTAAGTTATAATTACTATATAATAATAATGGCAATGGTTAGACAAGTAAATGTGAGTCTGCACCTGAGAAACAGCATATTATAAGAATCTAGTATAAACTACTCAAGCATGTTGTTTTCCCTTCACTGGATGCTTTGTACACTTACAACTCTTTCCAGAGCAGCACAGAAAACACCTTCACAGAGTGGATGCGATGGGCCACATCCTGAGCTGGTAGATCAGCACAGCCCTGTTCTTCCCCACAGTCTAAAGCAGTAGTAACCCCTCTCTGAAATGGCAAAGATGAAGATCTTCCTCCTTCTTGCTGAATTCTGGAGGTATTTGGTATGAAAACGTACATTCATAAAAGTCTCTTTTCTTTGCAGAAAAACATGGCACACACTGTCCAGGACTTGAAACACTGCTGGGGCACCCACTGAGAGTACTCTGTTTCGCAGTAAATATTCCCTTCATTTCCAGCTGCTATAAAAAAGGTCCATCATTTGTGTTACCACTTGTACAGAGCCTGTTCCCATCCAGCTACGCTACCAGATACTTTAGCTCCAAAGGCATGGCCAGAATTCCAGCATGAGTAACACACTGTACTTCTCCTGCAGGGAGAACTGTACTTCGGCTTACCAAACCAGCCACTCCTCAGAGACACCCCTATAGCACGAGGTACATGCTTGCACATATTAGTGTACGTGGCTTTTCTCCCCTCCCTTATAAAACTGCCACTCAGAAATAATTTAGCCCCTGTTAGCTGGAATGATAAATGGAAGATATATTTGGCAACCTTCATACCTGGTTTCCGTCTTGGCTCCTCCTCTTGCTCATAAAACTCAAGATGAAATTACCATCCCACTGTCATTACTATTCCACTGCCAAAAAACATCTGTATAGTTTATATATGGGGTAGAGAAAAGAAAGGAGTAAAATAAGCTTTGGATTTCTATGTTGATTTCTACTCTGATTTGTAGACACATGATGCAAAGCCCTCGGGTCTGATAACATACTATTCGTGCAGGAGTAAACTAAACGAGGTGTCATGATGTGAACAATCAAGGTTTAAGCATCTTTTGACATCTCAAGTTCAAATAAAAGTAAGAGGAACATTGCTTCTTTCCAAGGTGGATATATGCTGCATTGATCTACTGTGCTGTGTGGGCTTCAGAAATAAGAAAAGAGAGTCTCTGTCTTCTGCATGTGGCAATAAAAATTAATGACATGATCGGTAAGAAAAAGGAATTATCCAGTGGATTTGGCTGTTGGGTGACCTACTGCCCACTGGATTTGCACTGGTCTTTTAAGATGCCTTCTTGAAGTGGGAAAAATAATATTCATCTCTATCCATAAGTGCATGAATGTATGTGTGAATATATAACTACTATAAAATACAGCTGTTAATATATTAATAGCTTTTGACTTTTTTTTCCAAAAAGGAACAAGTTGTAGCTCAGTTCAGGAGCAAATATTTTCAGCCAAAATCTGCCCCAAGCTTTAAACAGATGATTACAACTTTCCAGAAGGTTGACAGTCTGCCAGGCAAAGCCAGTCAAATCACAGGGGATCAGCACGAAGAACCTGTTGTTCTCACAAACCCAAAGTTGAGTTTCAAGGAACTGCAACCATGACAAATCACGAGTTTGTGGATGTCAGTACACCAGGGATGGTGTACTGGTGTACAATAGTACATTCTCATGTACTATTGATCTCTAGGGTAAAGGAAGTCCAGAGGGAAGCTACCTGAGTGACATTTTAGCTTTCATGTTGAAAGGGAGGACAGTGAACAGCTGTGCAGATGGAGCCCTGCATTTCCCTAGCAGCTCTACTGTCCCAATGCCTGCTGTGGGTCTGGGCAGAGAACTTATTCCCAGCAGCCGGATGGGAATACTGTAATGAAGAAAAAAACAGNTGTTCTTGTCCCACTCTGTACATAGCTAGAAAATTACATATACATCTAACATAAAAATAGCAACGAAAGAGCAATACTCCAAATACTCCAAAATACTCCAAAGCAAGTCCTTCCTTAGAAGTAAGAAAAAAGGTGACAAAACAGATGAAGCATGTGAATAAACTGGCACCAGTGTTTCCAAAACCACTGAAAGCAAAGGAAGATCCAAGAAAACACTGATATTTATATATCTGGGGTTTTCTATCAGATCTTGCAGTGTGACAACAACACATGTCAGTATCAGCAGAGGTCCTGCTGGCAACACCTTGAAAACTGCGTGGAGGTATAGAAAATAAACAGCACTAGCTGTGATTTCTGTGATAAAATACGAACATAAGGAAAGCCTCTTGGGATCCATAATCTGGAATTGTCACGGGATACAGATTGTCTGTCTTTCTGATAAAAGATGTCAGTTCCTTTTCTGGGTTTTAAACAGAAAGAAGCACTTGTGATTATTAGGCTGGCTGTATACCATGAGGTCTGTTGACAGAATCACTACACACAGCAGATGTGTCTGCTTCACCCATCAACGTTCCTAAAAGTTCTGTATCAAAAGAACAGTGCAGCCCCATCTCAGCCATGGAAAACCCAAGTCCCTGACTCCAGAACTCCTAATTTCCCCTGGTATACACAGTGGAGCCAAATCTCCTGGTATCTACAGAGATCAAAAGCTTTCACTAGGTTATCCCACATTAGGCATTCATCATTTAAAAAGCAGCCTCTGAATTCAGCTCGATGAAAGGTCAGATTGTTGTTGCCATTTTGTAGAGCTGAAGCTGATGCCGTGAGGTGCGCAACGTTTCACCGGGGAAGGATGCGCACCCTGAGCTAGCACAGACGCGCACCCTTGGCGGGCAGTACTTCCAGGCTTTCAGGAGGGCAGCCCAAGCTGCAATATGCTGCTTTTAATATTAATGAAGAGATGCATTCCACACTGAGAATGATTACATGCAGGTACCTTTACTACTCCAAAGGAAGAGTAGACTGAAATATTGAACTTTCTACAGCCAGCATCAACTCTACTGTCAACCCAGTGACTAGAGAAGTAAACCCTAAACAAAACAGGCTTGTTGCCTAATGTTGACTTGATAGCACCAGACATTTTGTCCAAGTGACAGTAATAAAGCAGAACCAACATGAGCTCTCTGAAAACATGTCTCTGGGATGAATCAGCAGCAGTTCCATTTTGCGCACCACAGCCTGGCTGGTGAAGATTCCCCTGGTTTGCACAGCAAACACCAGGACCTGCACTTCTGCAAACCCCTACTAAAGATGACTAGAGGAACTGTGGGTGTTTGAAGAACACCAAAGCTTGAAATGGCTCTTCTCAGAGCAGAGTGCTGGGAGTGAATGGATCTGTCAGTGTGGGTGAATCTAAACAACAATGCTCTCCTCATGGCAGCAATCTGGCAAAAGCAGAGAGACATCAAATATGTTCTTTTCTGGCCTGATGTTTGCCCAACGGAAATTGCACAGCTCTCAGCCACTCCACTCCCCAGATTTCCCAACGCCCTCAACCCAGTACAAACTAGTACAAACTGCTCTCCAGTTTCTTACACAAAACCAACCGCAAGGGCAAACAGTAAAATCTAGAACGTCACGCTGACCCAGTGAGTCATCCATTTCTCTACTGACTTCAGGTGTACAACACTACCCCAGGAACGTGACTGGTCTCCCTCCTGCACTAGTTATAACCCAAACTACCTCTGCTCAGATCAGTGGTGCTGCACCTGGCTGTCCAAGAGAAAGAGCTTTTATCTCCCACCATTACAACCCCAAGCCTGAAAGTGTTGATTTCTGCATTAAATTCTTCCGAAACACCATTTCCACCCACACTGCTGCTTGTGACTCATATTTGCTTCACTACCAAGTGTGGGAGAAGAGCCTCAGCCCTGCCTGTTCACCTTAACGCTCCTCCTGTGGTTCCTTCTGCTGCCCAAAAGGTCAATGCATCATCTACCAAACCCATGAGGCCCGTACAGACCCCTTCCAGACTGCCACGTGGCAACATCATCATCTAAAAACTCTTGTTCATTTTTTTTATGACTTGAAAGGCCATCCAGAAAAAGCAAAAACACCCAGTTCACAAGAACCACCTGTCTTCTACTGCAGACCACCAGTAAGAGGACATTAGGAAAGGAAGAGGGAACTCACACAGAAATGGAGACTCGCTGACACTGTATAATAAAATCCCTACAGTTTAAGCCCACTGTAAGGGCACAGGGAGGAGTTAGAGCTTAGGAAGCTGCCAATGTTAATGTCACTGACAGTTTCAGCTTATTAGCCATGCAAATGCTCTTCATGCAAATGAGAGCTACACAGTGATTGAAAAAACATTCCTGCATTCATTAATCGATATTCATGATGTTTCTTAACCTGCCTTCTCCTCTCTTTCCCCTACATCTCCACCTACTTCTGAACTTTTCTTTCACCCCTTCCCTAGAGCATAGCAGCTAAATGCCCAGCATGTAATCTATGTTGATGAGCAAGTAATTTCATTAATTAATCCAGGAAGCTGGGTATTGCAATATTTTTCAGGCATTTTCTTTCATTGGAAGCCTGGCTTTCAGATGGTTTTCTGCAAGTGTGTAATGTCAGAGGAGTACTGGGGAACAGAGTGAAGAGTCAAGTCAGCTTCATTGGACACTGGATGCCTGTTGTCCAAAGCAAGCAGCTCCCAACAGCCAGGTCCAAAACACAGAAATCAAAAGAAATACACTTTTTTCACTGACTACAGTGGGCTTTGGATCAAATCAGTGAGCTTCACTATCTCTGCAATGTTATAAAACTCAGGTTTGCAGAATCAGAGTGAATGAATTACTGATGCCTGCCCCCACTTTAATGTTTGTCCTAGTCTGATAAAAACATCATGTCACGATATTTTTTTTTCCTGTTTGTCTCTTTTCTGCTTTCTTGAAAATACGTTTTGATTATGCCAAAAGGGCAAATGGCCAGTTTAACTGACTTGAGCCTTTGATCCTCATGAGTTACTTGTCTCTTCAGCAAAGTTCTCATTTGAAGTCCTTTCAGCACCTGATTTATTAACAGTCGGGTGGAGTTAGGCTGTTTTGCAATTCCTGAGAAGCTGATAATAAATCTGATGCTCGTATCACAGGTGGTGCTGATATTTCAGCTGGATTGCAAAAAAGTTCATAAACTGAAACAAATGTTTCTATATTGATGCTTCCATCCTGGAGTCCAGAAAGTGACTCATGTTGTCCATTCTGGTGGACATTTTGCCTTTCAGAGATTTCCTTTCTTATTACTCTACAATTCAATCTTTTAAATGTCTTCCCTTCATATTATACTCATAAATTTTATTTTAATAAAAATAGGTGTCTAACAGACATAAACAAAAAAATGTCAACAAAACCCCTTAATTCTTTTTCAAACCTTTTGCACATTTTGTTTAAACCAGATGTTTCCCCGACTTGTCATTGTGATGAAAGGAAACCCAATATCCCCTCTGCTTTCCAGCATAGAGCTGCAGAAACAAGGAATGACAGAGGAAGAGCAAGAACCGTCTTAAACTGGGAGGTGATTATTACAGCTCGAAGAGAAAGAGCGGGGACACACACTGATGGTGTTACCTTTTTTCTCACAGTCTAAAATAATTCTAGAGACCGCATCTGTGCGATTCAATGCTCCAGCTGAAACAAAGTCAAGTAAACTCCACCCACCTGTTGGGCAACATTCTGCAAATCCAGTATTAATGTCACGTTCCTGATTACGTATCCCTTCTTCTGTTACATTTTTGCTATGATCCTGTCCTCACTGAAAGCAGCTTTCACCTTAAACAGAGTTTTTCTCTCGGAGCTCCCCATCTGCCCACCCAACCACCATGCCTTATGCATAGACAGGTAACAGTTCCAATTTTTCATGGATAATCTTATTCCCAAATCATTGACAGTAAAATATTAATTAAATGTTTTCTCAGGCCGACTCTCAACTCTCTTAAGCTTTATAAAGGTTTATAAAGCCATCACAAGCATATGATACACTCGAACAAGAGCTGAGAGCCTTGTAAAGCTACTTTACTGCCTGGAACAATGCAAAAATGTATTTCTTCTCCTTCAGCAAACTGCCATATTGTCTTCAATCTGAAGGCAACAGGAGGCAAAAGAGACACTGTACATAGTCAATAAATATTGAACTCCTTTATCCAGAAGGTGTCTTCTGTCTGGTCAATGCAAAAACTAGATCCTCCATAGATCCAGCAGCTCCTTCATCAAACAATACGAACTTGCACTTAAAATTATGTAGCTGCTAAAAGGATCTTTTATATATATATACACACATCAGGTATTTATTAGAAGACTTCCAATAGGTTGACAGTCCCATATTATGCATTTCAAGAAGGTCTTTTTGTTTTAGGGGACTAGTGATTTCCTTCTCCAATACCACTCTCCTATGATTTTGAGAGCAAATATATCACAGATCCAGGAGAAAGAGGCACAAACAATGAGAATCATCACTCCTCAGAGTCCCCATTTCCAACTTCTCCCACTCTTTTATCCTGTCTTTGCCCTATACTATATGTAAGGAGTCAAGAGAAATAGATATATTAGTTTTCTTTTTTGAGTAAACAGTGCTGCATAAATGTGGTTTTAATGTGAAACACAAGCTTTGTTGGGAAGGCACAGGATCATTCTCTAAGAAGGATGTTTAAATGGCAAATAGAGCGCTTGGGAAAACGAGTCCAAATTCCCTTCGCCAGACGTAGCCCACTGATGTAGCATTCAGACTTCACCAGGGAAGGAACCTTCTCCTGCACCGTAGGCATAAATCAATCCTCAGCATTGCTGGCAAAGGCTCTGTGGCTTACCCAGGTGAGACAGCTGCAAGGCAATACAGGGGGATTTGCTATGGGAGAACTTGTACAGTTTCCTGCCTGCAAAAAGGTAAGACTTGAAGTTGATGGGCATCTTACTGCACAGGTGGCAATGAAACCATTATATTCTCCTTCCACACTCATCCCCCGTGTGCCAGAAACACAGAAGAGATAGAAATGTAAAGAAGCATATACTGTGTGATCCTTTCTCCTCAGTCTTTTTCAGTTTGGTTTGGTTTTGCTTTGGTAGCCAACTGCACCTCCATGGATAGTTAAGATACTCAAGGCATTTCCTAACACTGAGCTCCCCTCTTCTTAGCACTAAGCCATAGCTAAACCTCTTTTTCCACTTCACAAAGCTGCATGTAGCTAAGGGTTTGAGAAATCTTAAATCTTATTCTCACTAATCACTAATGGGTTCCAGGCTAAGAATGTCAGTCTCACTGATTTGGCAAAAATTTTACCTTACACCAGCGATTTACTCCCCAGCTGTCATCATCTTGTTACCCAGGAGCTGCGTGAATCTATTGTAGCCGTTCTCAGAAGAGGGCAATGTTTGGTGTGCCTCCATATCAACACCCATATGCCAAAATAAGGCCAAAGTGTTCTCAAAGAGTGAGCTGCACTTACATCTGCAGATATGGGACCAACCAGCTTTTCCAGAACACGTCAGTGCAGCCCCTGGCCTGTTGTGACTGGCACCTGCCTTTTACAGCTGCAAGGGACCGAGACTCTAGGCAAAGATCATTCAGACACACGTGTCCTGGCTTCAGTTCGAACACAGTCATAAGGATGTGACACAGGAGTTACAGTGGCAGCATCTCTCACCCTAGACTCGCCTATGCAGGGAGAAAATCTCTGGGAACCAGCTAATCTGGTTTGAGGACAGATTTATACCAACAGAACGGGAGCCAGCAATCCAGAATGAGAAGGTCCCCCTCCTCCTCAGCCTGCGTGCATGTGCTAATGCAAATGCAGGCCCTGGGATACGGGCAACCCAGCGCTGCCCATGCACTGCTACCCAGCAGGAGACAGGCAGGCAGCTTTGAATGAAACTGCAGCTGAACTGACCGACTGCAAACACTACTGCTTTTTTTTCTAGAAGGGAGTTCTAGTTACATGATTTTCACTGTTTTGTTAACAGTTGTAAAGAGAAGTGGGAATGCTTGGAAGTGTTTGAGAGCTGACATGACAGAATGCAACAGCCCTTCAGTGTCTCAGTGGTCGGCTGTGTAAATTAGTAGCTAGACCATTTTACAAATGTATATTATTTACCCAGCAGATGCTGTTACGGTCTCTTGTGTAAATTCGTAATTAGACTATGTACTGCTCTGTGAAAATCCTTTAATAACAAAGGTGCCACTGGGTGCTGAAATAATTAAATCAGCCCATTTGAAACAACACTAGTTCGCCACTTCGACTTGGGTGATATAATATTACACATTCCTGTAAAAACAGCCAGAGAAATTGAGAATGATCAGCTACAAAACATCAGATACAAAGGATAATGTTACCCATTCAGTAGCTTTGGGTTTGGCATGAGTCTAGTGTCACAGTTGAAAAAAGTTGCAGCCAACATACCAACAGCACAGACAAAGAACAGATGATCCATCTCCTCTGCCATCTATCATGCACAGCATTGCCAACTCCAGGGCTTTACCAGCACTGACATTTAAAACAAAGTATGTGTCAACCATATTAAATAATATACCAAGCTGTGGGTTATTAAGTGTGGGGTAATTTGACCACAGCAATTAAACTGAGATTAAAGAATGATAAAGGCAATGTTATATGCGCTGTTCAGTGGGGTTTTTGGAACATATGGAGTCCTGAATATTTCCAAGTGTGAAAGCCACATCAGATATTAAGGCGCATGTCAGTCTCAATCAAGATCCTCCTCCTGCACCCTCCCTCCTCCCCTTTCCCCAGTGAGATGATGCTTTCAAATGGCAACAGTTTTCATTCTGCATATATTCGACCAAGCAAACATCTTCTGACTGGTGCCTCTAGACTGCAGCCCAAGGGACGTGTTAGCAGAGCAGTGGTTCAACATGGTAACACACTAAGAACACATGATTTGTCAGACTCTTCTGTAAGGCAACACTGAGCGGGTAATCCATGGACAGTCACTGTGCACACAGGCCACGGACTCATAGGCAAACAGTTTTCATATCACCAATAAGCCTGGTGAAATGTCTACTTCTCCCTCCTCAAAGGGTTTTGTTGATTGGAGTCTAATGGGGAATTTGCACATAACTATCTTTCCTGCACACATGAAATCAACTGCGTTCAGTCTAGTTGAGTTCAATTCACAGAAAACTAAAACCTAAGGGGCACAAGGCAGCTCAGCAGCAATCTGCTCTCACATCATTTCTGCAGGCACTCCCCCTTCCAACAGGGTGGCCAGACAGAGCAGCTGTCAAGACCCCACGTCTACAACAGCCAACAAAAGGGGTATCAGAAAACCAGGGTTGGAATTTCCTATGTACAGCCATGTTCCTAGAAGTATTTTATTATTTAGAAGAAAAGAGGAACTTAAAATTGAAGGTGAGCTCACATTCCCAAATGACACAGTTATCAAGCATGCTGTGAAAATGTCCTCAGGTAGCTTGGGAAGAGACTTCCTCAGCAACTGCAGTAAGTGGGGGTCAATTATAACACACCAAGCTTTAATGTGCACAAATAAAAATCCCAATAAAGTGGTTGAAGCTCATAATCCATTTATAAACAATGTCTCTTAGGATGATCCTGATGGAGAGAGCCACCACAGTGCTCCTCATAAATACCTTAGCCTTCCATCTTTAATATTTCCAGGTGGCTGCCTTTGGGACATCCTCGAGAATTTCAAGTAAACAACATTTCTCTAGTATTTGCTCACCACAAACCAGAACAATTCAGGTAGAGTAAATGGAGATTTCTGAATATCCACCTGTATATTAAACACCATCTTTCACAGAAGGGGAAAAAAAAAAAGGCAGCAGAATGGTCAATCAAAATAGCTACAGCATTAAACCAAAATAAAGCAACAACCTAGCAAAACATACGCAGAGAAATACACATATTGAGATGAGAAACTCCACGTCAAAAGAACCTTTAAAATATTTCCAGGACTCAATGAAATAAAACAGGGGAAAAAAATTAAAATCCCCTGGAAATTATTGTGATACAAAACAGCTCACAATTGCTAAAAAACCACCACCAAAGCAAACAACATACCCAGACCTGGCTGGATATTGACATTACTAAAAATATAAACAGCTTACCTCTTATGTGAGGTAGAAAGGAGGGATTTTTGCATACCTCTCCCTACTTGCTAATCCGTAAGCACATAAGTAGTTCTGTTGCAATAAATAAGGCCGCTCATATTCTTAAAGATGAACACGTTTCATTCAAAAGGAAAAGAAAAAGGAGAGAAAAAATAAAAGGTTATTGAAACATGGAAGAGAGCTCCATTGCAGTGATCCCAAAGGAAGGAGCTGTCAATACAAGTCCAGCATCTGAACTAAAGACAATGTCAAAAACTTAATGAAATTGCTAAAATGATAGATGTCTATGTTTTTATGTTCTTACCCAATGTTTAACACAAAATGTATGCCTTCTGCATTCCAGCTCTCTTGTTCTCATTGTCTTTCGATGTTACATTAATATATTTATTTTTCTAATGAAACCCATTCAATCTTCTGAATTCAGCTTCTCTGGATCATTGAAGACATCCACTACTCTCCTATCCCCAAATGGAATTCCCAGCACCCTATACGTTTGTTTTAAAAGAGATGATCTTAATGTGGGATAAACCATCTACCCCTACCAAAGACAAAATATTCCAAGAGAAGAGCACAGAGACTAGAACCAGTGGCCACAGAGACCTCTGCAGTCTAAATCAGACAAACCCCTTCCTCTTCTGAAAGATTCCTCTGGGTTTGGCCACAGCATGAATCTACTGTGAGACAATGAGTAGTATCAATAAGGCATCAACTGTGAGTTAGACCTTCTCAAAGAAAAAAAAAACAACAAAACAAACAGAAGAAATGGTCTCACAAGTGAAGCTGGCTCATCATGATTCACAAGAATTTCTGAGTCCACCAGAAATGTCTAAACCCTAGTGCTGGACCTTCACCTCAAACTCTTCAACACCCAGGCTGTCTCACAACAGTCAAACCAACAAGAGCATATTATGCAGTACTGGCTTTCTGCTTGCCAGCTGTGGAATGGGTTCAAAGCTGCCCACGGGACAGCTTTCAAGACTTAGGCAGCAGTTTTTATTCTGCTCTGTTACAAACTTTTGCTATTTGCCAGTAGCCCTAGTATAGACAGAATATTTTTTTCTCATCATGTACTGTTTCCATGTCCTTAGACCATGAGAAGGAAACAGAATATAGTGAAATAAACCAAATTTTTAAATACTGGACTGAGAAAAACCTTCTCTCTACTGTAATAACAAATGTCAAATTTCATGTCACCTTCTTTTTAATAACAGAGCTATAAACCTCTCATTATTGCATCTTGTAATGGAAATGCTAAATCTCCCTTTACTGCTGTGACCTGAACTTGATGCCATAATCAGCTATTTTTATCAGTTAGTTGATTACACCTTAGAATAATGCCTGCTGGCAGCACAAGTCCTGTTTCATTAGAGACACTCTTAAATACTCCAGTGTGATAGTGTAACTGAGAACCTAAAAGAAGAAAAGTGAAAGAGAGTGAAAGAAAGGGATAAAGAAATAATTTTTAAAAGAATAAACCTAAGGAGTGAGAGAAAGGAAGAGAGAAATACATTCAGTGGGTGACCATCTTTGACTTGTCATTTCCAGCCAGCAATGCAGGAGGCTGCTAACCTGCAGCTCCTGGTCAGGAAGGTTTTAGCCCTGGGATCTCTCTGTCACCTTGCACAGTGCCCTGTGGCACCCTGGAAGTGCCAGCAACTTCTGCGCTCTCCTAGGTAGCTGCCACTCCAAGTAGCCTTGGAGTCCTGAGCTCTGTAGGTCAAAGTCTACCAGCATCATTAGAGGCATTGTAAGTTTTCCTCCTTATTCTAGAAACCTTGTGGATTCCTGGTGATTTCTGAGTTGCTTCCCCCCCNTCCTGAAGACCCCAGTTGTGTTCACCCAGTGTATTGAGCCTGGAGATTCCTAAAGCTTTCTGTGACCCTAACTGGGACCTGAGACATAAGTATTATATTATATTCTGGTTTGGAGTATATCGTTTACTACCTTTCCTAAGGAAGTCATGAGTTTCTTTTACTGCTTTAACTGTGTCTATGGCATGTCAAAAGCCTACATGATTCCCTGCATAAAAACCATCTAACTTCTAGATGTGTTCTCTAGAGAAGCAGAAGAGGACACAAGAAAAGCATCAGTTGCTGGTCTTTTCCTGAAAGATCTTTTAGAAATCCAAGGTGCAATACAAACCAGAGATACTGTATCTCTTTTCTTCCCTCTAAAGAGTAAACTTAAAACCTCACAATTTTTCTGTTAAAATGCCATTATCGGTATTATCCGTGCAGGTGCAACTACAGGCTGAGTGTCCCAAGGACACACTGGCATGCTCTCCATCCTTACCTTAGTGAGAGCTGAAGCCATTTCTATAAAAAAACCAACAACCTGCATTTCAATAAATAATTTCATTTAACAGCAATGTTATGATGATGCTCAACTGTGAAATATGATAAAAGGAATCCATAAGGCACTCATAATATACTGGATGACTAATTATTAAAATGTGAAGACATAATCCTCTGACCTTGAAAAAAGTACAACTAAATTATTTGTAAATATAATTATAAAGGGTATATGATTGCAACATGATGACAAAGAATAATAAACATGCAAAAGGAAGGACATTCAAAGAGGGTTTTTAGCATGTGCAGAAACTGTACATTGTTTTCCTTGCTAGAGTCCCAGGCAGCATTGTGCATATGCAGTTAATCATCTCTTTGTTTATGCAGACACATTACAAATACATTCAAGTTTTCCTAATTCTTCCACATTTAAATTAGAACTATAACGTTGACAGAGCCAAACACTGTCCTGTAAGGAGAAAAAAAAACACAAATCCTGTGGATCTTGTCTCAGCTACAAGATGAGGAGGCATTAATTGCATGACTTTATAACCCTAATCTCTCAAAAACACTCTTTAGCCACTGTTGCCTCCAAAACTTTGGAATTTAGCCCACTTACTCTTCAAACTGTTTAGAAATCTGAAATCTTTTGTGATGCTGCACTGTAGGGAACTTCCTCTTGACTTCAGCACAGACAAGATTAGACTCAAAGCAATTTCTGTCCTCAGCCTTTGCATACAGATCTACTGCATTTCTTTCAGTCTTCAGGGACCGGAAGCTAGCAAGATTCATACCCTTTAAAGACAAGCACTCATCTTCCCAAAGGACTCCTTGGTCCACTTTTGTAGCCCAAAGATGCTAGGAAAGTAGGAAAGAACACTAGACAAGAAGTAGAGATGAGATGACCATTTTATATATTCAACCTCGATCAAATTCCCTGCCCCAGGTCTCTCATCACCCCAGGGAAGACCTCAAGTAATATTTCTGCAATGTCATCATGAGAGGGGAATGAACTTTTCACACCCCACGCTGACAGAATACATATTTGTGTGGTTGCCCCTCTGGCAGAGTACCAATTTGGCACAAGTTTAAATAAAAAAAAAATTCTTTCCTCCCCCTGCCTCCTTTGCAAAGCCATAGAGGAAATTAATCAATGATATAAGATCTATACAAAAATGCTTTCAGCAAGATGCCCATTGCATCCCTCAGTCAGGCAGCTCCATGGCTATGAGTGAAGATGAGCCATGTGGGGAGGGTGAGCCATTGCCTCAGCGTTTCACAGTTCAGTATGAGCATCACATCCTTAGCCACAAGGCAAGTATATCACAGGTGTATTCTAGGGCAAGAGCACCGAAGCAGAGAATAGAATAGAATCACTCCAAAACAAAGCTTTTGTGGTTACAGAACAATTATAGGAGCTTTCATAAAACTGCACTGTTTTATTAAGCAGAAAAAGCCTCCCCCATGATGTTGTAGAACAGCAATTCCCACCAATGACCGAAGTATAGCTACTATTTTTTCATTTTATTCTTTTTTTTTTTTTATAGCTTTAATTTGCTTGTTCTTTATGTTCATTGGCAGCCCTGCTAAAATGTATCTTTACAACCTATTGTCTTAGGTAAGATTATATCAACAGCTCCAGATGGACCACTTTTAAAAATAAATTCTGTTTTCCCTTATCATTGACAGGAATCACATTTACATATTCTCCTGGTGGAGCTGATAATGCACCAGATGATTAATGTGCCTCGATGTACTGATACCTGTAGACTGTTTGATCAATGTCTCGCAAAGAAAGTGTCTTTCATCCAGTATACTCAGAGTCCAAAAACACCCTGTGATTAATGTAACTAAATGTTTGGGGTCAGCTGAAGCTACAGTTCTTGTTCCTGATTCAATATCAAACTAAAGATAGGTCACAGGAGAGTGGATTAGTCATGTGAAGAAAAAGTCTGAGCATGCAACTTCAAACTCTCTCCTTAAGGGAAGCTACAGAAGAGTTCTAGCATTTTTTTAGTTACTACTACAGTCATCTGTACAGTTTTTTCACCTCATTGTCAAACAGAACAGCCCAACATGCTAAGCCTTTTAATACCAGGATATTTTCAGTATAAAAATAACTGGGTTTGATTCAGTCCTTGGCACTGAAGCTTGGATTTATTCAGATTTATTTATTACAGTTAGTGAACCATGAAAATCCAAGTCTCTGTAGTTACTCCCCGAAGAAACTACTATAGTTGGAAGATAACAAAATGTCTAACAAACACAAGAAC
Source organism: Chloroceryle aenea (assembly GCA_013399075.1). Lineage (NCBI taxonomy): Eukaryota > Metazoa > Chordata > Aves > Coraciiformes > Cerylidae > Chloroceryle > Chloroceryle aenea. The sequence goes on along the minus strand of VWZY01001082.1, from coordinate 81,308 downwards.
TTTTCCTAGCTTTACTCGATCAGCTGGAGTAACACTTCTGCTTGTTCTTACAACAGCTCTTTTGTGTCTCATGGAAAATAGATGGGAGATACTGGAAGCACAGGGACATGCTGAGGGACGGCTTTCACTTCCACTGGTACTCCTCTACTCTTCTCAGATGCATAGGAAGTACAAGAGCCATTCAGCAATGAGGAGAAATATCTCCTCTTTCCACCCTGATAACTCTTTTCCCGTCTTCTTCCCACCCCAGACATATCCCTGAGTAGGGGGCAAGAAAGTAGGCTAAGGAAAGAGACTTGGATGTACACTGCCAGCTAGCTCCCTGCATGGGCAACTGGGTTGTTTGGGGCTCTCTCTGTAGGCATAGAAAGTCCTTGAAATTAAGTGGGATTAATCCAGGCCCAAATATAGCATGCTGGGAAGATAGAGACACCTTGCAGGAGATACACGTTGGAGCTGCAGTGACTACTGGTTCCCAAGAACACAGTGATGTGCAGCTCCCTTAGGCCCACCTGCTGCAGCACTGCACCTCCCTCTCTTCAGCTCAGTGCTGGCTCTCTGCTCTGTAAACACAAATAAGTAAATACTATTTACACTGATGCTGTGTCCTTTTGGTGACTCATGTCCTCAGGCTTTTAAATTAGACCTCTGTAACATCAGTTGAGGACTGTTTCCTGAGACTGACTCACAAATGGCTACTGAGATGACAGAAACCTCTTTGCTATCAGACCAGACAAAAGTCAAGTGCTGGGCTCCTGTGGACAGCACATGACAAAATAAACCACAATGCTGCACTAATTAATATGTCAGGAAAAACAAATATGGAAGAAATCATCACATTTTCTAATCCAAGCACAGTATTTATCTCTTGATAAATAATAAGCTATGTTGATACAGAGATTTGGGGCTGAACTGTACCAACGCTCTGTGCAAATGTGCTTGGGAAGAGGTACAACGGAGAGAGCCTTTACTCTCTCCCATGTGCTCACTCTGTGAGCAGAGAGATCTGGTTCAGCTGCCACCACTCCCTTCACCAGGTCCAGCCTGTGCCTGCAGAGCAGAGCTGGCCTTGGGGATTACTGGGACAGGGAGCTACTAAGGGCCTTCAACCTGTTGCCCTGAAGCATGCTGGGGACACAGCAGCACAGCCAAATTCTCATGGAGATAAGCCAGGGGCTCTCCAAGTAGTAGGAGGCAACAGGGAGATGCATCCCAGGCTACAACAAAAGAAGTGTGACCAGGAGATCATGAGGAGTGATTTTGCCACTCTGCTCTTGTGAGACCTCACCTGGAATACTTTGTCCAGCTCTGGAGCCCTCAACACAGGAAGGACATGGGCCTATGTCTCCAGCCGCTCCTCCCCAAACCTGTAGTGTTGCCTGGGGCTGTCGTGACCAAAGTGCATGACCTGGCACTTGGTCTTCTTAAACCTCATCCCATTGACCTCAGCCCATTGCTCCAGCCTGTCCAAATCCCTCTGCAGAGCCTTCCTGCCCTCAAGCGATCAACACTCTGACTTAGTTTCATGTCACATGCAAATTTACCGAGGCC
>VWZY01001082.1:15705-62602 GCA_013399075.1 Chloroceryle aenea | reverse complement strand
CCCTGAAACACAAGTTATCCTCGGGCTCAACAAACTGACATGCGGTTCATGACAATAATAGGGTATCACTCAGCCAGTCTGTAGAGGGCTGCCAAAATAGACTCCTTCCCTAGCTGGTGGGTTCGTTTGGGGTTTTTGTTGTTTTTAAACAGCGTGACATTTAAAAAGTTATTAGAGCATTAATGCTGCTTTTAAATGAATAAAGCTTTATAAAACTACTGATATGGAATTAACATCAGTTTACCTCTGAATGCAAGTCTGTGTTTTTCTCTATTTTACTACCTATTACTTCATTAAATCAACACTGAAAAAAAGACTAGCTTTGCCAAATTTCTCACTGCACATTCAACTGTTTGCCCATGACAGTATTTGAATGTGCTTATTATTTCTAGTAAAGCCCTTATCATTTTCACTGTGAAATTTAAATCACCCTGATCCAACTCTTCTTAGCTAAAGTCAGCTTTATCAACCACAAGAGATGTGGGATTTTAAAAAGATCTGAGTAAATTCACATTGTTTGGATAAACTCATTCAGGGGGTTCAGCAAATGAAAGCTGAAATAGATATGTATTCCAAGGAGGTTATGGACTGCTCAAAAACAAAGAAGTTAAAGCGTATTTAAAAAAAAAAAGGGGGGGGGAGAGAAAAAGTTCATGTTATCAGTAGATTTTTAATGAGGGCTTTCATAGCCTAGGTTTTGAATTGGTCTTTCTGTGCCTTCACAATAATTCAGGTGAAAAGCAAAAAAAAAAATTAAACCATTTACACAAAAATCTTTTTTTCCTCTACAATCCACTGCTACGTTATCTGGTCAGTGTTGTGCTATCAAAAATGTTAAGGGCTGCATTTATGCATTATCCCACAATTTAAGTAACTGTGTATCATGTATATTTAAAACCATCTCTCTGTAGTTTTAATTATCTCAGTCTGCAGGGACAAAACGCAGCTCCCATGCCTGAGACCGAAATGAAAGTGCTGCATGCTGACAGCTAAGATGTCTGTCCTAGCTTGTTGAGATTTCCTGTAAAATTTGCATTGAAAAGGCAGCTTTAAATATACTTAAAATAAAAAGAGCATTTGCATCTAATTTGCTACACTTGCAGTATTAAAGTTTTATCTGAATAAAGACATGTCAAATGGATTTATATAGTTAAGCTGATAGCTTTTAAAGTCAACACAGTAACATCAGCTAAATTCAACAAAGTAATGGCAGCAGCTAATGGCATTTATTAGTTTATCATCATTTACTTAAAAACCATAACGCAGATCATTTTATTTTCACATTACTGTTTGTGATTCTTTGACTCAGTTTGTATTGATTCCACAAATTATGGCAGAAACTGACATTTATCTAACAGAGTTTTCCAAGCTATAAATGTTGGCTTTAGTGGGATGCAATTGAACACTTGCCACACAATGGTTTGAACCATGCTAGAAACAACCATCTTCAAATAAACACATTTGGCAACCATTTTAAAATACGATTGTTGCTTGTCTGATAATGACAGAAGGGGTTTTGTTACTGATAAGGCTCTTATTATAAACCACTGCCTATGTAATCTACAGCCTGATCACACATAAGTGCTAAGCACATTCACCCCAACCCAGCAAAGCATTGTTTTATAGATATGCATAGTAGTAAGCAAGGTTTTTTACAGAACTTCTCTTCTGCAGATCCCAAAGAACTTCACAAAAGAGATCATCACTGTTTACACAGAAGGAAACTGAGGTTGAGAGAACCCAAACCAGACCCAGTGATGCAGATGATACCGAGTTCCAATTTAGTGTTCTGCACATTATGTTTTACTGCCACCTCATGCTCCTGTTGACTTCGAAGTGCCCTTACCACTCTTCCAGACTTCAGGGGACCTACTTGCTAAAAACACATGCTTATGATAAAGGTTACTGAAGGGGCCTGAATCTTACAGAACAGCCTTTTGACTAAGTCTGTGGTAAAAAGCACAGCTTGTTAATTATACTCCCAATTCTGCTCTAGCTCCCTTTTCCCCCTTCTTTTTTAATAATAATTACCAAGGCTTAAAAATTACTAGGAAATACTAAGCAATATTTTATTGCTACCATATAGGCACGCACATAGTTTAATCTGTAAATATTCTGGGTGCGGATACCTACATGTCATCACTCAGTTTTACAGCTGCTTTTTAGAGTGACATCAAAAGTTTCCAATCGTGAGATCTACTCTCCTCCTCAGTGACATCTATGCCTATTCTTCAGCGGAAGAAAAAAAGCCCCAGCTGAGTTGGAGATAGAGTGTATTTTCAGAGCTATGCATGGAGGTCAACATTCTTGCTGACGAGAGGCCCCTGTCTAATTCCCCATGTCATATCTTAAACCTTTAATTCCAAAGAGATCACCAGCTTCTCCTTTTTTTTTTTGGTAGAAAGGCCATATTCCCAAGAAAAATGACAATCACAAGTCACATTTGGCAAGAATTTGAAATGAGCGTGCTTTGTTCATGCCACTTATTATATTTCTCCCATACCAATGGGCTTTGTTCTACTGTGTCCTCAATCTGAACTCTGGCTTCTATTTCAGCACACATTTGTATTCTTCTATCCCTGGGCTGAAGAGCACAAACCTCTGGCTCACCAGAACAGCCTGAGACAGCTGGAGCAATGGATTGAGGCATACCCATCCTTCTGGAATCACCATCTCACAGCTGGACAACTTTCTTATGTGTAACTGCTGGATTGGGCAAGGAGAGAAAGAACTAAAAATTGCATTGACCTTCACTTAGAGCCCCCAGTCTGACCTCATACAATTAAATAGGAATTCTGTTCTTATTTTAACAGCAGCTGGATTATTTATAAGGTTTTATTTTATTGAAGATTACTAGTGAAAAATTATTGAAAAAAATTGAGGGAAAAAGTTGAGTAAAAACATTATCTTTTGCTGTATGTGCTCTCTTCCTTCAGCTCAGGGAACACAGCTGTAACCCAACGAAAAGGCATACTGTATGTTACTGCTATTTCAGTGATGTTGGACAGAATGACAATCCCAGAAGTCTCCACTGTGCCACAGAGACAAGAGATGTTCTCCTTAGGGCTGGAGAGGAGATAGTGCCTCTAGCAAGACTCCTCCAGTGGAGAATACTAGGCACAAGTGTTCTCAAACAAAAGCCCAGAATCAGGCAGCCACAGCACCAATGTTTAAGTGGGGCAGCTTAAAGGAGGAGAGGTAGTCATATTCAAAGTCAGAAAGAAAGCAAGCAACCTCTTGGTTATGCAAATAGAAAGCCAACTCACACAGCTGCAGAAGAACTGGTTCCTGCCAGCTCCACCTGAGAAACAGGGCATTTCCAACAGTAGTAGTTAGAGCCTCCGCATGGCTTTAAGGTACAGCCCCCATAAGCAGTTTAGTTTGACCTGAGAACCCCAGGGCATGGGAGAAGCTTCCCATCCCTGATCACAGACATGGGCTGGAGGAACTGTTCTGAGCACTAATCCCTCTAGAGTAACATGAAGCGGAGCAACCTCACTAAGTTCACGTCCTTTCAGTTGCATCTCACTATGTTATGGTGAGTTTTCCTTTTTTTTTTTTTTTCAATTTTATACTTCAAACAGCTCATTCCTAACTTGTGCTAGCAATGACCATTCTCCACTTTCATTCTCCCCCACTGAGGCCCTTTCTACCCCACGTAGGAATGAAACAACAGCACCCCAGCTGGTGTCTGTACTGTAGCAGGCATGATAATGTCAACCAGATATAGAGCCACATCCTGAACCGATGCAAATTACTCTAACTTCATTTACTTCAGTGGAGCTCTTGGTGTTTTCTATCAGATAAGGATGTGGACTTTAGCATTAATCATGTGCAGAGCAAAAACCCACCATTTCAAGCTTCATTATGAAACAAGTGCTACATTAGCACTGAGCATGGAAAATCTCAGAATTTCCCTTTAATGATCTTGAAGATTATGTGCAGCAGGAAAGAAGAAGTGGAAAATCTGTCATAAATATCATCGAGTATTTTTAATAGCTGAAAGCTAGGCTTTCTCTAACACTCCTGCCTGGAAAAAAAGCTAGAGACTATTCATTAGCTAGGAAGCAAGGGAATTGGTTTGTCATTATACTCTGCCTGTGAGACAGGACACAATGGAAAGTCAGTTCTCAGACCTGGAGACAGCGTAGGCTAGGAAAAAAAGTAGATGGACAAGCACAGCCATATTAAAATATACTATGAATAAATAAGGAAATGACTCAAAATTCTCAGGATGCACTCATTAAATATTGGCTGTTGCAGCCAGTTTTCTTATTCTTGGCAACCTTTTTAGTCACTACCCATCATCTGAGGGCAGCAGGAAATACCTGTGATGGTGTCTTGCTTTTCAGTATCTCTAGTGACAGCTGGAGACAGCTTACATGAGTGGAGTCTGCAGTGGACTCCCCCTGCTCCCTGATCATGTGTAGTAGGTGCACAGAACACTGTAATTCTGAGTAGGCATCAGAGAGCTGCTGCTTGAATTGACTGAAATAATGAAAGAAAATGTTCCTCATATCAACCTTAACCCCATTTTCCAAGCCCTGCTCTATGCTCATTCACTGCCCAAGCCTGCTCCAGTATGCATCCATCTCCCAGGAATACCTGAGGTTGGCTTAGGCTTGAAGCAAGACCTCTAACTGTCCTGACCTCAGAGCAAGAAGTGGAATCCCATTTCTTCTCAAAGTAGCCATGGCAATGGAAGACATTTCAGCTCTGCACACTGCCTCAGCATGCTCTTTCATATGAGCCTAATCCATACTGACACAGAAACTTGAGAATTGCCCATGTAGTGAGAATAATGCTTGACAGGAGAACACAGAACTAGTCAAGAAGGTTGTAGTTATGGTAGCATTTCTACAAGGAGATCAACTTACTTCCTTAGATGCAAAGGCTGCGTGAATCAAAAGCACCTTCTCTCTTTCACAGGACCTGGGACCTTGCCGTTTATTACATGTTTGCTAAAAAGAAATAAACAAAAAGTGTTGTGAATACACATCTTCTGCTAGAGAGAAATTAACCCTGTATGTAGTGATGCATTTCACTGAAGATTTTAACAGAATGAATACCCTGGAAAGCTGCACTTGAAAAAGGGAGCTGGCAAGTACTGCAACCTTTATACTAGTTATCAGGTCTCTACTTGGGTGATGGTTAGAGTTTTTTGCTTAGCAATATTTCATTACACTCCAGAATCACGCTGCCACACAATTCCATTTACACTTGTCTACAAAAAAACCCACCTTTACATCCACAAAATTATACCCAACTAGTATCCCTACCCCACAAATCTTTGAATATAGGGAAAACAGCTTTCTTTCCCTTATAGCCTGTTAATTACAAATGTGCCTTCTTTTTTGAGTCAAACATATCATCATCATCCCCCCCCCAAAAAAAAACCACCTCAGCAACAAAACCTTTGTGAGAACAAAATGAATGAATATGCAAACTAAACAGCCCCAAAGAGCCAAACAGGAAGAATAACAATATAATTGTAATTAAAACATTACCATTCATTTTATGGACTGTATGCTTCCCTTCCAAACCAGTCTTCCATTTAGAGCTGGAGGGAGCAACAGAAATCTCAGTCTCAGCTGCTAACAAGTAAGGCCTAATACTTACAAAGGAAGTCAGTTCTGCCCCTGCATAGCTCATGAGCCCCCATGTATGTGGTTACTGAAGGATGGTTCCCACACAGCCATTACACTTCAATTTTGAATACCCAGGATTCAGGTCTTGAGAAACGGTTTGACTTGCTTATCAACAAAAAATGTGCCAAGTCAAAAAAACTATCTCCAGTGATTAGTTAATCAGTCTTTCCTACTACAGTCTACTCTATTGTCTGTATTTGAGATAATGAATATTAAAGTTGCACAATTCATCCCACAGGGTGTTTTTCCAATTATACAGAGCACAACAGAATCCTCCTTCTTGCTGTTGAAATTCCATCTTCTTTAGGGTGGAAACACAGGAGATGTGGATGAGTGGAACATAAGACTGCAACAAAGAGGGGAGGAGAAATCCACGCCAAACATGACATGGCAAACCTTTAATCTCGCAGAAAAACAAAAAGGTCATTAGATAGTCACAGCTGAATTTAATATCATCACTGTGCACAAAATCAAACATGTTGATGTGTAAACCACAGCTGGCCAGATGCAGGCAAACAGAGCAGGTTGAGTAAACAGCGATAAGATCAGCATGCGTGTTACCAAGGCTCGCGTATATACTTCGATATATATGTGAGATGGAAAGGGCTATCCACATAAAGAGAACAAGCACATACTTGCATTTTGGGCCCAGAAGAAAATACTTTCCCTAAACTAGGGAATAGAACCACAAAGAAGTGAAAAGCAGCATCAGCCTGGCTGGGTGCTGACTAGATATCCAGCACATCTGGGAATTTCTAACAGTGTTTAGATCCTAAAATATCTAGAAGACAGGTAATGACACAGGGTCTTACTGTCTTTTGCCTTTGTAATAAATTTGTTTCCATTTATTAAAAAAAATTCTTTAGAATGGCAAAAATTCCTAAAGACAGTAAATTTGAACAGAACTTTTGAAAGTGATCCAAAAATGGCAAAACTCCTGTTGGTTTGGTAAGAGAAAAGACCCATAAGGAACAAGTATTTTTCAAGGCTTTACAAATTTTACCTCAAGAAACTTTCAAGTCCAGAGTCAAACAGAAAATCTAAACATTTATAATTAGAAAGAATATTTAGCTCACGCTTCCATGCCCCTTTCAGCCCAGAAGAGAACCTCCAGTGCTCTATCTAATAACCAGAAACAGAGGCTGCTGCCAGTGGTGCAAGTGTGGAAGGTGGGTACATCCGTACCCTGCAACTTCAAGGGCTACCACCCTGCTGAGAGGTAGCTCCGCACTCCCTTCACTCCCATCCAGAACTTCTCTGCATGTTGCAAGATCAGTCTTTTTAAAAGAAATGGGAAAGTACAGAGTATCACATTAGCTTCCCTCCTTCTTTAAGATATACTGTACAGGTCATAACTTATCTTTTTAATAAAAAAGAAATAAATTTACCTTTTGAGTGTCATTTCTGACCACTGCTGCCCCTTTGCTAAAGCCACAGGGCTTCACAGTAGACAGCCTGATGGAATTCCAGTTCACAGCTTAATTTTCCTCCTGATAAAAGAGACAAAAAGTTCCTTTCAGTAAAAATAAAATTTAATATGGTCCGCAAATTTGATATATTACAACCTCTGACCTCAGCTTAATTGTTCACAAAGGGCTAACGGTACCGCTGGCAAGTAAATGACTTCTACAGAGTGTTGCAAGTCTGATAGCTCAAGAGAAGGGGAGCAGCAGTCTGACAGATAATCAAAATTTTTAATGTGAACCATAGTGAGAGAGGTTATTCAGAGCACACCCAGACTGTAGGAGCCTTCCACAGCTGCCATGGTAGCTCCTTAGGATGAGAAATGCTTAAACATCATCCTCACTCAACTTCGTTAAGTGTTGCTGCTGTTAGTTACCAACCAATACAGAGCCTGACACTTTACAGCCACAGACAGCAGTGATCTGGGAACTACAGAGACAGAAACATGGTACTTAAATTTCTCAGAGGCCAAACCTGCCCCCAGTTCTGTGGCCCTCAAGAGCTTTTCTTAGAGTTTGACAAGTAACCAAGGGAAAGACTATTAAGACTAGGACAAAAAATAAAAGTCATGCAAAAACATCCACTGCAGACCCATGGTGGCTGACCTTTCAAAGGCTACTGCAGAGCAGGATTTCAGTGAAGCTGCCGGGTCTGCCACTAACAAGTTTGCAAAGGCCCATGGAGACCAGAGCAAAGGGAGGGTGGAAGAGTGGCAAGGGGGAAGAGACAGTGTTTGCCCTGGCCCTTTTGATTTGAGAAGCTGGGGAAGAAACAAATTTGCTGCATTATAACATAACAACTGAACAAACCCACGGAGTTTAAAGGACTACACTGACAGTATTACCAAACAGGCCCTCACGTTCTCCTCCCACTGGGCCCACACAAAGCAAGTTACTTTGTGGTCAGGAAGACATTATAATCTGTAAACTGTTTTAGCTCACTGTGTTTACTGTGTAGGAGACCTATTAACAGCAGTGGTGTGCACGCATGTCTGCAAGGCAAGAGCACTGGCTCAAGTGCTGAACCGTACACACATTTACACCTTCCCAGGCCCAGGTCATTAGCAGATGTACGTATACACAGTGCTGAACGCAGCTCCCCCCCTTTTCATCCCGATACAGTGTTGGGTCAGCGACATCAAACAAGTCCAACAGAGAGCACCTGTAGTCCCCCAGAGACCACTGACAATTTGTTCTGGCAACTGTCGCTCACCCCCAGGGTCTGCTCCACAGCAGGTTGCCACTCATGGGCTGAGGCTCACAGCACAGAGGAACCCAAACTGTATTCTACTAGAAAAAAGAAATTATAAACCCCACATGCCAGGTGACCTCCTCCCTGAAACACAGAAAACGACAGTGACCTCTGTGCTTCCCAAGCCAGTCTCTCCAGGATCACCCTGGTGAACAGCCCACCCGAGGAGCAACACCAGTGCCCTAACTCCACCACACACCATTAACCACCACCTTGGTTGGCTTCTTGACAGGCAAAAAGGGTGGTGAAAACTGTACGTGCCTTTATACTGGTGAAAGACATCTGAGCTACCTACGTATGCAAATTAAAGGCAAAGGACACTTTTAGATTAGAGGGTGTCTGCAGCTAAACATCCCCAAAATCACCAGCCTCTTTCTAAATTATGGATACTGATATATCCAGCAGCCACTGTTCGTATCAGCTGTCTCAGTGTCACTGGAAAGCAACTACCAAAGCCTTCAGATGTTCCTACTTCCATTTTAAAGCAGAGGCTATTTTAGCTAATGCCCCCGAGGCAATCGTCTGGTCAAATGTCAGGGTTTATATTGCTGAATGAAATCTCTATGTTTGAGATCTCCGCAGTTTGGGAACCACATTAAAATCCATTTGAGCTTCTTAGATTATACTGTGTTGTGGATATCTCTTTCTCTTCTGTTTGGAACACCTCAATCTCATATTCCTACAAACCATTAAAAATATCAGTGTCATGCCTGAATGTTTCCTTGTTGTGGGATCTCCTCCCACTAATCCACTTTTTTAAAAGTGCATCTTCTTATGGATGTTGTTTCTATGTGCTTTTCTGTCTAATATCCTGCACTGGTTATTTATTTAATTTTCTTTAGCAAAACATTGCCTGTATTCTGGTCTGACTAATGCCAAGCTTCAAATTTCATTTTAACTCTGACCCCCAGGATTCCCCTTCCTTTTTATCTGAGTGTCTTGAGTTTTTTCCCCAGTCACCACATTACTGACACCAGGGCTTGGCTTCTTTGTTTTGGCACAAGGACAGTGCAAGTGTTACCTGCTGCTGCAGATTAGCTCTGACAACTGGCTTCCTTGTGAGTTATGCCCAGCCCACGTTCATGGGTTGCCCCTGGGCTGCTTGCAGGTTAGTGACCCAATGCTCATGTAACTGGATCTAAGGCATTTGGAGCCTTACATATTAATTCACGTGATTTGATGGTATTTCCTGATCTGCAAACTTAAAAACCCAACCAAACAAAACCCCACCAAGCTTTTTCAAACACTATACTAGAGCACTTGCTCCTCTGCCACAGCAGTCATTAAAACTTTTTTGCCATTCTTCCCCAGCACTGGGTTTGTACTCATGTTTTTAAAGTTCCAAGCGTGCAGCTCATGACACCCAGAAGCTAATACCAAATTTCATGCACTGTTAATCCCACTGAACTTGTTAGTTCAAAGAGCTCAGAATAGACACCAGTACTAATGTGGGTTTTGAAGTTTTGTCTTGACAGAGGACTTCTGCTTGGCATCAGCTTAGTCCAGAGAAGCTGGACTGCTACACTACATGGAAGAAGAGCACTGATGATGGTGATGAACATAAATGTGAACATTCCTGTTGTAGAGAGTTTTCTTACCAAAGCTTTTAACTGACATGACCCACATTTTATTTTGTTAATATATAGACCAGTTCTACAGCAGACTGTTAGGTGACCTGCAGTAGCACATGGCTGCAGTACCTTGGCACCTGCTTCACCCACCCACAACAGATTCCATGGTTCCTCTTGCAGTTACAGCATGTGCCTGAAATAAGACAAAGTAAAAAGGAGTATTTTAGCTGCAAGAGAGTGTGGTAAGGTTCACAGTATACTTTTCCCTTCTGTAGTCAAGGTCTCATTTTTTTGGACTTGTTCTCGTATTTCCAATAGATCTTCTCCACCCTTAGGAAAGCCACAGGTACCAGATACAGACAAGATACTACTAAACTAAGCTCTGAAGTTAATTTTTCATATTATCTTTCACATAATGAGCACCCATCCTCTTTTTTTTTTTTCCATGTATTTGTCTAAGCAGGTTCCTCCATTTCTTTCTGGTACTTTATTTAAATATCATTGGCTGCTACCCAAGTAGGTAAAGTATTTCAGTGCCATCCCATCTCTAGGTTCAAATAAAAAAGAAAGAAACAGTGTAAGGTTGATCACACACTTGTTATTAAGTCAAAGTCGGATTCAAGTGTTTGTGTGAGGTAGAATTATCTCATTCTTTTTGTCTGTGTCTTTCTGTGATCTACCAGTCAAGTATGTGATTGGATTTCAGCTCAACAAAACCTTAAATTACACACCTATTGTGTCTGAGCTAAGCCTAGTTTCACAGCACTGGAGAAGGCTCCTCACTGCTCTTTTGGCACTGTTCGATCTGGCTTCTGCTATCATCCGCAGGTTGATGAATGAGTAATAGGATTAGAAAGTCTCATCTCTGAAATGCTGTAATTGTCACATTTGGTGAATTGACAAAAGGCCCGGGTGATGGAGAGGTGCCCTGTAATGTAAAGTCAGATGTTGAGCCTGCACTCACTAGCCAACACTAAGAGAATGGGAGGAATAAAAAGAATCCCTCCAGCTCTTCATTTGCCCAACAAATGCAGATATCTGCGCAGTCTAAATTAACCTTTTATGCACAAGTTTGTTGGAAGGCAGAGCGTTCTGCCTCTTATAGAATCTTATCTGGCTGCGAGGAAGATGATACACTTGTTGATTCTTTGGTTAGTGCTGGAGATTAAAAAGCCTGGGGAGGGCCAGGAGCACAGAACAGACTTCCCCATCCTGCACAGGAATCTTAAATTCAAGAGACCAGGGGAGAGATTTTTCTCCCAGGGAAGTAGAAGAGCACAGCTCAAGCCACAACAACAGCTGAGGTTCTGAGGCTCCATATTCACACAGGCTGCCTTTCCCTCAACCATCAAGGAGGGTCAGTGGCACACTGCTTCTGACAAACTCCACATTTTTCTCTCTGTATGCCCACCTATATTGGCCAAGGTACATCTGAAAATGGACAAAGTTTTCACTGGCTCCTATTCCAAGTCTTTTTTTTTAAAGGGCAGATTTCCAAAGGGATTCACAAGCCAAGTTTGGGTAAATGTGTTAGGAAGATACACTGAACACCTACCTGTCTAAATAGCTCAGTGAACGTAGTATTGAAAAGCCTAACAGCAGAAAACAAGCAGAATGGGTAAGTAAAACCTTTGTTTGTGGTTGTTTTTTTTCCTCCTTTCTTCTTTTACTATGTTAATTTCTACTGTTTACAAGCAATGAAAACATCCCTGGTTTTAAATAAAAACACGGAAAATTAAAAAATACAGAGGGGTAGCTCTCTATTCTTCAGTACCATTGACACTGCCTTCTCCTGAGAAATAGCTTCACGCAACGCATACAAATTAACACAGAACTTTATTCCTGTTCATCTTTTATTAAAGAATATCAAAAGTCAGCATCACTTTTGCTGAAAGAATGTGTCCCCAAATGCTCTACAGATGCAGCATGTGAGGTCAACATTCACCATCCCCTTTCTCTGTCAGTATGAGTTTCATTTTAATTACAAGTGCATGTTTTGCACGTTGTAAAACTACCCCTGGCTCTGACCACCATAAGAAAAGGAACATTTAGCTCAGGAAACAGTAGCTGACCCTGTCTGCTCTTTTTCTTCCTTGGCATCAGCTTAGACTATTAACACCTTATGTGTGTTGCCTGTGTATCCCACATATGTGTGCTCTGCATCCATTTCATGCAATACCTGTCATAAGTGCATACTAAAAGCTTCCTACTGGGAATTCTCTGCTTTGACTCCTCTTCTTGGCGTCTTTCTTGCTATTGAATTCATCTGCTTGACAGAGAAACCTTTCTATGTACTAAAAGCTTTGTCCTTGGAAAGCTGTGACATTAAGACTTAAACACATAGAGGCCTTTTTCACCTCTCAGTTCTCCTCTTAATTATTCATTCCCAACAGAGGAAATCAGAAGAAACCTCAGCAGCCAATGTAAACATTTTCTAGTGGAAGGCAATTTTTTTTCTCCCAAAGAGCACAGTGTGACCATGATAGTTGAGCTCCTTACTCAGAAATTGCTCTGGTTTTTGTACAAGAGAAATGGGAAATAATACTTTTTCTTTTCCTTTTTTTTTTGGTGGGAAAGGACTGAAACAGAGCAGAACACAGCCCATGGTGACTATTTTGCTCTGAGAGTTCCTTGCCAAAAAATTTCAGAAAAAAAGGCCCAAGTCTCCAATTCACGTTCCATTTAACATTTCACTTTTCCTCTGCCCCAGCTCAGAGCAGCTGTCCTACAAGCCCAACTACTACCTTGTAATACAGGATAAGATCAACCAGCAGCAGTTGCTTTAGAGATTTTCCACCTAATGTGGCAGCTGCTGGAAAGCATCACACTGCAGTGGAGCAGTGTCTCCCTGCAGGAGCACCTTCCCCCGTTTCGCACGCGCGATCCGGAGCAGACGCCTTCCAGAGCGCTCGGTTATTAACAGCAATAGATGCCCTGTGCAAACAGTTTGCAGAACCAGGGCTACCGCCAATATTTTCCCTGTCTCGCTGTAACCTTAACTGCAACACACAATATTGGCCTGCTCCCAGGAACAGTCAGTGGGAAGCGCATATAGCAACGGGCCACCCACTTACTGTTTTCTTAGAGAAAGTTTGCCAGGAGTGATATGTAGCTTGCACCACCTTCCCAAAACATTTCCACACGCCCTGAGACTGCGCAGGTCTGCCCCTACCAACATCTCATTTCCAACTGTCTTGCTCCACCTCCTGCTCCTTCCACCCAGCCCACTCTTCTCCAATTGCTTCCTTTTCTTCATCTTTCCTGGCTTCATGCCTTTTTTTGTGCTGTTCCTAATGGCTGGGACAACCTCTGATTAATGTTCAGCAAACAGCCACCTCCACAGAGCAGACCACACCCGAGCATGCTCTGTTTCTCTTATTCAGCATTATTCCGATTCCTGCTTTCCACCTTGCCAGAGAGAAGGCTCTGACTTGCTTGACAGCGAGCAGCACCATTTTTTTTTCTTCAAGGCTACTTAACAGTTAGCAGGTGAACCACTCACAGTGCGAGTACCACCAGAGTTTCTCACATGAGCAGTCAATGGGACAGTTCACATATGAAACTAGCTACCATCATCCATCACCAGAAGTACAGCATCATCCCAGAGCTGCACTCTGCTTTAAGACTGCTTCTGTACCTTTTAATGACTATTGATAAGTACCACCACATCAGTTGGTAACTATTTCTTCTGGAGAACTAGCGGCATGATACCCTATTCCCTTCTTCAGTTCTCCCAGGAGTCACCAAGGAATGGAAATACCCTCAGAGCTGCTTTGCTGGGGGAATGAATAATACACTTGCAAAGGAGCCACTTTTATGGTCTGTTGCTGTATTTCTTTTTCTGTCACCCTTTTTTAATTTTAATTTATAGGTAGGTTACCAGAATAGCCTGGGCTGGGGCAAGGTGCCATATATTTGCTACAGTCTTCTGTAAAATCCATTTCCAGGAATCATTGTCATTGGTAAGGCAACATCTAAAACTGAGCACTGAAGGACAGTTTCTTTTAGTAACTGATCCTGAACAAATAGAGTAATCATTTTTTAGCTCTCTTGGCCTGCTTTATATGTATTTGACCTTTTGGGGCAAAATTTAACTTTCTGTCTTTGAAAAAAGGTAAGCTAAAATGGAAAACAGTTGAGTGACTTCTCACTGTATTAGTTTTCTCAAGACCAGCAATACTCCCTGCATTACACTGTTTCTGTATTAAAATCTAATTCTGAAAGTTTGACAAAGCACACGTTTAACTCAGGTCAGCAGTATATTGACAGGATGTTAATTTTAAATTGTGTCAGCATTTCCTGTCTTGAGTGTTAATGTCAATTAGCACCTTGCTGCATAACCTCCAAGTCCTCCCTTATTACAGGAAAGTAGCAAAGCACACAGCCGAAGCACTTCTATTCAAAACACCGCTCGCTATCAGCCAAACAAAGAGCTGTCATAGCAAAACCAGAGAGGTGAAAGTGCCTAAGCTGCTATGGATTTGAGGTTAGAAGCCTTAGTCTTTTTCCTTATTCCTGATATTAAATGTGTAAGTGTGTCAACTTGGAGTGAAAGGCTAATTACTTTGAGGCTCTTTGAAAAGTGTGTTACCATTCAAAATCTCTAAGCCTGACATAAAGCCCTTGGCTTCAGATTGCACAGTGTATAGCTCACTGTAGGTCATCCTTTAGTATCCTTAACAGACTGAAATGTGCAGTCTTACTCTGGAAAACAGGAGCATTTCTGCACATCCGCCTTTTTGGTATTTCACACGTGCTGTGGAAAGCAATCCTCCAGCACCTCAGCAAGACCTCCCTCCCAGGTGCCCAGCGAGTAAGCCTGGTGACTTTGTGCACACTGTGCGAGGACAACTCCACAAACTTCACAGAATTCTCATCCTACTCCCATGGTCTGACAGCAGCTCATAATATACATGTATATGAGGGTCTAGATGGATACACATCTAGGCCTGATGCCCTCTCTAGCACACACCCACTCTGTTAAACCCAGCAGCATAGGACAAAAGGTAAAATATCTGACTTAGGTCAAGCGAAGTGTCTGCCATGATGTCGCTGCTCTCCCTGCCTGTCTTCCCCAGCACACGGATGCGCTCTCAAAACAACAGCGCAAATCTCAGGACATTCAGCCTAAATCCTGAAGAAAGCTAGTTATTGTAGTCTTCTGTGAAATGTAAATTTTCATGGGAAGTAGAAAATGTCTTTCCCATCGGCTCTCTAATCCCAGGCTTTGTTGGCTTTTTAGGGAAGGAAAGGATAAGCCAACACCAAAGTCTGGTGCTGGATGTTTGGAAGATCCTGTACGTCCATCTGAACAATGGTTGCTTACTTTAAATAAGACCTTGGTGATTTTTGTAATTTAACTGCAACTAGCTGGTCCTTCCAAATAAATATTTTAGAAAGCATATTAGCATCCATTTTGGTCATTAGAGGAAACAAGAATAAGAGAAGAATTGTACAAAGTTAGAGGATTAAAATTAGTTACTTCTATGCAAATCAAAAGCTTCAGAGTCACAGCATTAACAATCTGCAGCGAGCTACACAGTACTGCACCAAAAAGTTGTAATTTCATAGTGAATGGTGTGTGGATTTCCATCAAATCCTGAGGGTATGGCCATTACTCGCTGTGTCCCAGGAGACCAGGCAGCAATGGCAGCGAGTGGCACTTGTACCATAACTTACTCCTGCAGTTCAGGCAGTGGGTGTAGAAATCAATCGTTCAAAGTATAAGAAGCATTTTCATACTCGCCCTCCACAAGCACCTTGTCACGGGGACTCAAGGTGTGGCAATGTATCACACAGTAAATCTGCTCTTCAGATCTGGCGTAGAGATGACACAGGCGTTATGCGCAGACATTGCACTGGGTGCCTGTGCTCTGCCAGATTCTAAACAAATTGGCCAAACAAATTAATGCCACACACCCTAAATTGGCTGAACAAATTAATGCAACACGCCCTTTGCACAAGGGTGTCTTTGAAGGCCAAAGACCGTGCGTGTTACAGCGAGATGCGTTCTACTGAATAGGGTGTTTCAAACAAATCTGTTTTGAGAGAAGAGAAACCGTGTATAATAGTTTCAAGTTAGAGCAGGGCTTTCACCCGAGAGCTTTTCAGACACTAACACTGTGTGTTGACATTTAATTACTAAACTCTTAAAACAAATAATTTGTATGAGCAAATACTCCTCAATCATTTCATAATAACACAACTAGTGTTTCTTGGCAGTTAGAACAAAACCAGAAGCATGTTGAAATCACACACACAATGCCTTGTTCTGACATGGGAAGAGGTGCCAGATAGAGCACTGTGAACCCTCCGGGCTGTGGGAGCTGATGGGATTCAGGAACTGAACGCTGCAGTTTTGTTCCCAAAAGCTGGCAGCAAATCAGCCCCAGCAGGTTCACTTGGAGGTTGGAGTTTACTGAATTTCATTCTCCAAACAACCCTCCCTCCTCCTGCTAAAGGTCTGTTCTTCCACCAAGCCCCAAACCTCCCAGCAGAGGATTAAGGGAGTGTGCATTCTTGAGGCTTGTTGGGCAAGAGAAGTAGCTAGAAAGGCAGAAGCCTGGCAGAGGAGCAGCAGATGTGCTTTTTGTTGCTGCAGGAGCATCGGGTACCTAAATCAATGGAGCATTTCCTTCCACTAATTTTCGCGTGATCTACTGTAACATTTTGCACATCCCTGCTACCGAGCAGCTGAAACTCAAAGCCAGTTCTAGCTAACACGTAAAACCCACACCTCTCCTTTCTCACTTCCTCTGTTAGGTCTGTCTCGGTGCAGAAGATACTGGACACAGGGCTGCTCTTCCTTAAGGCCTTGTTTTCCTCATGTTACCTATTATGTCCTCATTTTATCATCAAGCTCTTCAAGACAATGTCTAAGACTTGAAAAGATATGTTTTATGAAAAAGCAGTATCACATTCAAAGTCTCAGAATATGGAGTGTGCTATCTGGTTAACCATGTACCACTCTGTACCTGAGAGTTTTGTGAAATGTGATGTTAAATGAATATTAAATCAAATCACTTTCTGACAAGATTTAAAATAGCTGCAGTAAAATAGCTTTGCAAGGAGGAATCACAGCTTTGGCTTGCTGGTGTTTCTCCACATCCAAGCCTCATTAATATGTTACTGTACAGCAACTGCTAGGTAGACGATCTGTTTCCACCACACTAGTGGTGTTTTTTAGAAGAGTTTGTAGTTCCCAAATTTAATGTTAACTAGGGATGTTCCTTCCTGGTTCCTCTTCCCTTTTTGCACTTTCAGTTACCTACACCAAATCCTCCCTTTACTCACCACTAGACTCTGATCTCCTTAGACTTTTCTCTCCTTCACACAGTAATCCCACCATCCCTCAGTCATCTTCTTTCATATGCGTATCCATTGACACATTCCCCACTCCTTCACTGCAGTGAGTCCTTCCCTCCTGTTCTATTTACTTAAGAGCACTGGGACAGATAAAGTTAGTGAATGTAGACGGTAAACTTGTGGGAGAAAACCCATCTATCTAACCAGTTGCTAGAAGCACAATGGTTTCAATGGTGCAGGTCCAGGCTTGAGTTTGATGTGCAAGCTTTCCTTACGCAGGTTAAACTGGAGAATGCTTGTTTGGGGAAGCTTCATCTAAAATGCCTTCTTGGCCATTAATGCTTTAATAATATTCCAAGTTGCATCAGTGGACTCAGGCTCACTATGGCTTCAGTCAGCGGACCTCTGAAACACTAGGAATGTCCCAGCATATTGCCCTCCTCTCTAATTAGGAGCCACCTATTGTGTTCCATTTTTCTCTGAAAATTGCCACTGCAACCTTGCTATCAGCTCAGTATCTTACCATTAGTCAGGAGGGCAAATGTGTGGTGTCCTTGACGTGTCAGCTAGAAACGTCTGGCCCCTTTCTCTCTAGGGAGCAAGCCTATAAGCTCTGTAATGCATTTAACCTCTATCACCTCAGGGAGTAAGAGTCTCCACAAGCAGTTTGCTGCCACCCCACCCCTGAGCTAACTCATTTACCTTATTTTTTTCTTACAATGTTGAATAGATTACACTCCACCCTTTAAAAATTATTATGGTTAATATATGACTTGCTAAAGAGATGTTTATAATTCACATAACTCTGTATTATAGCTATAATCTCGTAACAGCGAACATTAATAAACATGGCAAGGTTCTCAATTAATAGCCTGACTTGCATATTTAGACATTCTTGGATTTGTATACATCTCTTACCATACTATAACATATAGACCAGATTCTGATCTCCATGTCACAAGAAAAAAAAAGAAAAAGGAAGAAAAGGAGAGAGAATTAACATTGTAAGCCATCAAAACAAATATAATGCTTTGTTAAAATGACTAATTTCTATTGCAGAACACCAAACAGCTGGCTTTCACAATTCATCTACAAGCAAGAATTTGATCCGAGTTTCTGCTTAGTTTTCATTTGAACAGGCTGATCTTTAAAGACAAGTGTATTCTTTCTACAGTCCTCAAAGGTTTATTAAATTTGATAAAGGCCATATCCCCTGGTTCTTGATAGTTGGTTTCATAATGAATCCAGCCGCTCAAATGTGAACATTTAAAGTAAGACCAATTGTTCAGGGGACGTGAAAGAGACAGTGCTGGGCAAATACTTGGAAGTTCCTTGTAACATTCATTCCCATTTTTATACTAACTTACCTCCCTTTTTTTTGTATGTTTGCTTTACCAAATATTCAAAGGGCAAACCAGGAATGTTCACCCTAGCATGAAAAATGAGGACCCATAGAACACGCATTCCATGTTTGCAAAACCCAAAAACTCACTAGAAAATGTTATTTTTGACAGGGAATTTCTACATATAAACCAAAAAAAGATGAAGTGTCATGAGTCTTTCCGTAATTGAGTTATGCCTGAGAGAAGTGACAGGTTTTGCCATTTGGAAGCCACAAGTTAGAAAATTCATGTGTCTAAAAGCAAAACAAAACACACGACTGAAGAGCCAGCCCAATAATCTTCAGGTTCCCTGAATTATTCACAGCATCAAATAATTTTCATAAATGCCCCAGGGGATGCAAAAGCCTGTGATTCAGGACAACAAAAACCACAACCCTAACACAATTCAGGCCTCATCTCCTTTCTTAAGGCCAACCCCAGAGTCGCAGTTGCATGTTGGTGGTAGCATCCATTTGCATGAACCCCTTTGCAGCAACAAACCCGTATTTCAGATGTGTGGAGTGATGCACAATAAGAAATTGGCCTGCTTGGTACCAAACATTTCTCAGAAGCATCACCAGCTGGGGAAGTAACTTTGGTCATGGCAAGAAAGAAATTATTTCTAGGTCTACCTATGCACATTTTCTGGAGGGGGAAGGGGAAGAATACTTCATTATTTTCACTGCACCATCTTACATTTTGTTGGTTTAACTTTGCTAAAAAGCTGGAAGCTCTGTAGTGAAGAGCCTATGGGAGAATCTCATTTAAACAAAGGAGGTTTCTCTTAGAGCTCACACTAGTGGAGGAAAGCCTGAAACATGAAAGCTCCAGAGTAAGATGACAAGAGAGAATCTTAATCTTTGGGAAATTTATGAACAAATTCTTCATTTCTGTGTGCACATGTTGGATGTGGGGGGAAGTCCTAGTTATGACTTCTGCATGTTGTCACTGGCAATACTGATTAAATTTTTAACTATACTCTGCTATTCATTCATTAATCAGCTCCTCCCAATTTACACAATATTGTATATTAACTGCTGACTGACTTGGAAACATCAGTAAATGAATAAACTACATGTGAAAGGAAAAAGTGACATGCTCTGAAGACATTACTGACAGTCCTAGGATAAGGATCTGCATCAGATCTTACTTGAAAGCATTTGGCCTTAGGAGGAAGGGTTTAGTAGTTGAAATTCATCCTATTCCATCAGATAGATTAGTCCAGAGCACACGATTCTTTTAAAGCCACTATGAGAGTATATCAGCTATAACCTACTACTGGGAAGTGTCCACACGTATCTGGAAGTAGCCATGTTTGTGCCCATAACCAGCTAGAGAGATCTTGGTACGTCCTCTGAGCAGACATTTGCCAACTTAGTGCAAACCACAGTCT
Source organism: Chloroceryle aenea (assembly GCA_013399075.1). Taxonomy (NCBI): domain Eukaryota; kingdom Metazoa; phylum Chordata; class Aves; order Coraciiformes; family Cerylidae; genus Chloroceryle; species Chloroceryle aenea. Next base: position 42,588 of record VWZY01001082.1, on the reverse strand, counting down.
CACTGGAAGTAGTGGATCAATTCTTCTAAATGAAACTACAAAGGTGAGAATGCAACTCTGTTCCAGCCCTAGGGAGGCTGTGTCAGTGCACAAGGAAGGCTGAGCATCTTCCACAAGAACAGAGAGATGAACTAGAAATTTGATAAAACTGGTAGAAAATAACTGTGTAAAAAGTGAATGCTTTTATTAGGGACTAATAACAATAACAACTTTGCAGAGAAGTGCAAACATCTCATCTGGCAGTGGACAACCTGGGGGCATCTGTCATTCACAAGATGGCAAGCAAGCTTGGTGATTTGGCCATAAAGAAGTGAAACACAATCCCAGAACATGAGTCAAGGCACGTCAGCCCCAGGAAGATGAGGCAATTTTCTGTACCACCCAGGCCTGGAGCATTAGGCATGAATCCCCTCACCTAAGGTTTCAGAATTAAGGCAAATTCAAACTGAAACAGGCACATAAAAAGGTGAGCAGGAAGTTCAGGGGTACAAAGAACGGAGCCTCAGACAGGAGGCTTAAAGCACAGTTTGACAGGAAAAGAAGGCTGTTGCCTAAATTTGTGAATATGTATCTTTAGTAAATACATACTAAATGCTGCATGTGAACACCCCAAGTAGAGAGCAATTATCCTCCTGTGTCAAGGCAAAAAGGAGAACAAGTGATCTGGGGTTGGGGAAGCAGAGAATGACAGTTTCCCACAACAGCCAAGAGGAGCAGCACAGGCCATGTAATCACAGGACCTTAACTGAGTAAAAAACCAAGAATGCTATAATGTGAATGTTCAAAGTTGGATGAAGCAGGTTCTTTACAAACTCATGTAGTGCTTCATGGACTACAAGAACCCCACAGCCAGCCAGGAAAGACTGGTGCACTGAGGCAGATGGAAATGGAGCTCATAGACCTGGCTGGAGAGAGGCATCAGGGTAAGAAATACAAATGGTAAATTAAAGTTTTTTTCTTTCTCCCATGCTAGTGGGTTCTGTCTCAGAAGCCCTAAAACAACAGCACTAAGACATTCAGAAAATAACATCCTTTTGGAGTGTCAGAGCTGAAGCTCTGGCTTGTTCCAGTTTTCATGGCCCTACAGAGGTGAGACAAATACTCTAACAGCTTTCATTTTAAAATAAAAGGGCCCTCAAATGCTGAAATGGCCAGTAAATGAACCCTACGTTCCCAATTTTCTTCTTCCAACTGCTACGATGCATAAGAAGGTGAAGTGCTATTAAGCTAGTTTACAACACCAGGCAGAAGTGATTTTCTGCTTAATAAGGAGATATCTAGTAATTGGTCATAAGGCAAATGACATTAACAAGCGGGCCATTTGGCTCGAAATGAATGGATCATAACCCAGAGGGTTTTATCTGCATCAGCCTTTGCCTTTTAAAAGGTTTTCATTTCAGGAGTGAATCAGCACTAGAATTATAAACTAAGGATGAAAGAACACATTGGAAGTAAATTTGGAAGCCAGACAACTACTGGAATGAAAAACCTTTGTATACTTTATGTGCAGCTTTAGGAAGTCTCAGGACATCTCAGATGAATGTGGTTGATATGCCCTGGACCATTCCTTGGACTTCATGGAGAAAAGGCAGGCTGAGACTCTGAAGATGAAATTCCTACAGTCCAGACTGAGGGTGCAGAAGGGCAATTCTGTAGACTACAGGCAATATAGAAGGTACGGCCTGAGGAAACAACAGGTCTCCATGTGGAATTACTTAGCTAGTGATGGCCAGCATCCAGTGGAAACAATAATCCAACAAATTTGTTTTCAAAACAAAGGATATTAAAAAATACTACAAATCACTTTGCAACAGTTGAAGTTCTTTCAGTTTTAAGCAAATATAATCTCAAACAGTGAAAAAAGTGTCTAGCAAATCTATAGATGGGATTTGCATTGGCAGACCTCTGTTGTTAACAGCCTCTGGAGGACTTGAACTGTGCAGTATATTTAGTGTATTTAAACAAGATCTGAATGCCTTAAAACTCTTGTAGGTGAAGAGTACTCAGTTGTTCTGACCCAGATCTCACCTCCTTCAAATCCCTGTGCTCAGTTTATGTGGACCTATTTGTCTACCAGGCACACTGATAACTTAGGCTTAAGTAATAATATATTAAGCAAATAATAAGAAAACCCCAAAGCTCAAGCATTATAAGTTTGCATAGCTCTTTGAGAATTTTAACTTTACTTGGTTTGCAAATGCTACTGGATAGTAGAGGGAAATCCAGTATTTCTGTGTGGCATGCTAGTCATCTAAACTCTTTCCTGCCAGCTCTGTTCAGCCTGCACAGTATAAGCCACAACTGTTTAATGATCATGTGTTCTGCCAAAGGTGCAAGTCAAGGGTGTTTATAAGGAACTGAGCCAGTAAGCCAAATTTCATTTGCAGATCAGACACGCCTGCTGGCAAACAAAGCCAAGGTTTTAGGTGCAGATGAGATCAGTAGTTCTGTCCTCCAGGGAAGGCGGCTGCACCTCAAAAATTAATGAGTAATTTTTCAGATTGATGTTGTGAGGTAAACTAGTTATTTTCACAATTAAGTGCTTTACCAAGCATTTAGCAAACAGTAGTTTCTCATTGGACAACCAGTTCTGAGGTCCAACTGGAGAAGATACAATGCAAAGCCAAGGTTATAGCCAATCTACTTAACCACTGCATGAATACCATTGGGAAGGACATCTCTTTGCAGGACAGGGAGAGGACATTCCATGTTAAAGGCAATGGAATCCAAGCCGAGTAGTTTTCCTGACCACAGTAAATCATTTTGCTTGTTTGTTATGAAGTCAACATTTAAATTACAAATCTTACTAATAATTTAGTTATTTTCCTTCCAAGTCTTGCACTGGTTTTATTATAATTAAACTGGTATGGTAATTATAATCAATACTTCCCCATTTCACTGATGGAGGAAAAAAATGAGGCAACACATGAGACTGGCCTTGACACTAACCATGAGGGCAGCAAATACATGCTAGCTTGCTTCTTACCTCCTAGCCCACCTCAAAGTCTCCTCTGCCCCTGCCATCCCTGTCCAACTTTCCTGAGCAAAGGCTTTCCAGAGCTCTCTGCCAGGCTGGCTAGGGTTTTTCTTGCAATGCATCACACACCAGCACAGAGGCCTGGAAAATGCAACATCTTTTGGTAATAGAGGTAGGATACATAGACTGTATGAAGTGAACTGACAGAACACTGTCTGAATTTAGGTAAGGTCTTATTCCTTGCCCAGCCTTCCCATATACTACCAGATAATCAGTGCTTACACCCAGACTGATCCTGTAATCCTAATGCAAAGTTCACTTTAAGGACAGAAGGAACTTTGCCTACAAAAGAGCTGCACTTCTGCCTACAGATAGCCATTATTAACCAATTCCTTTCACCAACTTCACCACAAACCAGTAGCTTAAAGCATTCACCTCTTGCAGCTAGTGTGGTGTTTTGTACATTGCATGCCACAAGACGCTTGCTACACGCATCCCAGGCAGACTTACAGAACCTCCTGCTGCGTGTCCTGCAGAGGTGGAAGAGTGTATCGGGAAGTAAAGCTACACCTCCCCCAGAGTGAATACGAGCTTTGCTTGCTACTGCTTCCTGTGCTGTTTAGAACAGGAAAGATTCTGTTGTGGGGGTTTTTGGGGTGATTTTCTGCAGGGTCTTTTTGTTCATCTGTATAGAAATGAATTCTAAGTTTAAACTGACCTGATCTGGAGTAGACTCAAAGCTTCGTGTTAGAAAAACAACCCAACACAAAGAAAACAAACACAGCCCTGGCAAACAGAAATGAAAGGCCAGCTATCCCTGTTACACTGAAGACATCCACTTTTATTACATTACATATGATACGAGTCCTAGCTGTCAAAATCCTCAGGAGCACCTAAACAGATAATAAACAATCAGTGAAAGACTTATGGCTACATGTTTTTCATAGTATTGGAAATCACCCGGGAACCATATTTTAATGGAAAATACAGCTTGATGAAGACAAGCTTCATAGATTTATGAAGAAAGTGCAGCACAAATCAAGTGGAAGGTTTAGCTTTCCAAAATGTTATGGAATTGCTAGAAAATAGCACAAAAGAAAAAAAACAAGAAAGGACAAAGAAGGACAAGTAAAAAAGGAAGAAACACTTGCCCTTCTGATGATTTATGCTGTAGAGAAGGAATATGCCTACTTGTGATCCTGTTACCCTTACTGCTCTTTGTGATTGTTATTCTTCCCCTAAGAGAAGCGGTCATGTTACATACTGACAGAAAGTTACACCTCTTCAATGTGATTTGTCCACTTAAAACAACATTTATCATGTTGCCAGTTTATAAATCATTTAGGCCAACTAGATTAAGGCTATAGGAAGCCAGCACCCCTAACTGATCCTCATGCCAGATAATTCACAGACCTGCATTTGTTTACACTAAACCTTATCAGCCAAAACAGTCGAGCCCAGTGCCAGCTGAACTCCAGTTCCTTCAGCTGAGTGAGAACACAGGGCGAGGTGCAGCTTTAACACAGAGATAGGCTCCTGCTTTAAATGAAAATGTACCTACATCAGCCCACACCATGCCAATGTCCTGGAAGGCCTCGTTAACATGGACAGCTCTTCCTCTACACTTTAGGGGAGCAGAGCCTCAACACAGAAACAGGAGACAAGCTGAAGAGGTTCAAGGTTAGCTCACTGTTTTATCTGTTTTGTACATGAGGATGTGGAAAAAGTCCATTTTTAACTTATGAAAAAATATAGCCCCCTTGTTGAATACCGACAGACACAAACCCTACTGTGCTCTCTACTGGAATTGATGCCGAACGCAGAGTAAATGAAATTGTCAAACTTGAAACTGGTCTTTTGTCCAATTAAAACTCTTCAGACGTTGAGGAGGCTGAAATGCCAGCTCAGACACACGATACAGCCCACAGCACTGTATCCTGTTACTGCTATGCAGCAGGTGCCAGGCACCCACTCTGTGTGCTCCACAGACACATGCCCAGAGAGCGCTCGTACACACAGCATAGCCCACAACTAAAAGACTCGATTTAACTTTGGACAAAGCACCCAAGCCAATGCTTCTTATAGTGCTAAGAGATAGGAAAAAAAAAAAGGTTAAGCATTAAAAGGATCAGTTTTGGATCCAGAGGATTTCAAAGTAATTGAGAAGCAATTAATAGCCATAGGTCTGATGATCTTTACATATGAGACCTAGAACAAGGAAAGAGGACCCAAGGAAAGACTTGGTCACTCCATGTCCTTTGCCTTAGAGGGGATTTTTCTCAGTCCACAAGGAAAGCTGTATTAGTCCGTGCAAAACACCAGCCAGACAAAACTCTTCCACAAGCCAGGCAACATCCACAGGAGTTATGAGATGCCAATTCCTCCAAAATCCACTTTTGAAGCAAGAAACACACAGATTTACATATTCAGGGCCTTTGCCTATAATTATTATTCTTTAATTTTGCAGAATATGAATCTGCTATATTTGTAGAGGAGACAAGAGGAATGAGCCCCTGGGCAGCTTTTGACAAAGTCATCTCAGGGTCAGAAGCACTCTCTAGGGAATACTTTCTGTGTAGATGTACCAAAAAACCTCAACTTTCTGAACGAGGTTCTAAAAATATTGATGCTTAAGCGACAAATTAAAGGATCCACAGCTTCTATTTCTATAGAAAGCAGCTTGCAGGTTTTCTACACTGTAGAGAAAAAAAACCTCAGTTCTAACAAGTTTCATACCAAAAGCAAGACTTCTAAATTTAGAAACCTTTGAATTTAACACATCATTGAAGATCTCTTGAACACAGAAGATTTAATGGCACTTTTGACCAGAACTAGAGTGGGTAGTAATTTCCATGAGAGGAGCTCCATTCTCTCTCCTGAACTCCCCCATCCAGCATAAGATGGTTTCTCACTTTCCATACCCAGAACACCGCATGGAGCCAGTGTCTCTGATCAGTGCCACAGCCCAGAGGGGCTGCCCTTGATGGCAGATAATGAAGTGGAAGAATCTGTACAAATTTAAAACTCTAGCTATACCTTTGAAGGACATGATAGGCATTACAGAAGTTTTAAAAACACAAATGAGAGCGAAGAGAGGGATAAAATTAGCAGAACAAGACCATAATGGAATAACTCTTTTTGAGAAATAACTGGATTCTTTTCACAAAGGAATCATGTAAGTTCATTAGATAGATGCACTACCCAAGATATTTAACACCAGCGTAAACTCAACATAGCTCCACTAGCTTTAAGCTCCTCTGTGCTGATACCAGCTACAAACAGAATCAAACCCAGGAGTTTTGTAGTTCAAATTATCTTCACAGAAATGCTGATATGAACCAACTGCCAGATGCTTAGTCTACAGGTCTGCTTCTAAGTTTTTCTAGCATCTCAGCTCTCCATTTTGTTCTTATTGAACTTTTTTCTTCCCATATAGATTTCTGAACACTGAATCCCAACAAATTACAAAACCTGCGTCTTCTAAAACTGAATCCAGGACTTGGTCGTGGCTTGAAGTAAACTCCCTCATTGTCCCCATGGACAACTGATGTTAGAGTAAAAATAAACCCAAGTGAAGGGGGGACACCACTACTGCTGTGACTGCTCAGGGCCTGACACTGGTCCCCTGAAGCCAAGCATGTACTTTCTGTCCCTCCTGCACCCACGTCCGCAGGCAACCTTGGGCCTCAGGTTGTGTCTGGAAGCAGACAGAAGCCACTTGTCATAGCAAATCTGAAAACCGAGGGTTTGTTCTGCTCTGCTTCAGGCAGCACAGTGATCCAGGAAAAAGGGATGCTCAATTCAAGTGACTCCTAATCAGGCCTACCAAGGAAAGAAGTGGTGCATTAGACCTACCCACTGCAGCGACAGGACTCAGGAGATGAAATGGGATCAGCAGTAGACAAGAGTTTGTGTCAGGGAGTAAAACTTTCCACCAAGGGTCTCCACATTAGTAAGTGAACCTAGTAATTTGAATTTTCATGTATCGTATAATAGGAAAAAATTATTGTGAAGCTTTTCCCATAGGAAATAATTTCACAAAAGAAATGCAGAGTCCTGTTAATGGAGAGTATTAAAAACAAGAGTTGTAAAGCTCTGAGGAGCACACATACTATAAGGAAAATCCTGCTTGGGAATACCAATTATTAGGTGACTTCTCAGGTCTTTACCATTTCCAACTGCATTGCTTTTAATAGTTTGTCTCTGAAATGCTGTACAAACTGACACCAGTTTTTCCACTCATAACTGAGCTAGAAAAACTATTTTGCAAAAGAATTAAAATTACACAGACCTCACAGAACAAGCAGGTTTTGTTTTGCTTCATATTTTACCAGGAAGCCATTGCTGCTTGGTTTAACAATAGACAAGCCTTCTCAGGTGATGGGAAGAATGAAAAATGTGAGCAGTTAAGAACTCCTGATCATTGAGGAGATACGAAACACAGAGCTCAATCAGTTGCTAGCCAAGAGACAGAGGAGAGTATCATTGTTCTCTGCCACTGTGTTTTGGCACAGGAAAGATGTACACAAGATGTCAATCTTCTACATGGATCTGAATTTCAACAGCCACATCAGGGGAGAGGGGTTGACATTTAATTTGTCAATACTTTTTTAATTGGTTAATAATAATACTCACTGTATCCCTCAGGCTACCTTAACTGAACTTAAATTTCCCAGAATATCACATCACAGAACCTAAGACTACTGCAACTATTGTTTCTCCAGGCAAACAAATGCATAGCAAAAATATAATCTAATACCAGTTTATAGCTACACCCCCATCTATACACATCCACAGCAAACACATGAACTTTGGCTTAATACTTTATGGATCAAAGCACACCAGACCAGATAGTATTTCTTTTGGCAAAAAGACATGGAATAAAACCCTCCTGACCTCACTTTCTTATAAGTAGGAGACTCCTCATCTCTACAACACCCATAAGGACAGAAGAGAGTCGATCACTCAGACCAAAATTCACCTAGGTCTTCAAGTTGGTGCCTGCACCTAACACAGGTACCTGAAAATCTTCCAGCATGGAAACACCACTCCTGCAATCCCATCTAAAAGCAGGAAGGCTTAGCAAACCACAGATATCCATTCTAGTTTTTCCCTCAAATCCTGAATTCCAGGTCTGAGCTTCTGGGTTGGATGGATGTCTACTGCAAAAAACAAAGATCAGTGTGGGATGAAAAGCTAGTGCTTCCCCCTCTCCACCAGAAGATAGATTTAAGTATCTGTCACCTGGAAATCCTGCCTCTTTGGGACACAATCAGTGGAAGCTGTTACAAGTGTCACCTTAGCAGGAATTTCTGCTTGCCATAAGATTTCTGTTACTGCTCATCAGCCTTTGGTGTAGTATCTCAGACTTCTGAAACACAAAGGACATACTGGAGAAGTTGAAGTTGAGCTAATGAGTATTGACTCATGCTTGGCTGCTACACAGTAGAGACCAGTCACACAACAGGCTCCAAACACATCTTTTTAGAGCAAATAACAATTGTTTAAACAACCTCAACATAAATGGGAATGAAATGCTCTCCTGCCAAGTTAAGCCACTCCTTTCTAAACATTTTTGACTTCCCTAAATGTCAAAGCATTCTGCAAGTTTTAGGCCTCTTGGAGATCTGAATGCTGACCACAAACCATTGATCATGAAGAGCAAATCCTCTTGGAATAATTAGTGTAATTCAGCCTTAAACATAAAACAATTAAAATTTCCAGTAGGGGAAAAGTACAGAAAGAAATTATGAAATATAAAAATTCTTTACAAATTAGGACTCTGCAAGTACTATTCAACCTACCAAATCAGAAAAGGATGCCCATTTGGATCAGCCTAAAGTCTGACATTGTTCATTTTGAGGGGAACAGTGCTGGTTCATTATAATGACAACACAAAAATTTGAAAACAGCCAAAAACCAGATTTCTAGCCCAAATTAAACTTTTACCTTAAGCCAGCAAAGCAAGTAACATGTTTAAATGCCTTACAGAAAACCAGCCTCTGAAAAGTACAGTGTAATTTATTTATGTCTGGTAAACCACCAGTGATAAGGGATGGACCAAGCATCCTAAATTCACCTCAGAAGCAACAAACACAACATTTTCTGATTAGACATCTCTTCTGGCCCAGCCTTTGTACAACAGGCTCCCCAGCAGAGCTTTAAAGTATTTCCTGCATACAGCTCTGTTGTAAGTCACTACAGCAGCCCATTCACAACTGTCTGTGTCCGATCCCCACAAAACCTATTAAGATAAAAATCAGTTAAAATGGGAGATAAGTATCTTGTTAAGTGAATTAAAATATTCTCTCATTGGTTTGTTCTCAATGAGAATTCAGTTAGAATTAGTCTACCCAAGTTCACCGTTTGTTGTTCATCAGCCCTAAATTACGTGATCTTGAGCCAACTAGGAATCAATATACATGTTTATTTTCCCTTAGGATTTTTACCCCATTATGAAATGATGGAGAAGGAAAGAACCAAGATCATTAGGAAGGCTAAAATGAGAATATTCCGAGAGAAAAAGAAAACATCATCATACTAATTTTACTCAGTCTCTTAGTAGAGTCATATCCTCTGAATTTAGAAGCACACACATGTAACCTGGGAAGTCTTCCAGATTTCATTTTAAGGAAATGAAGTTCTCAACAGTGGCTGCATTAAGGAGGCCATTTTTGGTTTTCCACAATGCCATCAGCAGGGCTCCAAATACATACTTGGAGTTTGTGCAGTATGTAGCTCTGTACTTGTAGAGCTAAAAAAGCTGTCATCACCATACCAAGAACACTATGCATCCAGGCTTCCCCACACTTGTCTGCATCACATGTTTCTGCAGTGTCCTACCACAAAACCCATCACATAGCTGGCCACTTATAGAACAGCTCTAATCCAGGAGTTGAGCTTCCAAAACAATTTAATAAATGAAAATACAGCGCTTTTTTACAGCTAATTTGGCCTTTTTGACTGTGAAAACCATCTTCAAGATGCACATTTATTGCACGAGGACATGTTGACCCGTAACTACAATACCTAAAGAATCCCCAGTATTTCCCATACCTACTTCTCCATGTAGCAGAAGTATCTAGTCAATGTGCTAATGCCACACTCTGGAATTATTTTGCCTCCCTCAAGTGTCAAAATTCTCAGAAGTTCTACTCAGGTGCCCAATCCTCCAGCATCCCTTACCATAACTGCTAGAAGGTATTGCCACAAACTGAATATGAAAATATTAAGTGAATAAAAAAATCCAGGGGATTATATCAAACAAATAAGGGTAACTAAATCTCTCTACTTTAGGATTGTACCCTTGTTATGTGATGGAGGCAGAATAAAGATCATTACAAGGACTAAACCAAGAATATGGCATAAGAACAAGAAAACTTCATCTGCCAATGCAGGCTACATACAGCTGAACTGGCAAAGACTATCACACGGAACACGATGGCGAAATCCAACATTCAGTACACACCATATTTGCCGTGTCAGATTTGAGAATGTCTCCATTTCAGAATGGAAGAAGACATCACTGAATTGCCCAGGTGTCACAGAACCCAGGAACCTTGCCACTTGTTCACAGTGGAGTGTTTGGGATTAAAACATTTCTTGTGAATAAATTAATGAAGTAATATAAGAATTGACAGCTCAGCTATAACATCTGCTCATCCATAAAAAAGTCACTCCACCCAGCTGAGTGGGTGAAGTAAATTTTACAAGGCTGCATTAATACAGGTACTGATAGAAATATGACCCTTTTTAATCAGCATCATTTCAAAATAAATTTTGAGGAATAAAAATTTGAGACTCACGCAATAGTGAGTGGATTGAGATGATCTGGATTAACCAGCCATGGCAGTACCCTGTTAGTTGGTCTGTCCCATTAGTCCTTGACATTCTTCTCTACCACCTGCAAAGAAACCTATAGCAAGTTGCATAAAAATCCAGCTTATGTAACAGCTTTTGGAGCCAGTCTTCAGGTGTATTTGAAATGATCTAAGTTCAGTCTGTATTGAGTCATTGCAATTTTCAGGACAAAGCTTCCACAAGTGATATTGGGGAGGGGGAAGAGAGAGACAAGCATTTGAACAAGTTTTCTGAAGAAAGTCTGAAATGAAAAAACTCCTTGAGAAAGGTCAGCCCTTTACTAGCAGAGGACAAATGCCAACTCAAACACCAGCAGAATTTTCCTCTCAAGACATCAGGTATCCAAAACCAAAACATCCCATCTTTACTGACAAGTAAAAGCAGTGGGAAAACTGGTGAAAACTCAGTATTTCAAACACACAGGTGCCATAGGAAAATAAGAGTGCTGTGTAACTGCAAGGTCTAGGTTAAGAATAAACTCACTTTAACTAAAGATACCAAAACACAACAGCTTGTTTATCTCCCTCTTCCCAAAGTGTTCTGTGAATCTGGCTGTTCACCTGATGGCTACAGGTATGAGATGTAAATGCTTTCTGACCTTAGTGCACAGAAGCACCTTGATAAAAACATTTCTCTCATAACCACCTTAGAGCTGCAAACGGCCACTGCATGCACACTACACTGGGGCTATTCAGCTGCAGCAGGATTACAGTGCAAATTGGTTGACCTGGGTAATTTTACTATCTTCACAGGGCTGCATTATCTCTTGCTGATATGCCCAGTGATTATTTCTCATCTTTATCTTTTGTGCTTGTTTGTTTGCTTATTTAAGTGGTAGCAGTGTAGTGACCATGACAAATAGCTTGGAGGATTCCAAACAGTTGTGTATTTTCTCCTTTAGCAGCTTTATAGCAACTCTTTATCAGCAGCTTCTCCATTCCTGTGCCTTGAGAACACTCCCATTGCTTTGGCTTTTTTTCCTCCACTGATCCATGTGCATCACTCACCCCAACAGTGACTCCTCCCATACCTTGATGGATCTGCTCAGGGATTGTCTGACAGCACATATGCCAACAGGAGTGGCTACAGTGGTCTGTTAAGGGCTACTCCCCTTTTCATTCATTTACAATTAGCTCTTGCTGATGTTTTAAGAATGAAGCTCTGAGCAGACCACAGAGATCAGACAGGGAAAGACTCTTTGCAAAGATGATCCAAGTGCCCTTAAATCTACACACTGCTGTTAGGGAACTCCTGCATTTGGACTCTTCTAGGCATAAGTTTTTCCATGAGGAAAGTGCCTTGCCTCTGAGTGGCAGGAGGAGAATAAACAAAACACATTCACGGGGCTGCTGCATTCAGAGACTAGCAGCCGAGGAGGGAGGGCAAGCATTTTGGTTTAGTTTAAGAGTGACCTTAGTGATGACACAGAACGAGCCATACAAATTATGTTCAACACTTCAGCTTCATGTGTATGCAGAAGCCAGCCTGAAGTTAATATAGTGTGTTTTCAAAGTTACTACACCGTGCATGTTTAGAACTTCAAATGGAGGCCAATCCCTTTGCTCAGCATGTGAGGTAAACCTGGTAAATTAGAGATTTGTTTATATTCTGAGCAGGTAACAAGAAAACCACATTCCTACTGCAGTTCAAGGACTGTATTTCCAAAGTGGACTACAGTACATCTACACTCTGGTATCACATTTACATTTGTAACACTTGCATATTCTCCAAGTAGCAGGTTAGATGCTCTAAAGCCTTTAGTAAAATAGAACAGCATTTCTGCAATGATTAGACTTGTTCAGAACTTATGAAAGTCAGAAAAAATAATTCACCTGTAAACAGCTGTATTTCCTAACATCTGCATGCACTAGGGTTCTCTTGGTAAGCAAAGTCTAACTAGGGAAACTAACTTCTGCTTTTACAAAGCCCACTTCAAGCACAATTAGGATTTCACAAAAGGCACATTAAGCACCTACCAAGTCAGGCCCCTTATCCATGGCTGAGGCTTCCAGACAACTGCCCCTCTATGAATGAGGAGTAATCACAGTAAAACTCCATTACTCTAACCGTAACCTGCTAACTTGGTCAGAAGCCAAGGTTACAGAGTGATACTGAGCCACATCAGCAAGTGCATACAGATTATGGAAGAGATGTAACCTCGTGCTACAGAGAGGATCTCGGTTGTGTTTCATATGTATTCTTCACAATTCTTACAAGGGATGGTTCCAAGCTCAGGAACAAAACCAGCCTTGCTCCAAGGGTATTGTATGTAAAGATTAACAGTGTCAAATGGTGACAGCACTATCGTAAATTCCAAGCACACAAAAACTAAGATGTTAAATCCTATCTCTATAACTTCTGTTCCTCTCAATGCGAAATTCAGAAGGTGTTGAATGGAAGTGATCACAGAAAGTAGTAGCTTGATTGATAAAGTCCCTATCTGGTCATTTACGATCTGGCTGAAGGAGAAGCAGCTTTTGCCAGACAGAAAAGCAATTAATCTGCAAACAAGCCGAGGAACAGCAGGGCTGTGCATTGGAGTCTCAGGCTGCTGGGAGCTCATGAGAGGAGATAAGACTGCAGCCTGCTATTTATTGTACATTTTAATTAAGTGCTTGTTAACGGCAGTTATCTTAACAGTCATAAAATTACTGTTGTAATGCATTTTGTTTGAGGAAAAAAATATGGAGGGAGCCGAAGGACTTTATGAAAGCAGTCACAGATTGCTTTCACTTTAAATCAAAGAATAAATTCTGAAGAGAAGGGATGTTGCAATGATCTAAGCCGAGCCACTAATGGTTATTTAATGTGGCCATCAGTGTTTGTAAGTCCCTAGCATACGGAACGTACACAATAGCCTCCAAACCCTCTTTAACACTTATTTGAGATGACAGGAAAAATGAAACCGTTTGTGCTTTCAATGGAAAAGCAATCATTGGTACATTATATTCTGCTTGCCCTATCATGCTAATGCATGGTAAAAATGTCACCAAATGTATTTAAGGACCTGATGGAGTGTTGCTGTTTGATTCCTGGTACCGGGCTGATTAATAAAAATCTTCAATTTGTATGTAAATGCAGCGGGGTTTCATATCATCCGCATACCTGCACCTGGAGAAAATAATAAACTGAAGTTTAATGCAGCAATTATAAGCATTTATGGAACTCTTTAAAAAGGCTGCCTGCCTCCCCTGACCATCAAGATGAGATATTCACAGAGGAATATTACTGATGCTCAGACAAGCAGGGCTGCAGATGGTCCCCAGTGCAAATGCTGCCAATGCAGATTAACTCACTGACTCATACTCACTTTGCTACAACAATGTAAGCTACTTATTGTTAGACAAAAGTGTCATATTTTTCCCTACATCTGAAATAAAATCAAATTGAAGCGTTCTTTGGAGTGGTGGGAAGGGTGGTAATTAACATTTCAAATGAGGTGTGTTTGCATCATTTACACTTTTCCTGACATCACTTAATTCCCTTGTGCATATGTTCCCATGACAACATCATCACCAGAGATAAAAATTGCATCGGTACAACAGAAACTCTTCAAGATATATGACAACAGCTGTTTGTTTATTTTTTTAAAAATCCCTCTAATGATCTTCAGACTCTTAACCAGTGACCCCCTAATGTCTGATCCTTAATAAAACAAAGTATGCAGCTATTTGCATCTTCACAGATGGATATTGGAAAGGGTTTGTGGTTTGGGTACTAATGGAATAATAAGTACCACATATTGGCTATGGTCATGTGGAGGAATATATTACAACATGGAGAGATACAGGCTTTGATGTATGCCCATGCACAAGCTCTGCTCACACAGCCATCCATGATTAAGTGCATGTGACACAGACATTCTTAGTTTGTTGTAACCATTTGTTAATCCACACTTGCAAATTTCAGCGAATGTGCTCAAAATGAGAAACAAACATACTCAGCTCTAATCCCTGTGAGACACTGCGCCGGGTAAATTATTGTTCTGTTGTTTCAACACTTTTTACTGAAGTGCAATTCTTCACTAGCTATTAGCAGGGTACCAGTGAGGTTTAATGACTACGATGCTCCTCATAGAATACGGCCAAAGAATGAAATCTGTGCACTACCAAAGCACAACTATAATTAGTCTCTTATTTAATAGTCTCAGACAAGGCTTTAACTTATCCCATCCACAACTGAGTGCTCTGTTGACACTGAAGAACTGTTTTCATTCTGCTTCCTGTGGTGTGTGAGCAAGCCACCCTCCTTTAAAGTAGTTTAGTGGAAGATCACCCCTATTTTTAAGGCAGCCTCCAACTTGTCACCAAACAAGAGCTCCCGGGCCCAGCTGTGACACATTTGGCTAACAGCACAGACCACCTGAAAAGCTGTTCCCTGGCTCTTCTGAGGTAAAAGCAAATCCATATCCTGCTCAGTCATTCAGTATTCTTACCAAAAAGCACACCAAGAAGTCACTTCAGGGCATGCTTTTTGACAAGTAACTGCTCTAGAGGCAGCTTCTCAGCAAGTGTAGTCACAGACTAAATAAATCCTTACCAAGAAAGCCTCACCTTACAGATGTAGCTCTAAATCCAAATCCCAAGCAATACTGTAACTGTCAAGAGAAAAGCATCTGAATTAGAGGTCTCCAGGCGCAAAGAGAAGTTAGAATCTATTCTGGGAGAGGAACTTGGCAATTAAAGAGTTGTTTACTGTCCTAACTAGCAAGTGTAGACTCAAACAATCAGTAGCACAATCACATCACACTGCAGAGGAAGAGCTGTACTACCAAGATGATTCACAGAACCATCACTCACTACATTCACCAATAGGTAACACATCAAACAACAGCAGAAACTAACGAGGTGAAAGCAGCCCACTGTAAACCCCAGTACATACCAAGATTATTCAGTGTTACTGCACTAGTAAATACTGTTAAGTGTTGACAGTGCATTCAGAGATTCTGAACAATATTGTCATTTTTAAGACAGCTTCAGGAAAAACCTGCAGTCAATATCTGTGCAGGTTGCTCCAGATAAATCTACATCCCAGTGACCTTACAGCAATTCCACATTTTTATTATTTTTTCCATTCTTGCTTAAAAAGTTTCTAAAAAGCCTGTTCAGCCACAGGTTTGTGCTGTAGAAGCATGCTGCTTGGCAAGTGTAGTGTGTGATGACTTGAGTGTATGGTATGGGACCTGAGAACCTCAGGTGAAGGGGACTGGGTACTTGGGCTGTTTCCTCCCTCCTTTATAACTGCTTCTAAAATGACTGATTTGCTTTAGACGGACCTACAGATTTTTTGAAATCTCAGACCTACATCCTTTGTTTGTTTTCTAACTTTTAAGAATCTTACTATTAATTCTTAAATATGTAGGCTCTGAGTCTTTGGGCAACAGCCCAAAGCTGTGGTTTTTAGAGCACAGTACATGAAATGCTTGTTGAGGGCTTGAAAGGGGCTGGACAGCTACAGTGATGGCATCTCATTTCCCTTTGGACACCTCACCAGCACAGTACACAAGGAAGTAACATAAAGGGAATCTTAGCATCATTCTGTTGGTGGGAACCAGGAGAAAGACAGACAACTAAGAAGTTCTGATAGGCACCTTAATGTATAGTACATATATGAAAAGCTCTGTAGCACCCTGAGGTTCAGTCTCCGATGGCACATCTGCTCTGTGATTACAAATTATTTAGTCCAGAGGAAAAAAGTGGTCCTTAAATAATGTACTCAGGTAAGTTTCGTATACTTCAAAATACCCTGAAACTAACACATCAATGGATTCCTGCTGGACTCTTGGACAGTAAAGTCCACTTGGTAGTCATTGCTGGTGTATGTCCTCTTCACAGCTCCTTACAGCTAAGACCAGCTTCACACATTCGCATATTCAACTGGTTGTCTCTTCTGGCGTGGGTATTTGTAACCCAGCACAGCACAAGCTGTAAGGTTGATACAGTAACAGCAACATAAACATGCCCTACTTTCATACAACATAGGGCTGGCCTGCATGGTAACAGGACTGTACAATGAGCTGCAGCATTCACATGTACTATTAACTCCACACTAATTACTCACATTCATATGAGGTGAGGTAGCTTAGTCTTATGCAAAGCAGAGCAAAGCACTTTGCATAAAGGCATGCATATTGCTTTGCCAGGCCTCCATCTAGTAGCACCACCAGTAAACCAAATTAAACATACTAAGGAATATTCCAGGGCACCGAGGCTGGGTGGCTCCGAAGAGCTCAAGGCTCTGCAGAGCAAGCGGGCTGCTTGCAAACCCCGGCCTGCTGGAGCTCCAGCCTCGGGCAGAGGGCTTCAGCACAGGCTAGCTGGTGGTGGTGGGCAAAAAGCTCACCGAGAAGCCTCCTGAGAACTTCCCAACATGGCTGTCCACATGCCAGCACTTGGGAATGCTCCCTGACAAGTTTCCCAGTCTAAATGTAGCCTGAGTGTGTGCACGGGGGAGCAGGGTGAGCACCCAGGCTGTTTGGCAGCTGCTCCTCCGGGTGGGTAAGCCTTTTTCCACCCCTGGGTATGGAAATATCAGCACATCTGTATCATTATCAGCAAAGTTAAAAGTAGCAAAACTTGGGTTTAGGCAAGGCTTTAAAACCCCTTTCTTCTCCATTCAGAAAGTCGGGTTTACTGTTCTACAGTATTTGCAATGGTTTCATGTATCATTCTCTGTTCAAGTCCAGGACTCTGCATGGTTTGATGGAAAAGAATGGGTCTTATTACTCTGAGTTTTATTTTAGTTTTAAATGACCACTGTAAGGATAAATTGCCTCAGAAAATACCTCCAAATCATTAAAAATACTTCCTAACCTTGCCATAAAGATTTCTTTTACCACCACGACCTTAATGAGAATGTTTCCCTCAAGAATTGCAGAGAGTTTTATGAGAAAGCAACAACAAAACAGTGAGAAACCTTGGCAACACTAAGGAAAAAAATCAATAAAAGAAGAAATCTCTTAGAAAAAAGGCCAATACTAACTTTTAAGATGACCACACTCTAATATCCTCTCATTTGTAAGTTTAATTTGTTTTCTGTACTATTTTTATCTCAATGAACTGCTATTATGTGAAGTACAGAAAAAAGGTCTTTTACTTAGAAGAATTCTTGACAAGCTCTCTCCTAAATATGATATTCTTGGGAAAACAGGATATCACTTTAATAGATGGAAAGAACAGTCCACAGCCACAATACACAAAACCTGATATACAGCCATAGCTAACCCACTGCTTCACAGATGCTCAGTTTTAGGCATGTGACACACTCCCTAAAAGCCACTGATTCCCATCAAACACCTCAATGGCCCAAGAAGTGAAGCATCAGTTTGAACACCCTGCCAGACCAACGCCTATAACACCACAATATAGCATCAGCCTATCCCCACAAAATACAGCATCTCAAGGAACAGCAATAAAGGCATAATCCTCAGGGTAGTGAGAAGCTGTCACAGCTTCTGGAGAAAACCAGACCTTATGCATGTCCACAGGTTTTATATACTCAGGACTCCTCTCAAAGGCCACACTATCTATAAAGACCAAAGCCTGGCACCCTCAAAACCACACACATGATCTGTACTCTTAAATTAGCTAACTCCACTTATAATAACCATTTCTCCTCCCCCATTTTCATTCAAACCATGGCCATCTTTAACCCAGACTATTGGTATTTTCCTGAAGTAAGGGCTCTTCAAAGACACCACCACACAGTATCAAGGACTTCCTCGTTAGGATTGAATGAGCAGCCTCACAAGAAGATTTCTAGAGGTCCATGGGACCCATTGAGATGTGCACAAGATGCTGAGGGAGCCAGCTAAACCTCATTACGGCCACTCTCTACCATCACTGAAAGGCCACGGAGATGGCCTTCAAGCTGCCCCCCTAGGCCAGGCTGCATCTTCCCTGCTTAGAAGCTATTCAAGAGACAAGCTCTGGGAAAGGAAGCCTCAGAAGACGACATTTGCATTTTAGCACATTTTTCCCACTGCACACTCATTTATTAAAAATTGTATTTCATAAAAGATTTGATGATTAGATTTTTCAGCCAAAAAATTCCAACATTTTAAATTTGTTAAAATTTCTGTTTAGTGAAAAAGCATCTTTTCCTCTCAAAACCCAGACTCGTCTATGCAAAAATTTCTGATTAACAGTTCCAAGAAAGTTCATTTCACAGTTCTTTCACTAGTTAACACATTGAGTTATTACACAACCACACCATTTCAAAGGCCATTCTGAAAAAAGCATCACATTCAGTTCCACATTTTGAAATTTGGTGACTGCCACCCTATGGAGCATTTCTTTTAAAAAAGCAAAACCCACCTGGATGTGCTCCTTTGGGACCTGTGCTAGATTATATGATCCTGCACTGGCAGGGGGGGTGGACTCAAAGATCTCCAAGGTCCCTTCCAACCCCTGACATCCTGTGATCCTGTGACATTTCTGCCTTGAGAACTGATTTCACATATGTTTAACAAGTTGTTCTTGAAGCAGCAAGGAAATGAAACTATTCAAACAGCAGAAAAAACATCAACACTAAAGACAGAAGCTCCCTCAGTTATATACTCTTCTGAGCCTCTAATGACAGTAATATGTTTCAAAGGGATGGAAAGAAGCCTCATCCTCTATTGCCATAAGCTTACCACATTGGAAGCCAAAGAGTCACACACTGCAATGACTCTTCCAATGTTCACCGCATCTTGACTGAAACTACCATCTTTTTTACACCACAGATATAATACTGCATAAAATACTCCTCTCTTCCAAGTTGAGTTAAAGATCCTACAATGAGATCCACACTTTATCAGACCTTAAACATGTCAAGTGATTGCTGTAAGAATAGTAGTAAAAATCCAACTGCTTTACTGTTTTCTACAACTGCTATATCAGTCCTGATACCATGTGTGTGTTTGTAGAACTGAATAAAACAAGGTCATACTTTTTGACCTCACAGTGTGCACGCCGGCAAGCTCCTTCAGGATATATACCAGTAGTTGGGATGTTTACCATTTCACAGTTCTTCAAAGAAAAGTAGTCTATTTATGGGCAGAAAAGTACTTTCCAAAGCTGAAAATAATGACCAGTATTTACTTGGAGATCCTAAAGTGCTCTGCAGGCATTACAAACAGAATTATATAAGCAGGGAACATTTTGCCAACCACTGAATTCAGGTATCTCAATCATGGAAGACAGCAACCATTTAGTATGGCACCATAATACCATAGGAGTGGAGGATATGAAAATATAAATCAAAAAAACAAACCAACAGGAAAAAATAAGCAGCTGTAACAAACTAATTGCTTAAATTCCAGACAATGCAACAAAAGTCACATTCTTTCTGCTAGAAGGGCCTACCTATCTTTAAAGAAATGGCCACAGTCTCAGCACTGCATCTCACTGAGAAAGTCATCTTCTCCATCCAGTGTCCATCCCCCTCCCATCGCTGGCTATTACACTGGTTCAGAAACTGACTCCAAAGGAAAAATACCACTCACTAATTACCATAGAGTGGTGTTCATTCAGCACTTTGGTTTTCCTTGGAGGCTTCTTACCCAAACATTAACCCTCAACCAAACCAGCCTCAGCTGTTTCAACATTCTCTTTCCCCCCTCTTTTTAATATGTATATAAAAAAGAACCAGACCAGTTGCAGTCAGATCTTGGCAATTTATCATTTTTAACCAAAGCAATTTATAAATTATGCAAGTGGACTATTTATTTCTGTGAAGAATTTTGTGGGTTTTTTTAAAGGTAGTATTGTAACTGCTTTTATATACTAAGTGACTGAGAAACCCCTGAATGTTCTTGTATAAACTGCATGCTAGCAGCAACACTACAGAACAATTTTGCTTTTGTTGAGGGCATCTGTACACTTTAAATACTTTAATTATGAGACAGTTGCTTATACAGCTATGTGAACTGAAAATGGTTTGGGTGTCAGTTTTTGATCTGTCCTAATATAAAAGACAGTGTAATTCAAACATAAAACAAGAGTTCTTCTCTCTGCAGTAAGAGGGGAAAGACACACAGCAGGAACTAAACAAGGACTTGAAAGGATCCACGCTGGCCATGTATCAGGGTCCCCACTATTTGCATACCAAAGGTACCAGACATCTGGGGGAGAGTCTGTGCGGTGCCTCACTGCCGTCTTCTGTGGGGCCTGCACCAAGGGAATTCTCTCCCAGCCAGAAATGGGGCTTCCAGCCCTTTTATGCTGCTCCAGCCTGTTTACCTACCATAACAGGGTCAGAGCACAGGAAGAAATCTTAACCCTACATTTGAGGCAGAGAATGCCTGGCCACATGTGGGATTCAGTTATCAGCAGCAACTCTGGTAACTGGTGCTAATGTAAACCCCAAAAGTAGGGCAAAAAACCTCAGCTCAGCTGCTCCTGCTCGAATCCTTCTTTGAGACTAAAGTCACATTGGAGAAGTGCTCTGAGACATCTTAACAGGCATCACAGAAATGCTAAGCTGTTTTCTTCCAGGCTATTTTTAGAAACTTCCTGAAGAGCAGGATGTTATACCTCTGTCACATACACTGCTTCTTCCACACGTGCATCAATAACACCGCCAGGTAAGTAGGGTCATATGTGACCATACACAGTGAACACCACACTAGTTTCTATTTTTCTGGACATTCTTTGCAGCTGCTTCCCCAGCTGACCAGAGAATGACTACACAGCCTCAGAGTGTGCTTGGACATTCTCCAACTCTGGACACTCCGAAGTGTAGAGTCAAGTAGAGAAGGAGAATATAGAAGGATGAAGGGACTGAGAGGAAGGAAACTATCAAATATCACAGTCCCAACAAGCTATTACTATTCTCTGGAATCAGATAGAGGGTAAGAACTCCATGCCTCACAATAGCAGTGAATTAGGAACAAATTAGTAAGTGTAGTAAAATGACTCTGAATGGATTCCTTGCAAGCACAACTTTGTACATTTAAAGCTCAGATCAGGTACTAAATGACACTCCCATAAAATACTACATTGCACTGACCAACAGCAAGAGCTGTGCCCAGAAATGCAAGACTTAAGGGGTCAGAGTGGGCATATGGACAGTTTTAAACCACAGCATATTATCAGGAAATCTGGCCAAGAACTACAGCATTTCAAGTTTGGTTGGCTGGTTTGGTTTAAGGAAATAGTGTGATAAAATTTACCTTCTGTAAAACCAGTTTTAAAAAATCCCAGTACATTTTTTAATGGAATCCCAGATCCAGTGTATCAGGTAGCAATTATTCTTGAAATAAAGCACTCCCATTTTTCAGCCAACTAATAATCAGGCTGCATTCAGTACCCCTTAATGGATAAGCACAATTGCTATTAAAAGAACATAGTAATTAAATCACGAGGATGAAATTGCCACATCCTCCCAGGTAGCTTTCAGAGTGGGCTTTTTGTGATGCTATCTCCACCAAAATCTCTTCACTAAGATGGTCTTGCAACGTGTCAGAGGGAGAAGGCAAAGGTTTGCTCTCCACCTCTGTTCAAAAGCCACTCCTAATCCTGGAGGAACTGGAATATTTGGGGAGGCCAAAACTCTTTGTTCAGAGGTCCCAGATTGCCAGTCAGAGCGAGCCACCTTTGCAACCATTTCCCTGCTTTCATCGAGACAGAAGTGCCCTACAGAATTTAATGTGACTTGCAAATACATCACCTTTTCACTGAAACTTCTCTGGTAGGAAGGTGCATGTTATTCACCTCTCAGATTAATCTCCAAGCTACATTCACAAGCACAAATGGTAGAAGCTTCCAGAGCAAGTAACTGGAGCAAGTATCACAACCAAAGTACTCCCATTGGTGTTCTGAAAGCAGGCACTGAGATCTTCACATAGATGCACAGATCTCAGAAGCATGATCTGGCCCCTGGACATGATAGGTTTCCTATAAAGAACAGTGTTACTGTAATCCCTCTCTTGTCATGAAATATTCAATTTTCTTTTTCATTCTTAGAAAATAAAATGCTAAATTACCCAGTTTAATAGGTCAATGTCAAAACTTATGATGAAAAAGAATCTTCCTAAGAGAGTTTCTTAAAACCTGTATAATCAGGTTGGTAATGCTGCCCACAGGGAAAACCCATTAGCAGAAATCTCTAACACATTTCAAAAAGCTAAACCTAAGTGGATTGTGGGTGTGCCTAACTATTTGTTAGACTGCAAGCAGCCCAACTCATCTGAAAGCCTTGCTACACCTCAGTGCATTGGTCTCCCCCTGCATGTACCTGGTGTAGGAATCTGCTAATGCAGCCAGTAGGCAGATTTTAAGACAAGAAGTACATTTCATCTTCCTTACATCACTGGAAGTTTTGTAGCTGTTTAAAAGGGTTAAACTCTGCTCCTGAACCCAAATCCTCCGAATTTCTATGCACTCTTTTTAGAGTACTCTTCCTTCCTTCCTATTCACCAACACAATAAGGAAAGCTTTGTTACCATTAATCTTCAGAGCCCTGGGGATTCTCCCAGTACAAGCACTGCTGCAGCCTCACTAGAAAAACCACACAGACCTGCAAAGTTCCTGCCCAAGTTCACCCATGCAGATTTTCACTAGTGACTGGATTTACAAGCTGGGGACACAGTTACTGGTTCACCTAAAGTCAAAGGAACTAAATCTTTGATAATTATCACAGGAATCAATATTTTCAAATAAAGGATTTGAACTTTTTTTTACCCCTGCACTATGAAGAGGTGTAATCTGAAGAAGGCAAAAAGATGGATTTTCCCAGCATAAACCCAAGTTTCTTGCACTGTACAAAACATCACAAGATATTAGAAAAGATAAGTGGTCTGGACAGAGATGGAAATGTATCAGATTATACATTTCAGAGACAACAATCGTGCCTTAACAGAATAATTTATCCAGGCTGAACACCTTCAATGGCAGGTACTGCACGAGTTTAGCAGCAATTGGCTAAATTCATCTTGTCAGCCTCCTAACAAATAGCTCCCCCACCCCCCAAAAAAGCGGCCTGTCTTGCAATTTCTGGAGACTCTGAAGGAAAAGGATATCCTGTAGAAATTAAAGAAAGCAACATGTCTGAGAAAACATTTGTAAATAAGTCATCAACATGCTGACTAGCTCTGACTCCTTGATGTAAATGCCTTGGGTTTTTTATGCATTCTGCTACTTAAAACTAGTTTGAAAAATGCACTCTGTACAGAAATAAGCAGACAATAAACATAGTCCTGATTTCTCAAACAGGCTTTTCATCTGCAGGAGTAAATGCTATAGCCATTTCCTCAAGTTAATGTCTGCTCTTCATAAAAAGGATAGTGCTACCATTAATATAGCCAATTGCCTATCTGCAGCTGGAGGATACAAGACTCAAATGTGGAGAAGTGAGTTTTTAAAACTCTTCAGAGAACACTTAGGAAAACCTCAAACAATTCAGCAACACAATTCCATAGCTAAAAATAAATCAACAGCTTCTGACTGACAGTCCAGTTTCAGCATCCTCAGTGCCATACGGATTGTAGAGGGCATTTGTGCTAAAAGCTGTGGGAACACTAAGTAGTTCTGCAAGTGCATTTCAAGTTAAATGTTCCTACTGATCTACACAATTACTTTTTTTATGCGTAATTGCAGTAACGATGCATGCAGGTTAGGTCCACAGCATTGATTTTACGTGCCTAGCCTTGTGCTACTACAATATTATTAATCTGAATCTCATTTATTTCCATTGTTTATACAGCTAACAAGATCTTGTATGTGTACACAGGGAGCTGGGAGCTAAGACTTCATGTCTTGCTCCACAGAAACTGCAATCTGACAAAAATCCTGCACTGGAGAGTGGGCTGATCTTCACTGAGAAGCAGAAGGAAACAAAACCAAGCATCCAGAGATGACAGGAACAGCAAGGCAGAGGGATTGGGTAGAGTGCAACAGAAATAACCAGGCACATGACATAAAAGTTCAAAACAAAGGTAAAGAGACTTCAGGAGGTGTATGGAAATGCTGTACACTGCAAGGCTCTCAACAGTGGGATTACAGGCACATTTTACATCAGATTTCCATCTATAAAAAGGGATTTTCAGCATTTTCCTACTTCAGGAGAACATCAGGACCACAAACACAGTAAGAAAAGAGGTAGTGACAAAATACTGGCAAGAGCAACCAAAGTTGTGAGCATATCTTAAGTAGATCAAGATAGGTTAGTATAAGAGATCTCACCAGGATGCAGGAGACTCTAGGTAAGCAAGAAATTACCTCCCTTCTACCCCAGAGCACTTCTGTTCCCTCGCTTACCAAGAGGTTAGACCTGACTCCAAAGGAAACAAGCGAAAAGGTCACCTTTACAGCACAGCACTCTTCCAGAGTCCAGATGCCTTTAGCACACTTTGGAGCAGACACATCTGAGATGGGTGGTCCCATCAAGCACAGTATCCTCACCTGGGCATCTTTTATCTACCAGCCCCCTTGTTGTGGAGCCTGTCCTCCCAGATGCTTTAGCCCATCATTTAAATGCTGCTTTAGACAACACTTTTTTCCTCCATTTGATTGATGTCCAGCCGAGCACATTATCCCTTCCTTTAAATTGATGTCACTCTCTTTAAGAGCCTAAGCATTACTCTAAACTGTGTTTTAATTGCTATTTATATGTCCCTCAAGTGCGCAGAACCATGAGTTGTTCAGCAAAGGCCAGGACATTTTATAAATAAAATCCTCACTTGCTACAGAGAATGACAATATTAGCTGGCAGCATCTGGATACACTTTTAAAGTGAAGATTTTACTTTTACAAGACAAGACTAAAAACACAGATGGCATAAGCTAGTGTGAAACCTGCAGAAATCTTTTTTTTCCCCTCCTGTTCTTCGAATACCATCATAAGTCAGTGAGTGGGAGGAAAGTTAAAGCTTACATACATCCCAGCATGCCAACCCAATGCCCTACTGAGATACTTGACTGTCTAGTGCTTCTAAGCAGCTGGAAAAGCGTCAAACTGTCATCACTGATTAAAATAGGGTTTTATAGAAAGCATCATACATATTGTCAGATTTGTAGACTTATTTTGCACGATGGGAACAAAAAAGTTGCTAATTTTCTTTCAAAACAGATTTTCCTCATGTTTCCCACTGGATCCTACTAGCATTTACAGCTATATTCAACAACTATGGAGTCCACCTGGGGGGAGGGGGATTTACCCACCATGATTTTGCACTGAAAAGCCTCCTAAACAGCCTGGAATCACACAGATGTCTGCACATCAACATCTCTGCTACTTCCTGTCTCCAAGCTCATTCCCAAGCACTTGAGTGGAGCTGATGCCAATGATTTTGATCTCCACAGCTCACCCGCAGTTCCCTGCCCTTCACTTCCTCAGCTAACTTAGCAACTAACTCCATCATAGCAAACACCTTGTTAGAGAGAGCTACATCACCAAGGACTCCCTGCCTTAGCCTTCATTGTTCAACACAGACTTTGGGATTGACAAGTCACAGCCACTTGACTTCCTCCTCCTCTTGCTACCATGAGATCAACCACTGTTTTAATTTCCCCAACTTTGACAGAAAGGGTGAGAAAGACATCGTTTCACCTGTACTATTAGATGGCAAACTTTGCGTGTCATGTGTAATACCTTTCCGAGCACGTGCAAAGATGGCACCAGCCAGCCTTGCTGATACTCACTCACCAAAACCTCCATGAGAAGATACCTGACACTGAGGGAAGATCCGGGAGTCAACAGCAGGCTTCTGCTTCAAACAGGGTTACACAAGGGGACGACTAAAGCTTCTGCACCCCAGGCCAANGGATTGGCCAGGGGGCGGGACCATGAGGAAGCACAGGATTGGTGGAGAGCAGCAGGGGGAGGGACCATGTAGAAGCACAGGATTGGTGGAGAGCCGCTCTCTCTGTGTGGGGATTGGCTGGCAGCGGGACTGTGGCCACCAGGGCTGAGCAGGGTACGAGACCTACTGGGGGTTCTGTGGGGCAGCCCCACGGGGTGACCCCAGACCCGTGGGGTGACCCCAGCCCCAATGCAGTCCCCAGACCCGTGGGGTGACCCCCAGCACCAGTATGGTCCCCAGCCGCATAGACTGAGGCACACCCG
>VWZY01001081.1:438283-453440 GCA_013399075.1 Chloroceryle aenea | reverse complement strand
GCTGGTTGTGCCCTGCCTGATTATCAGAGCCATTAAGAGCCAGTGAAGGGTCTGAAAATCTGTCTCTGCTGAAATTATTTTAATTGACCCAAATGACCCAGAGAAAGTGATCCAATACCGGAAGACTGGAAAAGGCTATTTTGTTATGTTGGTCCTTCTGCATGGTACAGAGCAAAGAAGTTTTGTGATTTAGAAGAAAGAATCCATTCTTCTCATGTTCTTGGACTAGAAGTGACTAGAGTCCATTCAAATGACAGATATTGGAGGAAAAAGCATTCTTGATAATTTGACATCCATGTAATTACTATCATTCATTTATTCTCCACAAAGAGATAACAGTGGAATATGATTTGAGAAGATTTTTCTATGTGAATGCTTCTTATTTTACTTTGAAAATTTGATATCAGCCTTGAAAACACTAAGAGTAGGAAGAAGGCTACATCCTGCATGAAGTGCAAAAAAGCACTGTACACTTACAGTAGTTTCTAAGGAAGGGAAGAAACTGCTTGCACACTCTAAGTATTTACACTGAGAAACAATATGAGTCAGACTACAGTAAAGTAAGAAGGTGAGGGGACAACAGATTGCATACTCAACAGAGAGAGAAATAACAGCACCAAGGGGTAGCTGTCCCCAAGGGATAGTTCATCAACTCCTAACACAGCTGAAGGACACAGGTAACCTGTTGGCTAAGCCCAGTCTAGAGAGGTCTACTCATTTTCTGATTTCCTACTTTGACATCTTTTCTTCACTAGACTAAACTTCTGTTCTTAAAGGTCTGACTGGTATTGAGCATCATCTAATACAAGCACATAGCTATTGACAGCCTTATCCCAAGAAA
Source organism: Chloroceryle aenea (assembly GCA_013399075.1). NCBI lineage: Eukaryota > Metazoa > Chordata > Aves > Coraciiformes > Cerylidae > Chloroceryle > Chloroceryle aenea. The sequence goes on along the minus strand of VWZY01001081.1, from coordinate 452,599 downwards.
TAAATATAGGAAACAAGTGACTCTTGTGCCTGGAATTCAAGAGCAAGAATGAACTTCCCAACAAGCAACAAGACCTGGAAAAAAGTCTCTCTCAGCAGACATGGACAATTACCCTTCTAGTAAGGGATGAGGCTGCATAACCCCCAGGCTGTGGTGGGTTGAGTCCAGCTGGACACCAGATGTCTGCCAAAGCCATTCCAGCACTCCCCTCCTCAACTGGACACGGGAAAGAAAATACAATTAAAAGCTTGTGGGTTAAGATAAGGACAAGGAGAGATCACTCAGCCATTACCACCACAAGCAAAACAGACTCAACTTGGGGAAAATTAATTTATTGCCAATCAAATCAGAGTAGGGTAATAAGCAAATAAAAACTAAATCTTAAAAAAATCTTAAAAAAAAAAATATTCCCTCCATCCCTCCTTTCTTTCTAAGCTTAACTTTACTCCCAAATTCTCTATCTCCTTCCCTGCAGTAGTGCAGCAGAACAGGGAATGGAGGTTGCATCCAGTTCATCACACACTATCTCTGCCCCTCCTTTCTCATGGGGAGGACTCCTCACACTCTTCCTCTTCTCCAGCATGTGGAAGTCCTCCTTTAACTTCTCCAACATGAATCTTTCAGACAGGCTGCAGTTCACAACCTGCTCCAGTGCATGTCCTCCATGGGGTCAAAAGTCCTGCCAGAAAGCCTGCTCCAGCATGGGTTTCCCATGGAGCCACAACCACCTTTAGGCATGTACCTGCTCCAGCAGGCGTCCTCCATGGGCTGCAGGTAGATATCTGCTGCACTGTTAATCTCCATAAGCTGCTTGGGGACATCCTGCCTCACTATGATCTTCAACAATGGGATACAGGAAAATCTGCTCTGGTGCCTGGAGCACCTCCTCCCCCTTTTCCTTCACTGGCCTTGGTGTCTGCAGAGATGCTTTTCTCACATATTCTCACTCCTGTATCTGTCTGCAATTGCCATTGCAGTTTTCCCCTTTCTTGAACGTCATTAGTGAAACTTGATGGGACAAATCTCATGACTACAGTGCAGCAATCAGTGGCTACAGGCTGTAGAAAAGGGACAGGCTGGAAGGAAGAATGGAGATGTTGCCCTCTACATCAAAAAATGGATAGAGTGTGAAGAGCTGTCTCTGAAGAATAGCCGTGAGCAGGTTACAAGTTTATGGGTAGAGACCAAGGCAACAAAGGGAACCTTGTGGTTGGTGTCTACTAGAGGCTGCCAGATCAAGGGGAGCCTATTGATGAAGTCTTCTTACTCCAGCTACAGGATGCTTCACACTCACAGTCTCTCATCCTGCTGGGGGACTTCATCTGCTAGAAAAGTAGCACAAGGACCTGTGGGCAATCCAGGAGGCTCCTGGAATGCACCAAGGATAACTTCTTAAGCCAGGTAATAGACATCCCCTACCAGGGATGATGCACTACTGGATGTGATGGTCACTAATGCAAGTGAGCTAAGGGATGCAAAGGACAGTAAGAAGGGATTCTGCAGGTATGTCAGACAGAAAATTAGGGTCAAAGAAAGTGCACCCCCACAATGGGCAACTGGCAAGTTGGTAACAAAAGCAGAAGGCTGAGATACTCAACAACTTTGTTGTCTCAGTCTTCACCAGGAAACTCTCTTCTCACACCTCCTGAGACAGCAAGACAAGGACTGTCAGAGAAGATCAGGTTCACGACCACTTGAGAATGTGAATATACCTAAGTTTATGGGTTCTGATGAGATGCATCCTAGAGTCCTGAGGAAATTTGCTGATGTAGTTGCCAAACCACTCTCCATGATATCTGAAGTGTCCTGGCAGTCAGGTGAAGCCCCTGGTGGCAGGATAAAAAGAAACATTACACCCCTTTTTAAAAGGGGTACAAGGGAAGACCCTGAAAATTACTGACCTCTCGGCCTCATCTCTGTGTCTGGAAAGATCACGGAACAGATCCTCCTAGAAGCTACACTAAAGCACATGGAGGTCAAGGAGGTGATTTGAGACAGCCAGTATGGCTTCACTATGGGCAAATCCTGAATGAACAACCTTCTGTGATGAAGTTACTACATCAGAGCACAAGGGAAGAACTATGAATATTGTCTATCCTGGACTTCTGTAAGGTCTTTGACACAGTCCCCCACAATATCCTTCTCTCCAAATTGGAGAGATATGGATCTCAGCGGTGGCCTGTTCAGTGGATGAGGAGCTGGTTGGATGCTAGCATACAGAGGGTAGTAGTTAACACCTCAATGGCCAGATAGAGATCAGTGACAAACAGTGTCCCTCAGGGGTCCATACTGAGACCAGTGAGGTTTAATATCCTCATCAATTACACAGACAGTGGGAGCAAGTGCACCCTCAGCAGTTTTGCAAATGACACCAATCTGACTGGTGTGGTTGACATACTAGAGGGATGAGATTCCATCAAAAGGGACCTAGACAAGCTTGAGAAGTGGGCCCATGAAGTTCAACAAGGCCAAGCACAAAGTCCTGCATCTGTGTTGAGGCAACCACTAGTATGAACACAGGCTGGGAGATTAATAAAAGATTGAGAGCAGCCCTGTGGAGGACTTGGGAGTGCTGGTAGATGAAAAGCTGTTTGTGAGACAGCAATGTGAGCTCGCAGCCTAGAAGGCCAACTGTATCCTTGGCTGCATCAAAACTGTGTCCATAAGGTCAAGGGAAGTGATACTGATGCACTGATCTGCTCTGGTGAGACCCTACTGTCTGTCCTGTCCACTTTTGTCCTAGTCCATCTAAATTCACTAAACAGCTCCTGTAGTTTACCACAATTCCCCATTTTGGAATGAAGGTCTAAGATACATTTTTTTTTTTTTTTTACTTATCATACTATTTCATTTAAACTTTTGATAATTTCATCCAGGCTTATTTCCTTTTAATACGTTTTCTAGAACTCCTCATTAATTGCATAAACAAACATCTCTTTTTGGTGATGAAGCAGTTATTCGGCAAATAAATTAGGCAACTACCATATTCAGAAATAACAGAGGCCTTCAATTTGTAAGTTTTTAATGGAATAACACCATTCTCACAACTAGTTATCTAAGAATATTACTTACATGGCTATCTATATTGAAAATTCGGCCTCAAGTGTCTACAGCAGGCTTCCAGCTCCACCTCCGAAGAATATTTTCAAAATGAATTTGATGAAAGCACAGCTCTGTTCTCAACACTTCTTTTACTTTTTTATTTAAAAGAAATCCCTCCTTAGCAAATAGTCCTACCTCACCACTTTTATTATTTCCATCATTCTCTATGCACTGCACACACCCAGTACCCTTAACATTCACTGCCTATGCTCTTCTATATCTTGCTCTTGTATTCAATTTCCTTCAATTCTTGCAAAATAGTCCTCATCTCAAAATACATACCTCTCTGCCTTTACTTGATATTTTCCTGCTTATTCGGGCTTATTACTTTCCTGACTATATCATCCTTTCATCAACGCTACACTAAGAGCACCTTTTCAACAGAATATCCCCCTAATACCCTGATCTTTTCAGAATTAGTGCTTCTAATAAGTCTCTTGGAACTCCACTTTTTGTTCATGTATTCTTCATATCCTCATGTACATGACTTTTCACATTAGTGCACTGAGATGTAATTACTTACCCCAACCCCTGCTTACAGGACAATTACAACTATCCACATTTCTCTAGGTATCCAATTTGTCTATGTCCATAAGCTATCATCCTCATAATTCTTAAAAATTCTATCAATGGTGACTTTCCTCAAACTATTGATTGAAAACATGGTACTAAGAGTTCTAGATATGTGATGACTATTCTCTATTTTTAATTAAACTTTCAGATTGATCAGTTGTGTTTTACCTATATAACATACAACATCGCACATGAGAGATAGCTGAAAAAAAAAAGTGCAGTACATTGAGAGGCTAATGTTAACATATCAGTGTCCCTAAGGTGTGAGGAATGGAACAGTGTGCAGCCAGAATTCTTTCCTTTAAAAAGGAAAGGTGAAAAATAACAGCCAGTTTGATGCAGGACTGAAACTATAACAGTGTGGTTATAAAATCAGGTAGCCACAAGGTAACATTATAATGAAAATAATACTGTTTTATTAACATAACACTCCAAGGTTGTAACTGTAATTAAAGGAATTTATACTACAGATAAAACACTTCATTTGGTAACTACTGTTACTTCATACTGAGCAGAAGGTACTAGCTCCTGTATGCTCCGAACACCTCGAAGTATATTATATGAAGTGAGTTAAAGACTATTAAGATTAATAGAGATAGCAAAGACTAGCAGTAAATAAATCTCTACAACTCATGGATATTTGAATGAGACAAACAGAAAATGACAGTGTGGGGTTTTCCTATTAAAGTTCAGTATTGCCTCTGACATTTCAATTTTCATTGGGCTGTCCTTTATCATCTCCCTCAACTAAATGCATGTTTAACAATGAAATCACTTATCTCGCTCTGAGATGCTGAAATTCTTTTTCTACATCAGGAAGAAAACAAAATTCTGCTCTGGTATTAAAACCCCAAAAGTCCAGCTTCAGAACAAAAAAATGTTGATGTTGTAACTGAGCTTTGTAATTCAATATTAAAAGTGATCTGTGGGATATTATTGCTCTGAACAATAATTAGAATTCCAGTTCAATAACCTTGTTGTACAAGTACTGACCTATACTCTGAAGATGTGGAATCTAACACCAGACTTTATCCACATAACTGACGCAGACTAAGATGAATGCACTACAGTCTGGTTTTGGTTTTCTGTCTGTTAAGTATCTCCTACAGTTCCCAAGCAGCTGGAGAGAACACAATGCTTTCACCTGAAGTTGGAAATTTGATCTTATATTGCCCAAAATCTCTTTCTTGTGGAACAAGTCTGCAACTTTCCCTCCATCCAGAAGTGTGTCAGTCTTAACGTTTGTTCTTCTGGCAACAAAACGAATACTCCCAAATGTCTCCTGTTCTCCTCACTCTGGCCGATTATTCATGAGCCTTATGTTTTAATATATTGGATGAAGGGAGGTCCCAGACAGCAATGGTCAGATTAGCTCAGAAGTATTGCATGATGAGAGTGAAGAGGAAAAAGAAAAGGAACATTTCTGTGAGAGAAGCCAGAATCAAGTGTCTTCTTTCAAGAACTGCTATTTGCAATCCAAAAAAAAGCTACACAGTGAATTTCTCACAAAAAAAGGAGAGTTCTTGCCCTAAAAAGACTCAGTACATAACCAGAAAAATGGAGGTAAGGATTACACCAAAATTTTTCCATGCCCATCTAAATCCATTTGAAATCTCAGAATAAATTCCTTTTCCTCTATTTTCTCTCCACTTAAAAGTTTTATGGAGAGAGAAGAGAAACAAAATTCTCTTTTCATTCATCCCCACATACCAGCTAGCCATTAAAAGTGAGTGGAGACAGTTTATTCCCTCTTATTTCCCTCATGTTGGAGCAAGTCCAGAGGTGAAACACAAAATGGATCAGAGAACTCAAATGCCTATCCTTTGAAGGGAAGCTAAGAGAGTTGGGATTGTTCAGCCTGGAGAAGAGAAGGCTCCAGGAAGATACTACAGCAGCCTTACAATACCTAAAGCGAGCCCACAGGAAAGATGAAAGGGACTTATTACAAGGGCCTGTAGTAACAGGACAAGGTGCAGCCTGTAGGCTGCGAACTGAAAGACAGTACATTTAGATTAGGTGTAAGGAAGAAGTTCTTTACTGTAAGGGCAGCGAGGCAGTGGAACAGGTTGGCCAGGGAAGTTGTGGATGCCCCATCACTGGAAGTGCTCAAGGCCAGGTAAAATGGGGCTTTGAGAAACCGGGTATAGTGGAAGATGTCACTGTCCACAGTAGGGGTGTTAGAACTAGATTATCTTTAAGGTCCCTTCCAACCCAATCCATTCTGTGATTCTATGGTTCTATAATCCCTTTGTTCTCCTCTGTATCAACCAGTCNTTATTTCCACTCAAATACTGTATGACACTTCTTGTACTCTAGGCAGCCAAAACTCTTTGGCAAGCCCCCACATGCAAAACAAAAAAAAAAAAAAAAAAAAAAAACACAAAAAAAAAGTAATGCTATTCATCAGTCACATGCTAGGTGTTTAAGAAAAAATGCACTGGAAGAACTTTCTTGTTATGTAAATGTTTGCAGTAATTCAATTAAAGGAATGTGAAGGCAAAGACAACAAACTTCATGATATTCACATATTATGACAGTGAGACAAAAATTACTATTCAACATCTTCAGGATAGCATTCAACAACATAACAGAACTAAGAAATTTGGAGTAGAAAATTTGGCAGAAGCTTTCAAAAGAAAATACTTAGTTTGAGATTGCATCTTAATGTTCTCCTATGTAAATGGAACAAGTCTGGATTGTTGTACTGTTTATCATATAAGAGACTTACAGATTTACATGGCATTCCAGTGATAGGAAATGCCAAATACTTAACAAAAAATTAAGTCCTCCACCTCTGCCTTCAGAGTTCAGGAAACAAACTCAGAGAAAATAATTTATTTTACTTAGTTTGATCCTGCACACATGTGGTAGGCAAGAGCTGGCAAGGTTTCATGCACTCCATGTTTTCAACACAAGATTCTTCCAAATATTTACACTTAAAAGTTATATGCAAACTGTGCTTTGACTACTGAAAGACAGAATTGCCTTCCTACTGGCTGCAACATCTGAGCTATAGTAATGCAGTCTTCCTTGTTATATTCCCCTGGTAAAGACATAGTCCTAAATGATAGTTTTAGATTCTTATGCAGCTTTTCAAAATCTGAGCTAGAGGAAGAAAAGAACTGGGTTGAGTCAAATATGCTCAACACTTTCAATGTATTGTCTACAGAAAGAGTAAAAATATCTAGGAATTACTCTTTAATAAAAACTCCTACAGACTCGAGATCAAATTTTTAAATAAACATGGCTTGTTTAGATCTACAATTCTTCCTATCAGAAGTTCTTAGTTAAACAAAGCAAACTGTAATAGCCTTTTGATGATTTGTTATAGATTGCCCACTGTGCCCAAAAAGCAATACTGTACATAAGAAAGAGAGATTGTAAATAGACCATAAAACATCTATTCTTGCATAGAACATTATTCTTACCAGTTCCAGAAAACCACTGCATTTTATTGCTGTTATATTTAGATCGCTTTATTAAGTTTTTTAAATCGCGTAAAGCATATTTTTGCCATATAAAGCATATATTTGCACACCACCTATGGTTCACATCTTCTATATACTGAATTAGTTTATGGGCTTACCCCCAATATCTGGACGAAGCTTATTGTCATATCCTTGAAGTAAGGAGTCCAGTATGTGAGTTACATCCCCACCATGAATCTTTGGTGCAAGGACCCATGTTTTATTCACCATTAGATCTTCATCGTCCTCATCATCTGCTTTATCAGCTCTAAGGCAAGTGAATGAAAAAAACAACATCAGGAAAAATAAACCCAAACTGAAATTGAATACACAGGAGGTGAAAAAGAAACTGATAAAATACTGAACACTATTAGAGTACTTTCTAAAAATCCAGATGCATTCTGGTGCCAACAGAAAGTGACAGGCCCTTATTTAAAACATCAATACTTTGTTTTATGGCAGTAAAGAGTGTAAAAGCTAATAAATATGTCAAGAGAGGCATTAAGACATCACCCATACAGAAAAACTCAAGCCATGAGTCAAACCCATAAAAGCAGCAGTAGGATTCTGTTACTGTCAGTCTTTTCCTTGTGTTTTAAAACACAAAATGTAATTCCCAAAATTGGATTTTCACACCATGGTACTGATATTTCTGAGGTGCTTAATCATGGTAATAAATACATCTTGGTGTCAAGAACATTAAAAGAATCTCCTTCCTAGTAGTCTCTGTTCTAGCTATGATAGAAAAAAAAAATGACCTGTATACTTATTCAACTACAAATTTTAAGAATGTACACAAAGTTTACATCCATGTGCTATGAATAAGCATTCACAGAAGCTGCAGTCATGTGTCAATTATACATCTGCATGTATACGTGGTATAGTTAAAATGCTGTATCATTCCATTCAGTTCAGAAGATTATCTGTAAGCCAACTATTTGACCAAGATGAAACAAGTGTACAAGGAAAACACACATTTATTTATTGCCTATCTTTTAATTAGATAAGCAGCAATATATAGTTAAACACTAAGTCATTAGAAAGAAATTGCAATACCTTGGTTGCATTTGCAGATTCATTCAGATATCACCAAAAGGTCAAAGAATGCCTGGAAGTAGTTTTCTTTCCATTTGAATCAAATGACTGTGGACTTAAGTAGTCCTCCAGCACTAAAGTTTGCAATCTATATTACTCATCCAGCTTATTTCAGGGAACTGCTATGGGCTTCAAGTCAACCAAAGTGCATCAGTCTGATAGCAGTAGCTCTGACAGCCACACAACATGTCTTCACAAATGGATACTGGAAGCAATTATTACAGAATGTATGCAATCCATATAAATCAGTTCCAATATTAACATAAGCATACATAATCCAGCGAAAGAAATGAATTAAATTACTGTCCTTGTACCAATTTAGATTTAACATCAAGACCACAAATGTTACTGCTATACTATTAGAAAGAGCTATAAGGGTTTCTAAATTACGCAGACATATGCTGCCCTTAAAGCTGATGGTTGGAACTTTTCAGTAAATTTCCTACAAGAGTGAAGACTACCAGCACATTACACGTGGAAGCAACACTACATCTTCAGGAAGAAAGAACAGAAAAAGGCTTCAGGAAAGGCTAGAGATGGAGTAGGCATGCCTGGCTTCTGCTGCACTCCTTTGTGGGGGTGCACCGAAGCAGTCTGTATTTGTAAGACCTTGCATCACCTCACAGCTAACACTTGCAAGTCTCACTAAAAAAATGTACTGTCTTCGCTGTGAAAACTGCTTGGTGGTTTTAGTATGCCTGCTTAATTTGGCAAGTGCAACAAGAAGCTTGCCCAGCTCAATAGGTTCTCAGAGGATGGGTAAAAGGCACTGCTTAGATATTGGGACTTTCATACCTAGCTTGCTGCAAACATGTTGAAAGAGTCTATTATAGCTGAAAGTAATATGCACTCAAAATACAAGGTTCACTGACAGCTTCCCCTGTAACAGTCTGAAAAGCACTTTCAGTCTTTTAAATTGAAATTCACCATAAAATACTTAATCTTCACGGCACTACATAGACACTATAGAAATGTCAGATATTAAATATTTAACATTTCCCATTAGCAGGATCCCACTAACAGGAGCACTAAAAGTAGAAAGGTAAGTTTTGTAAATGTGCCTTCTTTTTCCCCTCAAAGCTACCTATTGCCATCTCTTTCATGTTTTGTTATCACATGGATTTATTTATTTCTAGATCTGCTTGCACCTTGTGTCATCTGATTACTATATAAATTAGCTCATGGTTGCTAAGAGTGCAGAGGCAATCCCAGCTTCTCCCTAGAGGCATTAAGATGAGGAATAAAAATTTATAAGCACCTCTCTAAGGAAAAGAGACATGTCCACTACAAAACTGACTTTTTATTCTTCCTCTTTTTGTCCTCCAGCCCACAAACAACAAAATGTACAGTGAAACTACAGACCCAGGGCACCTGACTCTTGGGATCAGCCCAATTATTTGCAGAGAAATTGAAGTGATGATGACACAGTTTTGTCCTGCTTTAATGTTCTTTCCACATCACTATTAAGAACAGCATACATTTAGCCAAAATTGAAAACTACAAGAGGTCAGGCTATTCTCACCTAAATCCAAGAGGAGGTAAAACTTGGTACCTCCACTTGCAGTCACTCAAGTATCTTGGTATTTTGAAGAGTTCTTCGTTTATAGATGCACAGGACAGCTCAGGTGGGAAGGGATCATGGGAGGGATCTAGTCCAGCCTCCTGCTAAAATCAAGGCCACCTCTAAGGTCACAGCAGGAACAACAACAAAATTAGAAATACAGTTCAGATTTTCACTTTCTGTCTTGCTTGATCAGAGGACTTCTAGCCCTCTGCCAATTTTAAAACTCTGAACTACTCTGAACTACAAACAGGTATACAGATGAGGACACTGATAGCTTACAGAAAACTATTAATAATGCAGATTCAGGGAGAGAGGGAAAAATTCCAACATCTGAGAGCTCTTCAAGCCACTACTAAGCAAATACATTTAAGGAGGCACTTTTATTAGAGGCAATATTTCTTTACTTAGTGTCTGACAAGGGTCTTGGCTGAAAATGTGCATTTCCTACTAATTACACAGAACTATCTCATTTTATCTAGAAAATATTGTACACTGAAAAAAGTGCCAACTGCTAGAAGAGAAATATACTACACTTCCATACCAGTACACTCGATCAACATGAGCTTGTGGCTCACTACTCCGTTAGTTAACTCAGCAAAGAAACCAATGCAAATCAGAAGTTAATAAAACCAAAAGTGAAGGAACCGGACTATCGCTATTCCCAGTATCTATTCTTAGTCCCTCTTCTCCTATCTTACTGTCCTTTTCAGAGATGATTGATTGTGATTAATCACAGAACATAATACTTGATATTCTCTCCATTTACTGTAAAACATATTTTTTTTCCAACAAAGTTCACTCACTAGATCTTTTTCAGAATATCTGAAGACAAAATTATTTAGAACAAAAATACAACATGAAACAAACATTTCTGTTTCATGGAATGATGTTATTTTACACCTATTACTATGAGTGTGAATCTCAATTTTAATGATTTTATAAATAAGAAAGAGAACTCATTTCTTAACACACTTGTTGTTATAACACTTCAGCTAGCCTCATAAACTCAACAGTAAACTGAATGTGTACAGTTAACAGTAATTAGGTAAAAGGTGCCCTGATTATGCTCTTTGTCCTTCAACTAATTGGAGACATTACCATGACTAATAAATCCCTGAGGACAAGTGACTAATGACTAAAAAAGTCTTTTCAACATCAGGCAACGTGTTCATCTTCAGACATTAATAACATAGGCCTTTGTTCTCCTTTAAATACACAAAAAAGCAATCAGGTAAGCTTTAAGTTGCAATTAACATCTGTCAGGTTATGTAACAAAAAATGGATATAACAAGAGTGTTCCTACTTCTATTTGCATTGTGTGTATCAAAGTATTACATGTAGAAGTACACATATAGCATAGGTGGGAGTATTTGAACACAGCTAGGTCCCAGTCTCCTATTCCCACCCAACACACTCAAGGGTACCCAATCCGCCAAGCAGGGTTGATTTATGCGATACCTGTAGATTTCTGGAGAATCAGTAGAGACTGGTCAGGGAATGTTAGTTATCTCATCAGTGGTTATAAATATCTGAAGGATGCGTGTCAAGGAGATGGAGCCACACTCTTTTCAGTGGTGCCCAACAATAGGATGAGGAGCAATGGGCACAAACTGTATCATAGGAAGTTACATCTGAACATGTGGAAAAACTTTGCTGTGAGGGTGACAGAGCAGTGGAACAGGGTGCCCCGAGAGATTGTGGACTCTCCTTCTCTGGAGACATTCAAAACCCCACTGGGTGACCTGACCTAGGTGATCCTGCTTCAGCAGGGTGTTTGAACTCAATGATCTCCAGAGGTCCTTTCCAACCCTTACTATTCTGTGATTCTTCATGATCACTTCATGCCTGTGCACAAGCAACTCAGTCACACTCTCAGTGGCCATGAGGCTTAAACAACCTTGTTTAGACAGTGGATCTATTTGGAAATAAAATGATCCTTTTATACAACGAATACTCTGATGGTCATTTAAAAGCTAAATAAGAAAGTCAGTCAGTATTTTGAAAGAGCTGAAAGGAATGTATATTTTCCTTTTTGCCTTACACATGGAAATGAAAACAATAAGACTAGCTGTGTTAGTTCATTTAGCTGAGGATTTTCTCCAACATCAGCCAAAAACAGTTGCTTCAGCTTTACCAATACAGGAGTAAAGCACCATGACACTTACCTAAACCATGAACTATCCTTAAGACAGCTGTTGCTCATCAGCTGTGTTTCCCAGCATATTACCTTTATGTCCTTTGTCTAAGTATTATACAATTTAACCTTTATTTTCCAGTACCGTTAAAAAAAAAAAGACAAAACAACAATTTCTCTCAACTTTCAAACAAAATGGTAATGTTTCCCAGGTTGTAAACATGGGAAATGACTTTGTTTGCAGCAACAGAGCTCCAGAGGTTTGAGAAAATACTGCCTTTAAGCAGACAATGCTTCAAGAAATCAGCTGAGACAGATGAGGTTTCCAAGGAAGGTTTCCAACTGATCAGACATCTAACCAACCAGACACAACCTTAATCCAGAACACTGAACATGACACGCTTGTATGTTGCAAAGAAGTATATTTTATGGCCCCAGCAATGTGAGTTCAGAGATCATCTGACCTAGACAAATGCCACACATAAAAAAAAAAAGACCTAAAGCATTGTTGAAAAAGAAACCATAGCCACTGACACCCCAACATCCAGAGTCAGACATTTTTAAAAAGGCTGGTGATGATTTTAATTCAGAAGCTAAACAAGAAAGTACTTAAGCATGTGTCTTGTGTACGATCAAGTTATAGGACCAGGTATAAATGAAAATCTGAACCCTAGGAGAATGGTAAGTTTAAACATTGCCTAAGACAGAAGAAACTTCCTTACAGAGAGAGCAAAATGCAACTTCAACATGGTACGAATGAGTAGTAACTCTTATATCAGCAAATTAAAATACACATTTATCTATTTCCTTGGATCTTCCTAAGATAAAACAAGGGCCTCAGAGAGACTTGTAGTATCCTTCACAAGTTGTAAAAGAATTGGGACTCCTGCATCTACATAAATATTACTTCTTTTCAGTAGCAGCAGTAACAATAGGACCACATAGTCATGACTGCTAGAATGGGGCACAAATACATTTTTCTTCAAAAGATTTTCTTGAAAGCTTACTTTCACTGCTAGCTAATAGTAGTGGATGGTTTAAACATCTTTCAAGATTTATCTTAAGAAGTAGCTGACTTCATACCCTTCATTTTCTGCAGAAATGAGTTCTCTCTTGCATTTCATCATCAGCTTCTTCACTGATATGCTTCATTCATTGCAGAAAAACTCTGTGAAAATAATTGTAACTGCAAATAAACAAATGCAGCTACTGAAAAATTGTCTCCAGAAAGCATTACTTGCCCTTATTAATCCTGTGGGATATAGAATCACTGACATATTTCTTCATTTTTCTCCTTCCTGAACTGGTTTAGACACTCTTTTGACAAAAATCTCTTTCTCTTCCCTCCACCTGTTCCATCTCAGATGCTTTTAATGATCTATTCTGCCCTCCTTCTGACTTGCCAGACTTTGGCAATAATATTATTTTGTGTGACAAGATTTATTTCTCTCTCCCACCAAAGTATGCTTTACTTATTCTCTACTTTTTCCAGTATATCTAACATGCACTGTTAGGATGATTCTTCTTCTGGATACACATACTGTCTTGTGCTCTTTGCCTTCTCTAATCTCATATTTTTCTGGCTATTTATAATTTCCTGTCCTGTTTCCTCTTTCCCTTCTCCCTCCTGAGTTTCTACTGAAGGGATGAATATGGACCTTAAGTCAGCAGTAAAATTATCATCGAAAACTGTGGAAAAAATATTAGAAATATTTTCTTGTACAGAAACAAGCATTAGAATTTTAGATATTATTAAAGATATGTTCCAGAAGAACAATATTGTTCCAGGATCTACACAAATGCTCTCGTCCAAGTCAACATTCAGATAATGCTACATACTATTTGAAATTACACTGGTCAAATTTATTATTACTTCAGATGGCCTTTAAAGATCTCAAAAAAACTTCTCATCTGGAGTCAAAGCATCACAAAAAGTTCTGTATTCATCAGTCTTCTCAGACTAATGAATGATTAATACGGAGTTAATCTGTCCTTGAAAGTTGATCCAAATATTGACATGCTAAAACCAGTACAACTACTGCCTCTACTCCTATCAAGTTGCAGTTCAGAAATCAGATGAAAATTTTCCTCACATCTATCTATCTATCCAAGTACAGCTAATTCTCTGTGCCGGCTCAGAGCTGCTGGATTCTCAAGCATATTAAGTTTGATTAGTATAGTGATCTCACTTTGACCATCTTAGTAAAAATAGCTCTTTACCTCCACGTGTGGTCACAAAAATATACTTTCCAGTTTTGTAGACCTGATGGAAAAAAAATGTTTCTGCCCTCTTCTGTTTTATGCTATACAGTAGAGAGCAAGAACCTTGCACAAGTAATATAGCAAACCATCCTATTAAAAAAAAAAAAGCACACACCCCC
>VWZY01001081.1:411340-428120 GCA_013399075.1 Chloroceryle aenea | reverse complement strand
GGCCCCCGAACCTCTCCCCAACCTAATGCCCTGGCCTGAGAGATGTCCCCACCTGCAGCTGTCTATGGGGCATGCCTGTGCCTCGTGAGCAGAATGTTTTATACTCATCAGCATCCTGTCAAAATATAACTGCGAGAAACTTAAATAATCCCTCATTCAGTGGTTATTCCAATGAAAGGCAGTGTTTTGTTTTGGAGTCTCTTGCTACTTCATCATCATCTGGTTATTATTTTACATATACAGCTTACAGCTGCTTTAATGGTTAAAGAAACTCACCATGCTTCAGAGAGCTGCAGTGCATTAAGTGAAAATTCAACGACTTGAAAATTAATAGCCAGTCCTGGGGGTACTGGCAGAAGGTAAAAGCACATATTATTGTATGACCTGAGGTCTCTTTATTGGTGGATTAACACAGCAGGCAGCATCCTAGTGTGATGGCAAAGTCATGAGCTCGAAGCAGAAAATATGCATTTATTACAGAGTAAGTGCAGAAGCAGCTCCTCTGCTGCAGCTGGTGGCACTGGCTCCAAGGAGCAGGATTGCTGTCCCTCTCAGCAAGCAAATAAGCATAGTCTGTCCCCAAGTCCCTTTCTCTCTGGGAAGTCCTTTTGCCGTGAAAATAGCCATGGTCCTTAGGTTTATTATGGATTTATCTGTCAAAATGTCTACATATTGCAAAATAGGCAATGAACTCTCCTTATACCTTTGCACTTTTGATGTTTATAGAGATATTAAAACTCATTATTAGTCTATAAAATTAAATCCTGTCAGTAAAATATATTATGTAATTAATGTGCAAACTGAGAAGTTTAGGGGTACTTACATGGTTACAAGACATCTTTCCAAAAGTTTGAAGAAAACGCTCAATTTCTCTCCAGGTCCAGCAGCACTGAAAGAGGTGGAGGATTACAGCTGAAAAAACACATAGCATGAATAGTGAGAAAATAATTCTTTTATATTTGATTTCTGGGTTTAGAACGCAAAGGCAAATAAAAGTGCCATTAAAAATAATTTAAAATAAAATCAGCACCAATGAGATTTCTCAAATGACACAAGATTAAGGATGATATCAGGATAAACTAGTTTCAAATAGTCCCAAATCTGAATATATGTGTACTTTAAACAATCAATATTCATGTTTCTCAAAACTAGAGAGGAAATTATTTTAAGTAAAATACTAGATGAAAAATAGGTATAAAAAATTGAAAAGCAAACAGGAAACAAAAATAGTAAGAATTCTTTAACTACCAGAAGAAAACTTGAGGGAAAAGAAATCATCTCAGGTTGTCTGAATTCCTAAGGAACAAAAAAAAAAGGTAATAAAGGAAAACTGCAAAATGGAAAAGAGGATATTGAGGAAAAGCTGAGGAAATAACTGGAAGAGTGTCAAGGAGATGCTGGTGCAAGATAATAAAGTAAACAACAGTGAGTTACCAAGGCCTGCTGATACGCCTCAGCCACTTGGTACTAGAGCAGATGACCTTACAACACTATTTAAATTCTCAGTTAAAATCATCTTCTAATAGCATAGGAGGGCTATCTTTTTTTTTTTTTAAAAAAAAAAACCACCAAACCAAACCAAACAAAAAAACCAAACAACCACAAACCAACAAAAAAAAACTATGACAGTGAAGAAAGGGGTCAACAGTGGCATTTCAGACCTCCCAGGCAACACTTCAGAAACACCAAGTTGAACAATATTAAGGTACAAGTAAAACCATAGTATTCAAATCTCTGTTATTATTAAAGAGGCACACGCTAGAATGGCTTCTACAAAGGAAAACCACTGTCTCTAACCTCTTCACTTATATTTAATGAGTCCATGAATAGAAGAACAGGGGTACATAATTCACTGTCTTTCAGAACCTTTTTAAGTCTATCAGTTATTTGTTAAAGGTGCTGCATAGTTATGGGGTGAGACAGTAATGCCATCTTTCAGAAGCTGCTTGAGACTACTGTCAGAGTGGTTAACTTTCCGTGTTAAAAAGATGAAGCATAAGTTCTTATGAATCTGCTCTTGAGATTATTTTATCCAATTCCTCACTGAAGTGGTGGTTTTACAATCAAAAAATAGAAAAAATTACAGATGAAAGTTTCAGCTTGGTTAAGTCTATAGAAAAAAATATAAAATACTGATTGATTCATCAGAGTATAAGAACTTAATTAAACGATGGAAGGTATGTTGGGAAACAGAAAAATAAAAATCATTCAAAGGCTGAATTTGGGAGAGATTCATCTCTGCTCTCAGCTCTGCTGCTACCTAGGAATAGAAGATCCAGAGAAAACATTCATATTTACCTGGGAAACTTCTCCAGGACCAGAGCAGCATCCGTACAAATACCAAGAAGAGCACTATTTTGAGCAACTCAGCACCTAAATTCTGCCCAAGCCCATCTGAAATTTTTCTTTACTCTTCAGGTTTGAGGAGTTCTATATAGCAGGATAATCCAATGAAATGTAAAAGTCCTCTAAAACACACTCAGAATAGATCACCCCTTTCATAACTTCTTGAAAGTGTAAGAATTTTTTTGGTTTCCTTACAAATACACCTAACTGTAAAAGGAGCAAAGACACTTAACAGAAGCATGTGATTTCCACTCTGGAAGCCACCTATTCAGCTTTAAGGTACCTACAATCTGTAATGCATCTAAAATTAGAAAAAATTTTCATGCTTAAAGCTGAAGTCCAACAAGAGAAAACAAACAAACAAACTAGCTAATATCACTATATTGTTCACCTGGGAGCCTTCATGACTAGTATTGAAAAGTGTTTTGATTCTACAAAATTAAGTTGTTCAAGACCACAGAGGAACCTAAAAACATTCATATGTAATTTTCCATAGTTGACATCACACATCTGCTGTATTTCTGTTGGATTTAATTTATCGTGTTCTGTCCTTGACCAAAAAAAAAGCATATACAATAGCAAGAGCTCAAGGACCGTTGTATACATGTCTTCAAAAGGGTAGATTCAAATTTACATATCACTTTTATGGTGAATTTACATATGTAGACTTGAACTGTGGATGCACAAAGCAACTTCCTGTGTGTACCTTGCCCCCTAGTTTCATAGATTCATAGAAAAGCTTGGACTGGAAGGGATCTTTAACTGTCATCTAGTCCAACCCTCATCCAATGATCAGGGACATCTTCAAAAAGTATGCACATGTGATTTATGTGCCTGCATTTGAGCGAGAACATATGAAGTGCAAGATCAGACTCAAAGTATTTTAAAATTGCAGCTCAAATAAAAACAGTCCCATTCTTCTTCAGTCAATTCAGAAAAAGTAGTTTTAAATATGCATAATCATGTTTAATTCTACCTGAAAGTTTACCTTTAATAAAATTCAAGAAAGATATTTGAAGCAGAAGAGTGACCAACTGTTGTAATAGATGCAAAAAGCATCTCAAAAACAAATAAAATGAATGGAAATATTCTGGCACTGGCCTTTTAATATGAGGATGGTGGATATCCATAGAAGGAGAACAAAGATACATAAATGTAACTTCAGTGAAGCTTTCATATTGTGATTAAAACCACAAAATAATTTCATTCAGTGAAACAGTCAACATCTTAATAGAAAATAAATTATAAAACTCTTACTTCCCATAGCTAAATACCATTTTCATTAAGATTTCATCTCCAATACATTGATTTAACTGCTCACTTATTCATTAAAATGATTACTAACAGTATCACTTTAGTGACACTTGAAATGAGAGAAGTAAGCTCAAGTAGAGAACAAGGGATGTAGGAAAGGAAAAGACTGCAACCGTATTGCATTCAAGGGAGAGGGGGAGGGTTAGAGCATAAAAGACAATATTCCTTTACATATATCACATTACCCTTCTCCATTTAAGCTATGATGGAATGAAAAAAATAAAAATAAAAATAAAATTAAAGCATAGGTTATGGTAAGTGGTTAGAAGTTCTTAGATACAGGAAGATAACTTCAAAGCACAAGTTTTCTCGTAGCCTACAAGTATTGTCACTGCCTTTCGCTAGACCTCCAAGTATTTTCAACATGACTCAGGAAAGTGCAAATAAAAACATTTTGATCCTTCCTGTTTTACAGGGTATAAATCCACAATCCCTCCCTCTGCTTCCCCCTAAGAGCACAATTTTACCTTTGCCTTTCCCTCATCTTTCAGACAATTTCCCAGAAAATGGAGGCCAAGACCCTGGATTTCTCAGGAGCCTGGATTTCCCATCTGTCAAGACATATTTTCAAAGAGAACAGACTTTGCTAGGGAATATAGTGACTGACAAGAAGGGGAATACTTGCAAGTGTGAGGCAGAGGGATACTTGCAAGTACAAGGCATATGTAAGCTATAGTCAAAGTAAGGAGTCTTACAGGGAACTGGGGCACCAAGATACACTCATTCATTTAGGAAGTTAAGTCCAGCTTGAACTACCACAATGTGATGGGCAGTAAGTTAGCCTGGAAGACATGGGCAGGCATTCAGACTCTTCTGCAGTCTACACTCTATTTTCCCTGGCAAGGAAGCAACATAGTTGAACCCAGTGAACAGCAGTGGTGTAAGCATACAGAGAGTACATTGTATACATTGGCACTTTATTCAAACGAGGAGTGCACTTGCAAAGTGATCTTCAAAGTCCTCTCCATCAACTGAGCTTTAGCTGTCATAAAAGAGACACCCTGGAGCACATGAAGATACTTGCAGACTCCGTTAGAGGGTGCTTTCCAGGAATGCTGGAACCTACCCAGTACTAATGGGTCTTAGTCTATGGAACTAGATTTGTCCTAGTCTAAAGTAAAACCATCCCAAAATACACTTACTGTGGGTGTTGGTTTCTCAGTGCAAATGAGTTCTCTCTTCAGAGAAAGAATTACTTCTTTTTCACCACAGTATTTGCAAATGTAGCCCAAGCCACAGTGAATTAACAGAGGACTAGGACGAATTGTGGCAAATCAGCCTGCCAGTCTAGGTGCTTCCATACTTTGAAATTATATAGCAAAGAAACCTTTTCTTTTTGCTGATTTCTCTTGTCTCCAGGTAGGAAGAAAATTCCCTGCAAATGGTAAGAATAAGAACTGTTTCACAGCTTATAGGATGCTCACAGGAGACTAATATTTGATTATCTGTCTCATCTAATCTTGTTAGAAGCTAACAGGGCAGCTGTTCTACCTGACTACTGCAAGCACTTACTGTTCCAGCCGGATCAGGAGGACAAAGACATGTGAAAATGAAAAATAATGGGGCAGGCAAAAGACCATGGTCTGTACTTTTTCAAGTTTGAGAAAGATTATGTTGATACTTGGCTCAGCCTTTGTTGAAAGTTGAAAGTGGCTGTTCAGTATACCCTATCCTGACCAATTCTCCTTGGAGTATAAGAAGTTTTTTAATCTGCAAAGCACAAGACATAAAAAGGTCTCTTCATAAGACCGGTCTGTCTGATAACTGAAAAACATCCACTCCAGAATGCCGATTTAAACTACTGGTAACAGAATCCCATAGCAAATCTAAATGAAGGATGATATAATTGCTGTCTGGAACATTAACAGTCTCTCTGCAACATATTATGTCACTTGCTGAACCTCTGTAATTGTTATTAATTGACCTCTAGACCTCTCAATTGTAACAAAAGCCTGAGAAATGTAGAGATTGCCTTTTGGTGTATTAGATTGTATTTTTCTGCCTTTGACAGAGGGTATACATTCTCTGAAGTTGTACTCCTTTTTTCCTTTTTATTTTTCTATCTCCCTTTTTCTTCTTAAGATTCTTTCTCTATCTTCTGATTATTGGTTGCTATATGACACTAAAAACCAAATCCTTAATCTCCATTTTGGATACATCACAATCATCAGTATCTCTTGTGCTTACTAAGGAAAAAGCAGAGATCTGGCTGAATTTACAATTATTTTAATTGTGATTGAGTATTCACTACATGAGAAAAAAACTGTCCTACAATATAGGTTGATTTAAACTCAGCTGTCAGGTCAATAGATTTATTTGCAGTGTCAGGAATAGGTCAAAATGCATCATGTAAAACCAGCATTGCTTCCAAGGTACATCACAAAAAAAAAAAAAAAAAAAAAAGAAAAGGAAGAGAAGAAGGTCAAAAAACCCCTCCTTTTGTTTGTCAAACAAACAAAAAACAAGCAAACAAACAAAACAACCTTCCAAAGTAGTGTCATGATAGGTCCTCACTAGGCCTTGTGAAGAAAATGCTGTTAACTACCAGTAATCACTTGCTGATGATATCAAATATGTCAACATTAAGTATCATTGATCTATCGTGGAGTTTAAAGAATAAATGCACCTTCCACCGTTTCAAAATACAGAAGTCTGCTAGTCTTTTGAAGATGTATTTCACAGTGTATTTCCAAAACAACTTCATTGCATCTTCAATATAGAAGTGCTTTGATTTTTTTTTTTTTAACATGTCCCAAAGACCAAACAGTTCCAGAAAGTACAAATAGAAGACCCTTAGTCTTAGGTCTTTTGGTCCTAGACAAACTCTTGCTTCCGCAGTTGTCTTTAATCATTGACTTGCATATGCTAGCATCTGCATATGATGAAAATTCATCATTCTAGCATGACAAAAAATTGTTGCTGTGCAGTGATAATTCTAGGGAATGACATAGAAATAAACTACTTTTAAAAGTGGAAGAATTATCTTATGGTTTATGATATGTTCTCAAGATTATCAATACCAATTCACCCTTTTGATTAGAGATTAATGGAACAGCTGCTTCAGTTTGTTTCACTGATGACACTATTATTCTTGAGTATGATCTTCTCTGGGGTAATTCAGCCATTCTCTTGAAAGTGTCTCCTAAAATAATTCCACTGAGAAGACTGGTGATTCTCATATTATCTTCTGCTTCAGCTGTGTTGCAAACGATACTCTGGATGTTACAGCCTTTGATTTTCCAAATAACTGTTAAAAGAATTGCATGTTTTTGTGAAGCTTCACCTCAGTTACCATGCTGTATTAACCATGTAAACCAGATTATTTAGTCTGAAAGCTATCATTATAATGTAATCTGATTAATAAAATGTAATTTAAAATTATATTTCTAATCTATTTTGCATCATAGTTCCTTTACTTTAAAATATTTTTTCTAAACTACTAATCCTTTTTCACCATTAACTAAAATTAACTGAAGAATTTCCACTAATAGTTTAGGAGTTTGCTTCCCAGTTCTCCTTTTCTGCAAAAAGTTACATTTTCCCTGACTTTTTTTCTAGGATATTTTATTTTTATAGCTTTTTCTCCTAATGGAGCCAGACCAATTTTTGGTAAGGAATCGCAAATTACATTTGGAATATATAACTGTCAAAATGTCTGGTCTTGGATGGGAAAGGACTTGGTCATAAGCATATTGGGCTGCACTTGTTCTATGTTACCAATGTACTTAATGTGATGGTGATACATGTGAAAAACATAAATGGATTTTAAACAGCTGTTAAATTTGAAACCAGAATTGAATCATGTTTATAATATCAGTGATCTGGAATCAGTGAGTTAGGTGCCACCTACCAATGAACTTTGCAAATACAGTACACTCAAACATAATTACTCCACCATCAATCCTACACAGACTTCAACAATGTGCAAAATATGCTAATGGTTTGAGTTCAACTGTTCAAATCTGCTCTGAGCTCTGAAAGCCACTAACTCACGGTGACAAGTTATAAACATGCATTAAAATGACCGCCAAAGTACATACTATAAACATTTTAAAATAGCTGCTCCAATTCTAGTGACTCCTATTGTAAAATAATTTTGGTAACAATGATACTGACATAACTAATATATATTAATAAAGAGTAGTTACCAAAACATATTGATATAGAAATAGTTGTGCCTGTGGAGTATTCTTTTTATGGAGTGAATGCTTGAATAACCAACCCTTGAATGATGATGCATGCTTGACTAGGTTGTGCTAATATAATATTACATTATTGGGAAATAATAGCTGCAAGGCTTTTGAAGAAAACATGTGCTTCCAAAAATTCAAGCACATGATGACAAAATGGGCCTTGAAAGTGCAAGAGCAGGATACTAGAAGCCTTAGGGCTGCAGACCACATTAATAGGAGATTCAGGGGAAACAAAGACAGCAGAAGACAAGTAGTCAACACATGAAAGACACTATCTATTAAACCCCAATGATAACAGGGAGTTTGCAGACCACTGAAGAAAAAGTTTGCTAGCAAATATATAAAAATAACCCTAAGTGAAATCAGAAATGAGGAGGTACTACAACCAACACCATGTTCCTGTCAGTGAAGCACCTGAGAATCTGGATCCTCAGAATAGCACAGTTCCCCAATCATGTTCTGCTTAAGTATAGTAACACCGTCAATCTACAATAAAAAAAAAATGATGAGCATAAAGGAGACAAGGACAGATACTGGGAAGTCAGTATTCAACAATTATAAGTGAGAAATAGCTGTAATTTCAACTGTACATGTTAGCATGACTGTAACTAGTAACAAATCTTTGATTAGATTTCTAATACTTCAATTGGACTAATAATAAATTCTTGACTTTTCTTAAGATGTGCGTCTTTAGCCCACATACATTGCACAGAGCATCTGGTTTGGTACTTCATCCTTAAGGTATGATCATAATTTAGATGCCTTTCTCCTTAAAGATACATAGCTTATCTCAGGCATCTTTTATTCTTTTTCTTAACATATACATCCAGTGTAATCATAGAATAGTAGGATAGCTTTTCTTTTAATGAAGTGCTATGCATCTATGAGGATGTTTCATCACCTTTTTTGCCACCACAATCAAAAAGAGATTATTGAGCATTTTGTCATGGCTGTCCCCTAAGCCCTCATGTTCTGTAAGCAAGCAGGGACTGCAAGAGCTAAAAGCACAAGCCTTCATGGAATCAGATAGCTTCTGGCACTGACCAACACTTCCTAAATCACGTGTATAAGGAGCCTCATGTCAAACATGAGGAAGCTAACTATACCCTCAGTTCATCCATACAGATAGCACAACCTCCCAGCCATCTCTGACATGCCTGCATGCTCTTGTTGCTGCAGTTGTGCATGGCCAGGTAATCCCATCTTGATGCAGGCTGGCTGGAGGATTTGTTTGTCCAGACAGTTTCCATTCTGACGCTCTCACAGAGCACCAGAGGAAGCCAAACTCTTTCTTCTCTTTGCACAGAAAGTCCTACTTCCCCCTGACTACAGAAGCCTTCTATCTAAAATTGTAACATTTGAGATGTGAGAAAATGATACAACAATAATCCTTTATATCTTTGATATTTATTTGGGGATAATTATAGTTTTTCATTAACAGAGATAGTTTTGGGGAAAAAGTGTTTATAAATAATGGTAGATACTTATGAAATGAGCTGCTGGAATCCTTGATAAAAATCACAGCCAGTCAGACCAAGACACAGTTACTGAAAACTAATAAATCACTTTGTAAATCACAGCGCATTTTTTATAATGTATCTTTAAATATAGCAGCCCCCTAAAAACATAACACCTGCAAAAGTCTTTTCCAGGAAGTTAGTGAATTTACACCACCCTGATGTGTCTGATTCATTCAGTCCACAGAAGTTCTTAAATAATTTGTTATTCTAACATAAATCAATAATCTTTAAGGATAGTATCTTCAGGAAATTCCCTTTCAAGGGAGTAATACAGGAGCTTGTGATTAAATATAACAATTTATCAATGTGTTTTTTTGTTTCCTTCCCTATTCTGAATTGCCTAAGCATAATTTTATCCCCCCCCCATCTAATCCGTAGGCATACTTTCCACTTCAAAATACCTGCCTTAGTCATAAAGCATAGAAGAGCTATAAAAGCTGACTTTAAGTGGTGTTCTAAAATCCCTTTGGGACCATCCAGCATACAGCAGATTAAAGTAGTAGTTCTTCAACACTGAAATGAACATCTAGGTGGGAAAACTCATTTTAGGAAAAAACCCAAACTGTTGGATACTATAGTAGACAAACAAGTCTTTTAAAAGACAGCTCTTGCAGAGCAGTCACTACCTGGGTATTAAAATACGCCTTGAGTAATTTTTCATATGCTCTAAATGGAAGTGCCTGAGATAAAAAAAGGCTGCTCATGCTCCCTCATCAATTACATTACACAGCGCTGAACTTAGCTGCTGCTTAGTCATCTACCAACTAGACCTGTTGCTCTGTAAAGGCTGCACTAATGGAAAACAAACCATTCCTGCTTAAAATGCATTGCAAAGTTACCATCTGAGCTTTAAACATAGCATCTTGAAGATGCCATGACTGGATATTGTGTAGCAGCTCTAACATTGACAAAACTGTTTACGGACAATGCGTTATAAGTGTTCTCTTGCCAATAAATAAAAACTGTTTGTGCCAGTGAAAACAATTAAAATGCAGGCAAGTCACGTAGGTAAATTTACTAGTAATAGAAATCTGTGACAGAACTGAGGAATGACATTTTGGGACACATTACTCCAACAACTACTTTCCTGGGGCTGACGTGCAAGTGGCAGAGCACTGCCTGTGAGCAGACTCCTAGGGAGATTTATACTGTTAAAGAACCTCATGACTTAGCAAAAGCCTCAAAGTTCATAATCAAACTTGAGATACCTGAGAGAACAAGATTTTGAAGATAACCTTTCTTTGTTATTATTTCTAGAGAAGGAAATTTCACTCTTACTGCCCAGGTAAAAAAAAATAAATATAAATATATATATAAATGAGTGCTTTGTGCATGCACAGTAAGTGAGAAGAATTCTTGTGAGGCAAGTTAAAGGACAAGCAAAATGAAATTATTTTCAGGCAATTCGGACTAACTGAATT
The DNA here is from genome assembly GCA_013399075.1 of Chloroceryle aenea. Lineage (NCBI taxonomy): Eukaryota > Metazoa > Chordata > Aves > Coraciiformes > Cerylidae > Chloroceryle > Chloroceryle aenea. The sequence goes on along the minus strand of VWZY01001081.1, from coordinate 417,326 downwards.
GGGAATGGAAATGCTGAAGGAAAGGAAATTGTGAAAGTCTAAGCCATATTTTATCAAGAACTACAATGTGATCTACTTTAAGAGAATTCTCTGGAGATTGGTCCAACGCATTCAAGTGTTAAGAATATAATCTCTCACTTTACATTTCAGAAATAATTTGAGACACCAGACAAATTGGAGCAGTTGGAAAAATACATGAAATATACTCAAGTTAAATATCCCTTGCCAGAATATCATAGGGTTTATGAGGCAAGAAGCTCCTGTAGGGCTATTTAATACTTGTTAAATTTTCTAATTGTCTCCCACATTATTCCAATACTTAAACAACCCCCATTGCTTCTAAATGGAAAAAAATACAGCAAGCTACTTTGCCAAAATGCATCAGGTAAAATGATTGCTAACATCTGATACACATAGAGGGAATTTTATTCTCAACAGCACTTCTAAGGCACCTACTATCTTGCTATCAGAACAAATGTACTCAATATATTTTATCATAGAATATTAGCATGGGATTTGCTGGGAATTAATAAGTGTTTGAATCATGTCTAGGTGCTTTCTGGGCACATTTTGTGTTTCTGTAGGAAAAAAAAACATCTAGTGATATGAATCCTCTAATTGACTTAAAAGCATGTTCTCTTTTATGCCTTGGTAAGGTCTCCCACTCTCTCCAAGAAACTCACTGTAATTTTCCAACACAGACTTTTGGAATTACTTTCATTACATTTCACTGCTGTTTCATCTTACTTGAGTCTTCTCTTCTGCAGAAAAAGGTTGGGACACACTAACCTGCATCCTGTCCTGGACAGTCAGAAGTCAGTTTGCAAAGGAGAAAGAGGACAGCAAACAGCCTGGCTGCTCAAGCATAGCAGAAGGGGTGGTGGTCCTTGCTGCACTGCAGAAGCTGTGGGCTCACCACATCTTTCACACTCACCTGAAGCTCCAAAAGCCCCTAATTTATCACCTCCCTGAACCAGTGGCTGAGCCAGCATAGGGAAACTAGGTAGAGTTTCTCAGATCATTCAGAAAGGCTAAGGATTATGTTTTTACATACATTATAAATGCTTACACCTTAAAATTAACTGCAAGGGTTGTTATGCACTTGAAGTGTGCCTGTTACTGACTTCTCTCTGATGCATGCAGAAGCTTCAGAAAATAGAAGTGTGTTTTCCTCAGAGTTCTTTGCCTCAGAAATAAGAGATACATTGAATCTAATCTTCCTTGGATCTGAGGAAGATAGGGTACTTTGAAATGCTCTTGTAAGCTCTCATGCTTGTATAGAAAAAAAAATAAAAATAAAGATGTTCAGTATTGAAGCCAAGGAGAAATTCACTTTACTAAGCTAAGAAGGATTTCACTAGAATGAAACATGTTAGGAAAACACCAAACCCCAAATCATAAAAAAAAAAAACAAACCAAAACCCCCCAAACCCTCAAGCAAATAGAAATTAAACAAATAAGTTTTGGAAGAGCTTGAAGCTGTAAAAGACTGGAAAAAACAGTTTGGAAAAGCCTAATGTTAAGAAGGAATTATTTTCTAATTATAATCTAAGGAAATATTCACTGGGACGAAGCTTGCTAGCAGAAAAAAAAACAAACAAACAAACAAAAAACAACAAACAAAGCCTTTAACCAAATAGAATTTAAGCAAACTGATTTTGGAAAAAGATATTTCCCCTCAATTGCTCAGTAAGTTTTCTTTGAGAAAGTGCAAGTTCAATAGTTCTCTGCCTGACTTTCTGCTATGAAAAAAAAAAACCAACAAAAACCAAAAACGGAAAACCAAAATATTTTTTCTTTTCATAAAGCTTTCCATGCTTTCTACATGCATTACAAAGAGCTCGAACACAATAACAAATGCCTTTATCCTGCACAAGTCACCTTGAGAGGAGCAATCTAACCCTGAATTTATTTATGGAGACTATCAAGTATGACTATGAAAGGGATATATAGTACTGAAGAATGAATATGAAATATATTTTAGTTGAAGTGATACATTATTACATAACTTCCCCTTTGTTATATAGCCTCTTGTAACCTGATAGAAAGCTGCAAGAACAAAAAGGGAGGCACTTTAAGTAGAGGAAGGTTTTCTAAAAGTCAACTGCAACAAGAGCTCCTTGTTTAGTACAAAGTCTAATTCAGTACAGCTCCCTCTTCCAAAATCTCAGTGGCATGGCTTCTGAATAAAAAGCACATCTAAATATTATTCTTTTGGGGAAGAAAAAAAAAAGTAGAAAATAAGAAACAGCAACTCACAAAACCAGAAATATTTTGTCTTGAATTTTAAAGAAGCCCCATGTGTGCCCACATTGGAGGGAAATATACCCAGGTGAGAGCTACATCTCTGCACTGTCATCTGCCTGAGGGAAGAAATAAAATCAAAGATCCATTTATTCAGATAGTTCAACAGGATGTGAGTTGCCATAGAACTTAACAATACACTTAAATACTTAAATTATTCACAAATAATACAGGTAATGATATTCATATTCTGCTGCAGAGTGTGAGATAACTTTGAGTTACTCCATAATTATCTAACTAATGACATTTCCCCAGACTGAATTTCTGGTTCACAATGAAGGAAATATACCATGAAATGAAAATACAACTCTACCCATATTAAATTTACTGAAATCAAGGTGCATGTTAAATATTTTTTATACGTTAAAGAGTATTATACAGTTACATGAGCAGAGTGTATGGAAAATTTAAACAGTTGGGGTTTTTTTTTATTCTAAATATCAGTGATGATCCCATTAAAAATAATTCTTAGTGTATCACTGATCTTTCATAGAAGACTTTTCTCACTTATTTTGGTTATAGGTGCTTCCTACAATTAAGAAACTTGGTTTTCACATGTGTGCACAATATGTTTGTGCAATCTCCCTTCTTCATCCTAATTTAACACTTTACTGAAATGGCCATATTATTGGCTTGGCAAGAAAGACATTTGTTGTGCTTTTTACTGAATCACTTCTTAAAACAAATAGATTGATAAATTACATTGCTTTATGTAGTCAGATTTTCTCAAGTGCAAAGGAAGGTAGAAGAGCATCAGTTCTTTCAAGGTAGGTTAAGACGGGAGGAAATAGGGATTAGAAATAAGAAAAATGTCTAAGACTGTATTTTTAAAAGCCATTCTAAATATTTAAACATATAATATACCAAATGTCTAAGCAATTTGGTTTTAGCTTGCTATGAAAATAGTGTGAGTCATATTGTGAAGTACACTTCTTGAATGAGTTCCCCCCTTCCAATTATTTCCCAAAGTAATTCTTTTCTTACCTCCACTTTACTGTGCCATACAACAGATGTGATTCTCATAGCTTTTAACCCTTTAATTTAAAACATTTCCCACACGCCCTCCCCCCTTTTTTTTTTAGGGAATTCACCATTTGGATGGTGTGCTAAACAGACAGCAGGTTATTTTACAGGGTCAACATTGCATTATAATTTTAAAACTTTTATGTAAAATCGCCAAGTATGATTAATAATGGGCCCTGAAAGCTAGATAATGCCTTCAGGCTTATCTGTTTGTGCCTTTCCTTGATTAGGTAGATTGAAGGCACTTCTCTGTAAAATTTCAACAAAATAAGTCATTGTCTTTCCTGCAACAAGTCCACGCTAAGGACCGCTGCAATGGGAGGACAGAGCAATGGCCTCACCCTGAATGCTTTCTTGCTTCCTTTGGACTGCAACTAATCTTACGAATGAGCAGGTCAGACATCAGAGAGACAACTGGGGACCTTCCCATCCTGCTCTACACCTGCATCATGAGAGAGTGATCAGCAGGGCACTTATTTCCTCCGCCAGTTTTCAGTGTCTCACTAAGTATAATACTAAAACTGTCACAGATCACCAGAACCCCAGAAGATGTAGGCCAGAGAGCCATTAAGCTTTCCTCTCCTACAGGAGTCCCAGAAGGTTTCTGTTGGCATTGAATGGAACCAGAGAACCTGGAGGCAAATATCAGTCATGTAGACCAAAACAGCTCTCGTGGCCTACCAGGGCAGGAAAGTCTATGTGGGGAGCTCTGTTAATTTAAATGGGATTACTGAAGGAAAATAACCACCATATGAGAAAGTGAGCAAATCCGAAGTAGCAAAGGTCCTCAAAAGAACCCTGCTCTACATTTCTTGCACTATAAGTTTGCTTTAAATGTAGGCCTACCCAATGCCTTCCTCTGGAGAGTATTGTGGTCACTATTGTCAGAGGCTGAAATGATGATCCTGTGACAGGGAGTCTTTGAAGTTCAGCAAGGTGAGAATGTAATCCACACCAGCCTTCTTCAGCTGCATCCTAGGAGGGCTTCCTCTTCAGTTTGAGAAGTCTGAGCTGGTGAGGCACAAGGTGAAGGACTGGTACTTAATATTTTACTTGAACTTTTCCTTGAGTGAAGTTTAACATCTAGACAATTCCATATGAGAACATCACACAGATCAAAAAGTCAATTGCTCACCAGGTCAAAGATGCCTACTTGCCTGCACAACTCCAGCCTCCTTGGCTGTTTTCAGTGTAAAGCTGTGCTTAATTCCAAAATGAAATTCTATAATTTTCCTCAAGGAATAGATACAAAGCAGACTTTATCATCTGAATGGTAATTTGTTCTAATACAGGTATGTAATTATGGTATGCAGTGAACCATTACCTCACTGAAGAAATCTTTAGGTGGTCTGAGCCATTTCATTCATATTTTATACATGGTCTACATTTTAGAATTTGTAATCAGTAAGTGAACTTGCAAATTAAACCATTAATCAACATGAATAGTATATATACTATATATTAATTAGAGGTACAAAACTTATAATGTTCCTTCAGCATTGATCAATATAACTTTGATGAAGGAGACTTATTGAATTTGCCGTTCAGAACATTCATATATGATTGCATCACATACCACGATAAAAAAATAATTATTGCAAAATATAATTGGATGCAATGATATAATAGTCAACTGGTGCTTGAGCAGTTGTAAGGGTTTCAGGTATACTTACTACAATGAGAAATCAAATGCCTACATCCTTAAAAATAAGTGTCAGAAGAAATTTTTGTATGTAGAAAGGGAATGGTTTATACACCTTTATAAAAAGAAAATTAATAAAAAATAGAAACTTCTTTTTAGTACTTTAGAATAAGTTCTTCCTAGCCTTACAATCTGCAATACTTAGTTTTGTTTGATTCATTATAGTGTAGCATATAAAAGAAGAGCAAACTGAGATTCTTGACTTTCTGTTTTCCATCTCCTAAGCACTATAGGCAGTTAAAAATATGTATTTGTAGCCTAGCAGAGGAAACAAACCTCTTCCTTGCTTAAATTACTTAAATTATCTTAGAGTACCAATTAAATGATTAACTGATTAGTCCAAAACACACCAAAAATGACACTTATCAGAAGTAATCTATTGAGTGAGAATGTCCCCAGATTCAGGGAGTATTATAACTTTTGATGCTGAGTGTAAAACTCCATGGCTTTCTTTGAAACTGCGAGGAGTAGAAACTGTTGTTCTAAGGAAAAGTGAGACATCAGTGTATGAGGAAAGAAACAAGGTGCCATGGTTTAACCTCTGCTGGCAGCTAAACACCACACAGTCACTCATCCACTGCTTCCCCCATCCCACACCCTCCTATGGGATGGGAATAAGAATCGAGAGAAAGCAAAAATGGTGAGACCCTGAGGGTTGAGTTAAGAAGCATTTCATAAAAACAACACAAAGAGAGAAGAAAACAAGACTAATGAAATTATACACAAAGCAAATAATAGAAGACAGGAAGACTCTACCTGTGTCCAAGACATCAAATTTCCCTGCTCCAACCAGAGTGAAGCTACATGCTAAAGCAAGTTGCAAACAGGTCAGCTCTCCAATTATATAGGAGCGTGACTCAGTATGGTATCAGATAACCCATTGGCTGGTTTGGTTGTTTATCCCAGCTGCTTGGGCCAACAGCTGCTTGTGATAATTAACCCCAACCCAGAACCCAG
>VWZY01001081.1:386841-410163 GCA_013399075.1 Chloroceryle aenea | reverse complement strand
TGAGGAGAGGCTGAGGGAGCTGGGGTTGTTTAGTCTGGAGAAGAGAAGGCTTCGAGGTGACCTCATCACTCTCTTCAACTACCTGAAGGGAAGTTATAGCCAGGTGGGGGTTGGCCTCTTCTCCCAGGCATCCAACAACAGGACAAGGGGACATGGGCTTAAGCTCTGCCAGGGGAAGTTTAGGTTAGATGTTAGGAAGAAATTCTTTACAGAGAGGGTAATCAGGCATTGGAACAGCCTGCCCAGAGAGGTGGTGGATTCACCATCCCTGGAGGTTTTTAAAAAGAGATTGGACATGGCCCTTAGTGCCATGATATAGTAATTGGAGTTGGATCAGGGGTTGGACTCGATGATCTTGGAGGTCTTTTCCAACCCAATCTATTCTATGATTCTATGATTCTATACTACATACATTACAGCTAGTGCTGTAAAAAATATGGTCCCTAATGCTGCACTTTGATCTGTAATGTCACACACAGATTGTCCCTGTAGTTCAATGGATCTGCTAACATAAGTGAAGTCATTCCTTTTTCTAGCAGGATGTGTGCCAGGGAGTTTAGACAGCAAACTCTTGCTTTTCTGGCTGGCTAACCAGCTCTAGCTAAGCAGGCTGTGAGAGCATGCCACTGAATATAGAGAGGACTCAGTTGATAAAGAAGCTGCTGATAGACAGGAAAGATGCCTCCTATGAAAAATATCATGCAAGTTTGACATTTAGCAAAAGACTAAATTACAAACAAAATTATATGCTAGCAGCAAGGCATGGGACAAACCTTGGAGCCAAAAGGAGCTTCAGAACTTGCAGGAATCAGGCCAGGATTTCACTGAAGGAGTTGAACTGCAACAGAGCCAGCAAAGCTGAAAGATGTGGGTTCATAACTATGCTAAGCCCTTTCCTCTCCTCTGGATGCTCATTCCCATTTCTTGGCTTTGGCTACCACTTGGCTTCTGCTTTAGTTCAACTAGTCATATTAAGGAGGTAATCTGGAAAAAAAATAAAAAGTCAGCATTTAACATGACTATCAGTGGTAATGTTTCATCAATTTGTACTATTATGACTATCCAGATTAGAAAACTTCCTGGCTGATGTAAAAGTTTGGTTCAAAGAGGCATTGGCTGTTCTGCTTTAGGTTTTTTAAAATGTGATACAAGAAAGAGTTTTTAGTCATTCACAAACTACACAAACAGAATTGCCATAAAACCATGGCTTACACCCATGCTTATACAGAACATTTCTCTAGTAATGCATGGTTCATTAACATCAGGTACAACTCATATCCCCTGTTCAGTGTGCATCAGGTTTTTTGCTGGACCACATTTTACCATTATACTATACTCACGACCTGCACAAAAGCACAAGACTTACATAAAAAAATCCAGGTTGTATTACACTTATGAAATATGACTGCTGCTTCTAGTGAAACACACATGGATCTACACTGCCTTATAAATATAACAGAGTATATTGAATTCTATTTTCTGAGCCAACTGACATTGCATATGTTTTGTTTGTAGTGTAATGTGTGATCAGAAAACAAATAGTAACCAAAGGCTATGTTAAGCTAGCAATTTGGTCAGGTTTAGCAAATTAAACAAGTGCATGTGTTAACCAAAGCTGTGCTGAATCCTTTGTCTTCAGTCACACTTGATGGTCCTCTCATAACAGGCTCCTCATTTTCTAAAGGAGAAAGAAAATCACTGACTGGACTGTAATGATCTGTGTTTGTTCCCACACAGAAATGGACCATATTCCCTCTGTTTTGCACTATCCTTTCTTTCAGTGTTTTAGAATTCTAAGATTGAAATATATGCACACACATATATTTATATATACCCACATAAGCCTCCCTAACTTGTTTGTATTGTTTTGTTTTGTTTTTATAATTTACCAAGAACCAAATTCTGACCTTTTCAGATTAGCTAGGTTACCTGGAGGACAACAGAAAGCAAGATAGTCATATATTGCCTCAGGCTTAATTGTAAAGCTAGGTAGATCTTTGTGATTTTGATAAACAAGTTCTCGACATATCTATAGGTTCTTTATTAAAAACATCGTTATTTATTTCTTTTTGTAATAGATTTATACTCAAGTCAGTCTATTTCTAGAGTCAAAGTCATTGTGACTTCTAACTTATTCACACTTCTTCATATAATCTGTGTTGGTAGTAGGATCCAAAGAAAACCTGGCTGCTATTCATACAGGTTTTGGGTTTAAAAGTGAAGACACATTCATTTGCAGCCATGTGTTATAGGGAATGCCATTGTTGTTATCCGGTTACTCCACAGTCCACCCCAGCAAGGAGTCTTTGGTGGAGCCACATAATTCAAGAGATCAAAATTGTGTCCTCTGATCACAGGCAGAGAAAGACCTTCAGGGCTGGAAATGACCCACCTACAGGTCGGACATTTTAACACAGAATTGGAGGTGATAAATTCTAAGACAAAAGCCAAGAACATTCACAGAAGAGGAAATAAGATTGAACTTAGAGATCATTTAATTTTGTGCTGTGAGAGAGACAGATCTGCTTGGATCTTTAAAAAGCAATTTAATACCTGCAAGGTCATTCTTCCTCCCAACACCAGCTTTGTTAGCTTTTGAACAGTCACAGGACCACTGAAGTCAGCAGATCATCAGCCTCTTAAGATCATTTGGTCTAAACTCTCTACTCCAAGCAGGTCATCTATAGCAGGTTACTCACAGTCATATCCAGACAGCTTTTAAATATCTCCAAAGATGTAGACACTGTATCATCTCTTGGCAACCTGATCTCCCTCAGCACCTCTGGGTGCATCTCATCAGAACCCATGGACTTTTGTATGTCCTCTTTGTTTAAATATTCCTTATCCTGATCGTCTTCCATCAAGGCTAAGACTTTCTTGCTCAACTTTCCCACAGGACTCAGGGGCCTGGGATTTCTGTAGGTAGGTCTTACCAGCAAAGATCAAGGCAAAGAAGGCATTGAGTTCCTTGGATTTCTCCATGTCCTTGGTCACCAGGGTCCCTGCCCCATTCAACAGTGAGCCCATGTTTTCCCTAGCCTTCCACTTGCTGCTGAGATACCTATAAAAGGCCTTCATTTTGCCTTTCATGTCTGTCATTACATTCAACTTCAGGTGGACTTTTGTTTTCTCATGTATGTCTCTGCAAACTCAGACAGTGTCTCTATATTCCTTTCAGGTCACCTGGCCCTGCTTCCACCTCCAGTATGCTTTCTTTTTTATATGATTTAGGCAGAACCAACTTCTTCATCCAAGCAGGCCTCCTGACACCTTGGCTTGACATGTTGCATGCTAAGATGGGTCTTTCTTAACCTTGTTGGAGGAGATCCTTGAAAATCAACCAGATGCCCTAGACCACTTTTCTCTCCAGGACCATCTACCAAGAGTCTCTTTCAAGTAGATCCATCAGCAACTTGGGGCTGAATATGGAGTTAGAACTCTGCAGAGATCAGAGTCAGAACCATCCTGCTTTCTTGCAGTCCAGGGCTGAAATCCTGCTTTTTGCCTTATTCCCTCCTCTCCTGATACTGAACACTACCATCTCAAGTTCAGTGCACGCAAGGCTTGCACATTCCCAACCAGTCCACCTTGGTTTGTAAGAATGAGCTACAGCAGTGCATTTCTCCTTGCTTGCTCCTCCATCACCTGTGCCAGGAAGGTGTCATCTGCCCTTCAGAAGGCTGCTGTATTGCACTTTTTTTTTTTTTTACACTGTTCCTTAGTGTGAGGTGTGAAGGTACTCTTGCCTTTGGTAAATGGCATGGTGACTCTATGGCTCCAGTCTTTGATATTTCCAGTACCATCTGATCACTGGCTCATTACCAGACCCTTGTTCAAGTGTATTAATGCTGTCAGGTTTCTTTTATTACAAACAGAATTATTGGCCACTATGCACATCCCACAGTAAAAGCAGTTGAACTCTACCTATAATGCAGCATGAAGCATTTTTTTGACTCTAAACTCCCATCACTGTCATTTCTGCAAACACTAACCTGTTTAGTGTCAGGTGGCTGTGATAGAAAGAAAGAAAGGGATTTTGAAGGAAAATGTGTTCCATCAGAAAGGTTTAACAGCAATATGCCAAGACATAACTTAGGGGAATTTTCATTGCCAGTTCTGACTATCTCAAAATATTAACAATTGACTTAGAGGGGAGGGAGAGGAGTGCATCACTTAAATAAGTTGCTCTGCACAAAACAGTAATCTTCATAAAACTCAGTTACATTCTTTGCACTTGTCACTCACATCCAGTATTAGCAAAAAATGATGCTGGTCCTGGGAAAGTGGAAGAGACATTCAATGTCTTCCTCTTTAATAATTTATACCAAGGTCTCAAATGATCTGCAAAGAAATTGAAAGCAGAGCTGCTTTTCAATATTTAAAATGTTATGAATATTCATCTTTCACTTTTACTGTGGCTCCCATGCACCACAAATGCAAAGGACAGCTGCTCAAAATGTTTTCCATGCTGGATCGAGTTAAATGTTTCTCTTCTCCCATATGATTTTTCAACTCTGCAAATATTACTGAACCCCCCTATTTACTTTGTATCTGCACATAAAGCATACTGTTGAAAAGAAGTCCTTATTCATTACAATCTGATTTTTGGATTCAAAGTTTCCTGAAAAAATATATTTTTTTACAGATCATTTTCTGCATTACTATCAATCCCTCAGCATTCCAAAGAGCATAAAAATACTCTTTGATACTGGTTAACTATTCAGAAAAAAAAAATTCTAACTAAAGAAAAACACTTTTCAATAGAACAACAGCTATCTTTGAACAATTGCTAGTAAGGGAGCATTACAAATATATTTTGCCCTAAAAGCATATTTAGTCTGTGTACATTTTTGTATCCATGAAGAAGGAAATGTATAAAGAGACAAGCAGAACAAACTGCTTCTTCACCAATAACTTCATCCTTATATTTATCTTGGCACTGGGATGTTGCCTTGCTTTCGGTTACCACATTCTCTCTGAAGGGGAAGAAATGGAGTAACATTCATCCAGTGGCTCTGGGAAGTGTGGTTTGCAGTGTCCTGAAAAATCAGTAAATTTCTTAATAAAGAGAAACCTTGAATAGAAACATAAGAAGTATATTGATCATACAACTGAGATTGGACCCTGTCAGTACACACTTAAAAGATAATAATTTACAGCTCTAGAGAAGAGAGGGGAGTAATGCCCAAATAACACAAGTACATACCTGTCAGTCTGTTTGAATAACCACATCCAGCCTCTTGCTGGCAGCATCCCAGTGTGGATCCCATGTTTCATGGGTCAGACAAACTCTCAGCACCACCTCAAGGAAGGGCTGTTTGCTTTGGAGAAGTAGAAATGAAATGACAGGCTGTTAAGTGGCAATAAGAACCAGGCCCACACATTGCTCAATATGTTGCTCAATATGCAGCATGTGTTGTTTATAGGTTTCCCCTAGGAACAGTGCTGGTGACAGCCATAGTAGGCCTGAAGCTCACTTAAGAGTGTTGTACCTCAACATAAGACTCTTAACTGTAAAGCAGGCTCTCTAGGACTTGAGGATCAAGACTAGATTAATTGTGTAAGGTGTGCTATCAGGAAAAAAAAATAAAAATGAGGGGGACATTTTTGAGCTATCACAAAGCAATCCAGAAAAAAACTAGTCCAGGGCAATGCCCTCACTCAGCCTGCACCAATCTGCAGATGGAGTGTACATCTTAGTCAAGATACAGTTAGAGATATGCTGTAAATAGCAATTTGACCTAAAGAACATAAGTGGACTTTCTTTGACATTTTTTCACTCTTCACATTTTAATTTTCTTTTCAAATCCAGGAGACTGCAGTGACAGTTATGAGGCTGTATTCACTGACAAATATTCCAACACCAAGGAATATATTTGTTGATACCTTTAACACTCAATTTACAAGCCTAAAATCCAAAATGAACCATCTAATATAATTTGAACTACAAGCGACACAATATCTTGAACTCTACAAGGTGTACCATGGAGCTCATAAAGAGGTCCCAGCCAAGGACCATTAGGAGCAATAGGTTTTACAGATTTGTTTCTGAACTGAAGGCTGTCACTAGTGCATACACAAGGCACTCCATTGGTGTAGCCTGTACTGCCAGCTGTTGCCAGAATACCATGCAGAAGTAGGAGCTGTGATAGATTACCTTGGGACCACAACTGCAATTACCCAGCCCTGCATTTATGGGTTTCCAGCTTCCTGCAGGGATGTGTGGCACCAAAGCACAGGGCTTTCCAGACTAAAAGGCTCTGTAACAAATACAGAACCCTTTCCCCAAGGTAAGAGTGTGCTGTCTGAGCACTGCCTGCTGGCAAAACTTCCATACATTTTCAACAGCTATTTCAGGGGGATATCCTACTTCTACAGGCCTTCTCATGCAAGAGGCTCCAAGGTTGACAGGGCAGGTATTTGGCTATGAAGCATCACACATTTGTCGCACCGCAGAGCTATGCCACTGTTTGAACTGAGGCTTGCAGCTGATGATCTATAGCACTGTGTAGTCAAGTACCTACATGCATTTGAAATTAAACAATTAAGCCCATCAGCCGCATTGTCACCCTTACCTCATGACCAGTGGTAGTCAATGTGTAAAGAGGAGGATTTTCCTCACCTGATAGAATATGTGTTTTTTATCACCTCAGTACCTGAAAATTTACTGTGGGAAAGCAAGAGCAAAATCACCGAGTTTGACTATGTGAGGTTATGTGATGGCAGTGCTTTTCTACTGCTTGTTGTTAATTTAGAGAAGCCATTGTACACATGCAGAGGATATTGTCCTGATTCACAGAGGCAGGTAGAATTTGTTATCCACTAGCCCAAATATCTCTTTTGTGGTACAAGCAAGTAGATTATAAGCAGCGACCTTCCAAGGAAAACCTTAGGAAAGCCAGCCTTATGGTGAAGCCTGGACCCAAATGTCAGTATTTTCAATCTAAATTATGAATAAAGCCAAACCACTTAGGGCTATAGCTTGGACTATTTACATATGGACTCTTGTCTCACAAGTCCAAAGCAATAGAGCATGAAAGAACAGACACAATTTATAATATGAAATTCCTATAAAATACAACAAAATGTTTTTATGCCAGGAGGGGGATGACTGAGGATCGAGAACCCATGGACTTTATGCAATTTTCACGCCTGGAGATGCCTAGCACTTGACTGGGCAAAGCCTCACGCAACTTCACGCTGTGCTTTGAGTCAGGGATTTGTCAGGATGACCTCCATATACCCCTTCCAAGGTGAATTATTACAGCTCTACTATATATAAAAATCTATATGAAACATAGATCGCTCACACTTTCTGCTGGCATTCCCAGGTATTCTGGGAGAGCATTACGTAGCCCCAGCCAGATACAAGGGTAAGCAAATTTACTTCTATCTTCCGTGAAGAACACTTACGTGTTTGTCATGAGAAGCTGCAACTACACAGGAAAAGAAAGGGCAATCCTTGAAATATTTATAGCCTTCTCACTGAAAGACTTGGAACTTGCAACACTTGTTTTAAAACAAAGAAAGAATCCAAAACAAACTCACACCCTACTATCAGTATATACATTTGGGGTTCTTACCCCATCTGCTCCCTTCAATGAACCAAGTTATCTAGTAGTAGGAGGTTTCTTATGTTCCACATCAACTGGTTTTTAGCAGCAATACCTGCAGCAATATGTCTTATTACCTTCTGAAAACAAACTCACACCCTACTATCAGTATATACATTTGGGGTTCTTACCCCATCTGCTCCCTTCGATGAACCAAGTTATCTAGTAGTAGGAGGTTTCTTATGTTCCACATCAACTGGTTTTTAGCAGCAATACCTGCAGCAATATGTCTTATTACCTTCTGAAAACATGAAACATTGACACTCATGAATACATGAAGACATTTTCATTATATAGGTAACCCTGTTAAACTCTCACCAAGCTAAGGAATATTTTCTTTCCAATATATTGTTTGCTTCCTTTGGGAAATTCTACCCTTAATAAAAAAGTTCTTTCATAGAGGCTGTAGTGGGTTGCTTAAAAACAAACAACCCCTCCCAAACAAAAAACAACAAATATCACCCCCTTCCCAAATCCTAAAAGAAAAGCCATGAGGGTAATTGAACTTTTGTGTTGTCAAAGCATTGAAAACAAAAATACAAAATATGATATATTTAAATTAACTTTAATAAGAAGTACAAAAGGATAATGTTAAGCAATATTTTGCATGTGGTTAATAAATATTCTTCAACAGCAAGCAGTGACACATTCAAACATAAATCCAGTTATTTCTTTTACATTTTAGAAAAGTAACAACTTCTTCCAGTTAAAACAAGGTCACAAATTACAGAATATTATCATCCTTTTTAATTATTTATAACCATGAAACCACTAAATAAGTGAACTGTCACCCAGAAGATTTTATATTACGCTGATGTTCAAGGTTAAGTATACTTACAATTATCATGCAATTTCTTACTGTGCATATTTGATTGGTGTTTAAATTTCTTTAAAATTACTGGTTCCATTCTTCCTGTTTCCTCTTTTCTTGTTAATATACTGGAAGCATCTATTTTCAAAATCCTATGCATTTTCACAGCTAAGTGACTCACTAAAGTAGATTTGTCATACAATGCGTAAACGTTCTGTGACTCCAGCCCAGCTGAGAAATTGCTATGTCTCTGAATCAGACTCCGTGTCATTTTTACTATTTTTTAAAAAATCAAGTATAACAATATTTAGTGTAATCACTTCCATTAAATTAAAGTGCCTTCAAATGTTTCCTAATAAAGTGACCGCTTGGAGGGGAGAGGGTGAAAGGGTGCTGTTTAGGAACTGATTTTTTAACAGTTTATAGATACGGTGCATATTGTACATATGTATTTTAATAGATGTAAAGTACTACATTGCATTCCGTGCTAATGCTAAGCTACAGTAGCCTATAAACTGATAAATTCTGCCAAAATAAACATCTAATAAAGAATATCAAAAGCATTTGATCAAAGCAATATCTTATTCCATTCTCTATTTCCATCCATCCTCAGTAGCATAGATAGATGGATGAAGTACTGGAAAACAAGTATAATATTTCAACCCATTGAAGCTCACCTCTCAGAATGTCAGAAGAATGAAAGCACTCAGTGCAATCATTAAAAACCTTGAATGCATAAAGACTCAGTCCAGGCCACCTTCTTGAGTGAAGTAATCACAACATTATGTAAGGAATTAGAATTTGAAAGCAAAATATAGCTTTTAAGTCATCCAAAAATAAAAATATATTCATATATATTTATGTAGACACCAACACTAGAGGAAGAGTATATATCATCTTGCATATTTTAAAACATCCTCCAAATTCCTTTTTGTGAGCATTATCACATACTCCTAACTCATAGCACTTGAACAATATTCTTAAAAGGCAGTAATATATATCAGGAATGAAAGAGACATCAAGTTCTGTATTTCAGTATGGTTGGCTCTCCTTTTAAGAGATTTTTTTTTGTGGGTTAAAGAACTAAGTACCTCTGTCCAAAAGAAAGCCCAGGTCTACTCTCAGGTGTATTCCCCTTCCATAAAAAAATCCTTACTGACTTCAGTGACGTAGACATATATCCTGAGGATGCAAATTAGTTTTATTTTAAATTCAGTGCAAATTTTGCCCTGATATCAGTCAGAGATGTCAAGCCCTCCAAGTTTAGCCTCTTCCAGTGAAATTTAATCACAGACTCTGAAAACATGAGATCAAGGATTCACCTAGAGAGATCTGAATCTAGAAAATTAAATGGTTTAAAGTAGACTTTTATGTGAGTAACATCTGCCATTCATTGAAACAAACTTCTGAGCTTCTACTACTAAAGGTCTAAAGTGATGAAGTCCATCACTGATTCTCAGGTGGCTGGAATTAAGAACTGGATTCAGAATAGAATTAAAAGTTCCGGTTGTTAGGGAGTTTGCATTATCTACAGACACAAGGTGGAGGAGATCTCCTTGACTAAAACAAAAAAATCAAGAGAAGGTAATGTTGAAGGGATATAACTTAAAGTCATATTGCAAACTGACAGCATTCTAGCAGAAAGTACACTGGGAATGTATGCTGGGAAGAGGTAGAAGAAATCCTAAAACTCTGCTTTCCAAAGAACCACTCCTTTTACCGGAAGCTGAAGCATGAGTTGACTTTCATATAAATTCACTTCATTACTTTAACTTTTCAAAGTCTTTAATACAAAACCTTTATATATGACATCAAATTATACCCCACTCAGAGATTCTATTTAGATGTGTTTAGACATTTGTACATTTATCATGCTCTGTGTTTTTTAAATTAAGTTATTTAACTTCCTGGGCTCATTTAAAAATGTTTTCTTCCTCTGCTTTAAAACTCATTACATTGCTTTCTAAATGTTAGCATTATGTGTCTATACATAATATGGCATTGACTGATGATAGATTCTGTATCCATACTGAAATAATCTTATATGCAAATTTGTTAGAAATGGAAATGTTCAGATACATAGACTTAACTATTTTGTGGAAGGCCAAGCCAAAAAACTTGTGCACCACTAAGCTTTCAGAATAGAAATGAGAGGTATTGAGGATGGATGCTGACTATCTGTGCTTAGGTGAAAGTCACATCTCTTAAGAAAACAAAACCTAGAATTAGCAAAATTCTACTTAATTCCTCAAGCTTCTTTTTTCACTTTGCCCTACATGCCCCATATGGCGAGAAACACACGACATTGCATGGTTTTCACAAAGCAGTCAGTAGAAGCTTCTCCGTTTCAAAGGCACAGCTCATGTCCCTCAAGTTCAGCAGCATTATACAAGAAGTATTTCAATCTCATATGCTCTAGAAGTTACTTTCCCACAACTCATATATGATGATGAAGGCTCAGCATTGAAGCTGAAACAAAACTATATATGACTTCTTCCTCAAACATCTCACAATCCACTGACACAGTGACAAAGCTGTTTGCTTCTCTTTTTCAGCTTTTTCTCCCCCATACATCCCTACCTCCTCCCAGCTGCTTCTGTCTGCTTCCATGCTGACAAGTGATGGTCACCCCACTTTTGAAAAGTCTCACCACCCCATATGTTATCTTTAATAATTGGATGGGAAGATGATTCAGTGAGGCCTCTGTTTGGTGTCTAGTGAAGCTCTTTCATACTCTCCTCTGACTATACAAGCCCCTTAGTTTAGCATAAAGTTCAGTGATATATCTCCTAAGCCAAAGCTCCTATCTCAGAACATCTACCATAATTTTTTTTCTTTTTTTAAATGCTCAACAACACAGCAGTTCAAGTTGAATTAAACCAAATATGGAAGGTGAAGGTAATTTCATTGGCTACAACATAACTGAGAAGTTTGGAAGCCACTCTTTTAAAAGCAATCTGTGTAAGAAGTCTCCAGCAGACAGTCCTGCCTGATAAACCCTGCTGATCTCTATATTTGTCATGCTGATTTATAAATTACTGTTAAATTACTGACCACGTGCATCCAGAAGTATGTGCCCCAGTACTGCATTGGAAACCTATTTCATAAACCTAGTTCAGAATTAGGGTAATTCCAATCCAAGTTTACTACAGTGTTATAACATTGTATTTATTGTATTAATTTCTTAAGTCACTTAAATATGACACTCTGACCCAATAATGATGGGAAAATAAATAACATTAAGATGGCAACCAAAATTTCACTGGTAGATTCCATGTGCAAGTCTTTGGTAGTGAAGTGGCTTACATTTGCTCACTCATGCTCTTTCTCCCTGCTTTACATATTTAAGACCAGTAAGTTTTGCTCAAATTAAATGAAACTTCTAGGTATTTGGCATGTAAATTTGTGAGACCAGCTTTAAAATCCCAGAGATTATACTGATAAATGGAAAGGACACCTAACTCTTGCATTTCAGTGCTCCTTGCATGAGAAGGCTTGTGTTCACTTAAATCTTTACATTCAAATTGACTTATCTGGTTGTTAGTCTTACAAATTTGCAACTTCTGTGTAGTCAGCAGTGAAACAATAAAGCAGACGCCTTCCTCCCAGAGAAGGAGTTTGCTTTAACAGAGACCAACTGAACTAAACGGAAAAGTAAAACTTTTCTGGAGAGTACTCACTTAAAAGCCTTACTGATGCCCACAGTAACTGCTCGTGGATATTTAAAGTGTATTACTTTTCACTTAGTGAATTTATATAGTATGCCTATTTTTCTATATTAGTGTGCAACAAATGTATCTTTACCATGTGATAAACACCTGGGATTTTTTGTCTAACTGATTCAGCATAACACAAGTCAATGAATCAAAAAATAAACATATCAAATGAAAGTAGTAGCAGCAGAGCTGGCTAACATGAGACAGCATCAGGCTCCTTGTGCAAACTGAAGATATGCTTTTTGCATGCGTCTCTGAATTTCACAGATGGTATCTTCCAGAGAAGAAATCTTGGAGAATTCTAATGTTAAAAACCTTTGAGGGGTCTTGTTCTTGGATAAAGATGCAAAATCCTTCCTTATCGAGTTTTCCAACATGCCTTTGAGCCCACTCATGTTTGTAGTGGGGAGAGTTCTGACTATACAGCGTCGTGCATGAAGCAATATTCAACATTGTTTAAATACTGTGAAGGGTTTGGAGTACCTGGGGTGGGGACAAGGGTGAATCACTAACCTCTGGTTTTCATACCGAAGTCCAGTGAGGTTTGGAAAGTTCCTAGATCTTGCTGATGTCAACAGCAGGTAAGAACTCCCACTAGGTCACAGAAAGGAGACCTCAGCTACAGAAAACTTAAGTGACTCAAGTTCAAGAGCAGTTTAGCATGGGCCTCCATTAAACTATACAGTCAGAGCCCTTTGCCAAAACAGAGTTAAAATTGAAGGGATTTTTCTACATATATCTACTAAATATTTACAATTATTTGTACATATGTACATATTTATATATTTATTCATACCTGGACAGCATGACATTATAGGGATAGTTTATAATTTACAAATGAAACACTTTAAAAATGTATAATTATACCATGAAAAAACTTTTTCTTTTTATTGCTTGCCTTCTAGCCTTATGCTCATAATCACACTATTGCACACATCTCCATGTTACATGGAAGATCTACATTTATATAGAAATATATATGAAAATAAAGATGTTTTTAATGTTCTGAGTAAAGTGCTCATTTTTTAACTACTGTTGATGAGAAAGGTTTAATCTGACAATTTAATTAGGGGGACTTCAAAGGATACACACCTTGTCCATGGTTCTCCCTTTCATTTTAAGTTAGGAAATGTCTTTATATTACTGATGTTACCTCTGTCTTAACTATTACTTCTATTCATAATACGCATTTGTGACCTTGGCATCTATACTGTCACACAAAGTACAAAACAGAATCACATTAAAAGCAAAGAAAAAGCAAGAAAATAAAAAAGCAAATGAAAGCAGTTTTTCTCTTTGTTGGTTTTAGCACATTTCCATGTCTTAAGATACATTTTTATTTGATTTTAGAAATATTTGTACAACTTTGTTGAATTCTGAACATATCTATTTTATGCACTATACTCAAGTACTGTACAAAACTGCAATAATGACACTATACGACTACATATGTCTCTACGAGAAGACATCATCATAAAGGTGTATCTTTTTTTTAAAGGTCAACTAATAACTGCTAATGTATGTGTGAATCAAAATATTTTTGATTGGCCAAGTATACTAAAATCTAAATACAGTACACAATTCTTACTTATGTCATGATTTACTAGGTCTTTAGGGGCATAAAGAACATCTTCAAAGGTTCAGATGAAAAACAATTTTACGGATCAGTATTAAATGTTCATATAAAATTGCAAATGTCAGATCCAATTTTGTTATATTTGTATATATGAAATACAGTTCATACCTACTGATGATGCATGACCTTTTATTAAAAAAATAACATTCAAATCTTAGCAAAACCATTTCTAGTATACAAAGTTGTTGTAAAGTTATGTCAGCGAAATGTAAAGTTGCAATTTACAAAAGCAGCAGTAAATTTTATTATATGGACAATTTCCTGAACTTAAATCATGGTTCTTGTTTCCCTTGAAAACAATGCTTTCTCAGACAAATACAGGTATGTAGGATAACATTAAGTAAAGAAAAAGAGTGTATTATATTACTGATATATTTAACCGCGAAAAATTTCAGAGTGTTTTTCTGAACCTGACAGTAATCCAATTAAGAACAAAAGCAAAAAAAAAACCCAACTTTGCTCAACCAGACAAGCTGGCTTAGCAACATCAAATAAATAAAACAGCGGAAAAAATAAGAGTTTCACTAGAGGAACTTGGTAGATATTGGAAATTTGATTAACACTTGCTTTTCCCTGAAATCAATTAGAAGAGTCTATTAACAACTTCAGATAGGACAGAAGTAAGAAACTTGTGGCTTCTGCTAGATAGTAGTCTTTACTACCTTTTCAGCCTAACTAGTATTCAGAATATTTGTGAACAGTAGAACTGTACGACCTCCGTACTCCGTTATGTACATGGGTACTGCTATTGTATGAAACAATTACACCTTTTTTAAAAAAATCACTTTTTTAAATGACAGTTCTCTCATTAAAGTAGAATTAGTTACTTTATAGAAAAATACTTTAAATTAAAAAAATACTGTTCCTAAATAATTATGTAGGATCGTATCTTCATTTCATTGTAAGGAGAGAACATAATTCTGTATATTTGAATCCTAGTTTAACAGAACTCCCCTGGGTATAACTTTTAAAGAGCTAGCTATATGTGCCATGGGTTCTATCTGTTTATAGACCCATGAATTAACACTGTGTCCCTCCTTTGGAGGTACACAGATAAGACATCTATATACACACTATACATAATGGTTCACAGATTAGCAGTTATTAGTCGTACTGTACATAGCAAACAACCTATCTGATTAGAATGATGCTTTAAGTCCTCGGTGCAATTCAGCGTTTAGGTTGAGGGCGCAAAGCCAAGTAGGACTGGCTCCCTGTTTAAATATGTAGCCCAATACACTAAATTAAAAGTACCAAATAAGACTGGAAATACTATTCTAGACATTCTGTCAATTTTGCTAACACTGTTGAATGTCTTCTTTGCTTCCTGTGGCTTTGCTTCTGGTTTTGCCTTGTTGGGTTCTGCAGTTGTAGCACTCTTGGATATGGTTGGTAGCACTGAGTCCTTGGTAATATTTGGAGCATAGTTTGCAACAGCCACTGCATAGGCATTGTTTTTCTTAATGACAGATGCTTTTTCTTTTTTCTATTGGAAGACAGCATGAAGTTAAATATTTAATGTGTACTTGCCAGAAAAGACTTAATAAAACATCATTTCAAATGTAAAAGAAACAAGTATGTGTAAGCACGTTACTATAAATACCAGGAATACCATACTGATAATTCAAATATAAAGAAAGGCGCTTCTAAGTCTATCCAAGGAGAAGGTACAGGTAACATAAGAATGCTCTGAAAATATGGAGTCTTGCACCATCAAATGGCCCACTGGAGTTATATGAAGGCCAGTAGATATGATTGTACGGATAACTGGAAAAGTGTTGGTCTTTCTCTATCTGCTTTGTAACAGGCTCCTTACAGCAAGATTGCAAGATATTTAAAATGTTCTCTGTTAAAAGAACTAGGAGGAGTGAGTTGGTAGACTGGGTAAAAAAAAAAAAAAGATTACCTGGCATTGTAATAAAAAGAAAATCAGGTTATCTTTCCCACATGAATCTAGCATTGCTATTATTTGAACATCTCATAACATACCACCAATAAATAAAGGAATGTCAGCAATGGTCTACATTTTTAAGAGATTCTGGTGTAATATGTGTGTATTTACATGTATATATGTAGACATATATACACACATACACACACAGAGGTCAGAAACAGATTGCAATTAAGAGAAAGAAGGACTCCAGCCTGGTGGTTGCCTGAGAACTAGACCAAGAACTATTTTTGGTTTTCAGAAATTACTGTTTAAAAAATGTGTAACAGTGATGAAAATGGGGATTAGAACTTAAAAAAAATATAATAGAAGATAAGAATTGTGGGATGTAATGACAAGAATTTAATGAAGTTCAGCAAAGGGAAATTTAAGTCCTGCACCTGGGGAGGAATAACCCCATGCACCAGTAGAGTTTGGGGTTAATGGGCTGGAAAGCAGATTTGCATAAAAAGCCCAGGGGTCCTGGTGGACACCAAGTTGAATAAAAGTCAGTAATGTGTCCTCACAGCAATGAAGGCCAACAGCCTCCTGGGCTGTATTAAAAAGAGCATTGCCAGCAGGCTGAGGGAGCCCTGGTGAGACACATCTAGGGTGCTGGATCTAGTTCTGGGCTCCACAGTTCAAGTGAGACATGGACATCATGGAGTGAGTCCAGCAAAGGACCAAAAAGATGACTTAAGGCAGGAAGCATCTGAAATATGAAAGGCTAAGAGAGTTGGGTCTGCTCAGCCTGAAGAAGACTCATAGTGGAATCTTATCAATGTACAAAAACATCTGGTGGGAGAGACTTAGGAGGACCAGACCAGAATCTTCTCAGTGAAACCGAGTGGAAGGACAGGAGGCAATGGGCACAAATTACAATAGAGAATATCCCACGTAAACATAGAAAAAAACTGTTTTACTGTGAGCGTAACTGAGCACTGAAACAGATTGCCCGGAGAGGTTGTGGAGTTTCCATCTTTAGAGATACTAAAAAAAAAAATCTGTCTGGACATGACTGTGAACAACCGTCCCTAGCTGATCCTGCTTGTGTTACATTTAACAGTCTCCAGAGGTCCCTTCCAACCTCAGCAATTTGTGTTGTTACAGGATTGTGTATGGTTTCAAATGGAGGAAGTTCAGCCAATAGCAGTCCAATGGAGAAGCTATGTTTATAAACAGATACGGAGACATATAGATAATGAGTCTAGGCTTGAGTATTTAGATGTGTATAGATACACAAACTAGCTCTGCAATAAGACTGTAATGCTATAAATTGATGCAACAATCCCAAACTAAGGTAATAACAAAAATGGAAGGATTTCAGTTTCTCAGGAAGCAAAGCTCTCCATGTATAATTTAAAAGCAGGAAAATAAATATTAGATTCAATCCATCTCTTCCACAAAATACAGAATTCAACAGATGAAGAAATAGTTAACTTCTGGCTCACAGAAGAAATCATCTGTTGCACTGCACTGGTTTGTTTTATTTTTAACCTAATGGAAGTGGCACAAGTGAGGGAATTCTTGTGACAGTTCTCATACAAGTGCAGTCCAAATTTTTACTTCCACTGGGAGGCATCTACCTAATTTCCAGTTTTGGTTTTAAATTAGATCAAACTTGATTATTTATCAGGGGCATCTACAAATCTTGTAAAATCTGCATGGTTAGATGTTGTGCCCCAAATACCTTGTGTCAGAAGATGGTGTCACACAAAAAGAAAATCTGGGATCAGATGGGAATTGAGCATTGTTCCTTATTGAGTGGAGTACAAAAAGAGGCTGATCAAATATGTAGCTTGTCCTTTAACCTGCTTTCCTATGAGACAAATTCCATGTTGACAGCACTTAGATGAGAATTTCCATATAATGTGAACACAGATGATTGTCACAGAGAAAACATTTCACTTTATTCGGTGAAGAATAAGCCTGGCTTTAGGTGCAGAGATGCCCTTGGTAAAAACGAGCAAATTATCAAGTGAAAATATGAGAGGAACACTCTAGTTCAACTATAGTTACTTCTGTTCAGATACACTTAGGGTATTTTTAAAAGTATCCATAATGCAATTAATGATACTTGCATGATTAGGATAAACCAAAATTTTGTATGAGAAACTATGAATACATTAGAAGTTTAGCTTTTTGTTAAATCAGTTTGAAGAAAATAGAGAACTGGCCATGTGAATGGTATGTAAGTCTTAATATGGAACAACTGATTTTGTCATTCCTAAGGAAGGAATACTACCTACCTATTAAACAGATGCCACTCCTAGGATCACGAGATAACACTGTTATATTGATTTAAAGGAACAGTCAAAGGATGATCAGAAAGTTTATAAAGGCCCCCTACATTATTACAATGCCAGGGCAATGTGCCAGTCTGAAAAGCTTCACCAGTAATATGCTGATAAACTTGTAGTGATTCAGTATCTACTTCTAGCATGAGAGAACAGATCCTGAAGCTAGGGATAGTTCATTCCATTCTAAAAGCCAAAGGGAATTACAAACAATGTACTAATTTCCTGGAATTCTCCTTTACCATTAACTGAACATTTTGCTCCTTTACCATTAACATTTTGCTCCTTTATGCATTGTGCTTTATACATTCAAAGTTCTGAGAAACCATCAGTTAATTAAACTTTTCTTCACAACTAATATTATAACTTAGGAAGCAAATAATATTCTAGCCTCTTTTATGGAGGACGACAGAAATCAGAGTATTCTTAAAATAAATCCTTTGCCTTTCGTAGAGTCAGGGACTGGGATAAGACAAAATTATACAACGTAGTAAGTCAGTCAAAACAAGAAGTCACCTTTAAAATTTGTTTTGTGTTTATAATTCTAACAAATTATAAATTGTAAAGCTTGACACAAATTTAGGCATATCACCAGCTCATTTTGTTCACAAAATAAGAAATTCTATCAGGTTAAAATTTCTTCATGCTGTCACACCTCCAAAAATTAAGGCATAACTGTGTTTCTGCGCACTCAGAGCATCAATAAATCACAGGTACTCAGAATTTTGTACTATTTAAATTGTGCTAATGGCTAAATTTTTAAACTAATTTAAAAAGCACAATTTAAATAACATTTAAATGCATAACATTAAGGATAAATTTCAGAATACTGAAAATGTTCAAGATATCTAGATTTTGTTATTCAAAGCTTCTACATATATGGGCATTCAGTTGTTTTTCTGATCCTTAGTTACCAGGAAAATTATTAAACATTACTTTCTGTTTTCTTTCTCTTATTTCTAACTCAATTGGAATAAATAATAAAAAGTAATTAACCAATATAATCTGTGTAAAATTTTCTGAATGTAAATGAACACTTGTATCTGAGGAGTTAAGAAACAAGTCAGACAGTTCCCATCGTAAAAAAAATAAATTAATTAATGTACTTGATAACCGAATCTGGATTATTGAAATTAAATGAGATTAGCTAAATCAGGGCAGTTATACTTTTGTTCAGGACAGAAAATACATCTAGATTTGTGTTTGTATGTTTAAAGTATCATATGTTTTTTTTTTATAAAGCCCATTTTATCAAAACTATATATTACAGCTGGTTTAGTGCAATTGACTGGAAATAGGGCTATTTCCTTAGTACTTACCTTATCATTCACTACACTTTTTCCATCCCAGGCCCATCCTCGTTTTGTGAAATAATTTACAGTTGCAAATTCAATTAATGCAGAAAAAACAAATGCATAACAAACAGCAATAAACCAATCCATAGCTGTTGCATATGCTACTTTGGGGAGTGAATTTCGGGCACTGATGCTCAGTGTTGTCATTGTCAACACAGTTGTTACTCCTGCAAGGGGGCAAAAAGAACAGAACATTAACAATTTTACTTGCATCTCGAACGTTAAGAAAAATACAAACAAATTTTATTATGGTATGTTTGTGAAACACAATGGAAAATTGCTTATCTAAATTTGTGAAAAAATGCCAGAACCGTATTAATGGATTATTTAGAGTTTTCTTTTAAGTACTTTAGTTGAGTTTTGTTGTCTAAACTTCCTTTTTTTAATCACTTGAAGATTTTTTTTTTATGGGAGACTTTTTTTCATTAGCTATCAGGACAAGGAAGTGACAATATTAACAATTGATTAATGGAATCATAATATTTTGCTGCATTACAGTAATAGTGATTAATATATTAATGTTTGGTGGCTGGCTTCACTGCCGTGGCTGCAGATCTGGTACCCATCTGTAGTGACAGAACCACACAAACTGACCTTTGATGTGATGTATTAAAAAGTGAAATAATGAATTTTTTTAAGGGCTTTTTTTTGGTTGGTTTGGGTTTTTTTCTTTGTTTTTTTTTTGCCAGTAGCTGTCTCACTAACCATCCACAGATCTAGCTGAAGACCTAAACAAGTTAAGTTTTGATTCAAGCAACATGGATTTTTTCCTAGAACAGTATATTGATTTGAAATGTCAGTTTTTTATAACTGTGTATTACATGCCAGAAAACAAGAGTTGATGATTCAGGAAGATGTTTCTTTCACTGTGGCATCCCTTAAAAGCACTTTATGGTATTTTGTATATCATGAAGGCCCAGTAAGAAACCAGAAATTATACTGAACAAAACATTAGAAAAAAAATCCACGGGAGAAAAGAAAGAGAAGAACGTTTTTCTGAATCAGTTTTAGAAAGTGGAAATGCACAACCACAAACATGGTCTCCATTTCTTAAGTAAATCTGCTTTCCCACCTCAGGCTGAATCATGCTTAGACAAACTAAACTATTCCCTTTATGGCACATCATTAACTACATCTCCAGAATGAAGAGCAACACAGAGTGATATACTTAGCAAAGATCAACAAACCTACACTCCATTATGACAAGCAAAGGAGATGCCATGGCAGAAGCATTAGTAACAGCACATCACAGCTTCAACAACTACACACTCATAAAATTGTTGTAAGAGGATTCCCAAGAGAAAGCAAAGTCACTCTCCCTAAGCCAGATTCTCTGTTGTCAGAATTCTGTTACCTGGGTTTTGCAGGACTGACCTAGCTCAAATTTTCCTTCTGCTATAAAAGAAGCATTTTTAGCCTCTGTGTGAGAGGGAAGAGAGGAAGCAATTACACCTACACAGACCTCTTCAAGCTTTGCAATTTTCATCCCTCCTGTAAAGAAACTCCATCTCTGAGGCTGCTACAAAGGATGAGAGAGGAAAGCTAAATGGACTCAGCCTCAGCACTACCCTCCCTTGATGTGAATCTTAAGGCCAGTGCATCAGGGAAACAAGGCACAGAAACAACCTGCTGAGTCACACAGTATCCAACACCTTAGCAAACATAATTCTCTAATTGCTATTTTTCTGCCTCCATAAATTAGAGAGTTGGATTTAGTCTAGAATTAGCCATGACACTGTTGGGCTCTACTAGCCTATATAATGAAAAGGAAGCAACTGTCATACTATATTGTATGAAAATGTGTAGAGAATATATTTTGTAAAGAACTTATTGTCTCCTAACACTTACACAACATATGGCTTAATTATTTTCAGGGGAAAGGCAGTCTATCTTACATTTTAAATTATCACATGCATATTTTAACACCAGTCCTGAGCTGCAGATAAATCATTTTAACCATACAGAAGTATCAGTAAAGTGATTGCTTCTCAGAGATAAGGTGACCTTATCCACATATAAATATATACAGTAGCTAAGGTACAGTTCTCTTTAAGTCCTACCTTTTAGAATAAACTAATATTCTGGAAGCCCCATTGACTTTTTCAGAAATCTAATTTAAGATTAACTGCTGACCTTTTCTAGTCTCAATTAAAACATTGTGAATTTACATCTTGTATCTTTCTACCAGTTGCCAATTTCTCTAAACAGTTCAGAAAGACACATCACTTTGTGACCCAAATGCTAACCAAACAGCACATTGTCAGACAATTGCTAGTGCACTTTCACTTATTCCTTCAGTCTATGTTCAAGCTACCACAGTCATTTAACCTGTATTGAGTGGGAAAAAATTGGAGAGAAAATTTAATCTCTGATACCTATCAGCTTAGGAATCTAGTATTTTTATGCTTGATATTCTTCAGTCAAAAGAAAAATTATTTTGCACTTTATAGTTAATTTTTAAAAAATATTATCGAGTCTTCTTTAAGAAAAAGGACTGAAGGGAAATAACCTGCCTTCTTGTCACTGCTAAACCTGAGAGGACTGAAAAATTATTAATGTGGAGGAATATGGTCAACTCGTAAAACGAAACACATTTATTTCACAAAGATTTATCTTAATACTCCACAAAAAGATTTATCTTAATACTCCAAAAAATACTCTACAATGACTAGATCAAAACTATTCCTCATTTGCATTATCTAATTCATAATACCAATGAACTAAAATTGCTACAAAAAAACATGATTAGATTGTCCCCCTACAGTGAGGTTGTCAAAATAGTAGAAGAAAGTAGTCTTCTCCTCTAACTCATATACTACACTGAACAGCCTAAATAATTTAACAGGCATGATATATCACTATGATGTAAACAGACTACAGTTTATATACAGGTCAAGAACTATCTTCTATGGCCCAGCACCTAGCAGACATGGCAAAGAATGGATTTCAGAAGGACATGGACAGCTCTTTTCTTGTAAGAGACCATGAGCAATCATCAGTTTGTCTTTAAATAGGATCTAAAAAATAAACAGTTGACGTTTCTGTTCTCTGAAGAGGACTAAGCATTTTATACTTGACAGTAAACGTACCCAAACATCATTATAACTTCTGTTCTCAGCAGTGAATGCCTATAAAAGCTAATTATCTTCTATCACTACAGGTTTATCCATTCAGCCCAAGACTGCAGCTATTTGATTGCCTATTTGATATTTTTTAATGGTGCTGCTTTTGAAACAGCATCTGCTCACTGGAGAGAGGAAACCCATCTCCAGAGCTGTAAATTCAACGTTTTTCACTGGCACTAAACTTGTATCTGGGGAAAATTCAAGATGTGCTTAGACAGCTAACTTTGGGCAAACAATTTTTTGTGATACAAGACACTGCCACACAACAGCAGAAGGGGTAAACTGAAAAAACAGAATGCCTAACTAAAAATGTAGAGTGGAAATTGGAGGAGCTAGCACATAAACATTAAAGTTAAAATCTGTCATGATGACTAGTTTATGCCCATATTTGTGTGCAAAAGTCAGGCCACTCTTTAACAGGAACTTTTGTCCTGGATCCAAAACTAGGATCCAAAACAAGTTTTACATCTTGTGTGTCAACTGATTTTTCTAATTTGAACAGATTTTAGTCAAGTAAATCATCTTCTAGCCTTCTTGTGTTAGAACGTGGACATCGCCTTTGGAAGTGAAAGTAAAAGGCCTAAATAATGAGTTACCAAAGGACATTTCTATAACAAATGAGGTACTCCACCTTTGCAAATAATTTGTACAAAATGTTTAAAATGTGTTCCATTTCTCATAATGTCATGCTACTTCTTCCAAAATTTTATCTTTTCATCACAGCACTTTGCACAGATACACATAATGTTTGAAAACCATATTGTAAAACTATTGATATATTGCTCTTTTATTATTAGGAAGCTAATTCAATTGCTCTTTTATTTTACTCTTTTTTTTTT
>VWZY01001081.1:371046-386832 GCA_013399075.1 Chloroceryle aenea | reverse complement strand
TTTTTTTTTTTTTTTTACTTGTTAGGTAATTAGATCACTCAACTCGGTCCAAAACCTGAATAGATTTATAAATGCAAATAACCCAGGAAGAAAAGACTGTTGTCCCTTTTACAGATATACAATTTACTTCATTACATTATCACTCCCAGATCAAATGGTTGGAGGTCTAAACAAAAGCTTAAAAATTCTGGCAATAGTGTAATTTTAAAGTATTATATCATAACATTTGGCTACAGACCACACTGTTGTTTTTTTACTTATGCAATGCATTTGTTTTATTTGAGAATACAGTACAAAAGTAGTGTACATTTATTCTGCTTAGACATAGGAAGATAATTCTGAACAGCTATTGGGAGAAAGATTATAGAAAATAGTTCAAGTGATCTGTCAACTCTTTTTACTAAAAAAAAAAAAAGACACATAAATAAATAAATAAATAGAAAAAAAACCAACCAAACCAACCAAACAACAACAACAAAAAAAGCCAGAACCCTTTTTAAATAGCATGGGAGGCCAAGGTCAATAACATCATCTAGTCCCAGAAAAGTTGCATCCAGTGGGTCAGTTACACTGCATATACATACCCTGAAGTTGGTGCTCGTGTTCATCACTGCACCAATACAAAGCAATGAAACAGAATTCCCCATCAATTAATGGTCAAACTAATTCTCAAAGCTGAATGGCAAGTGCGATTTACTGCAGCTCCAGTGAAAGCTGCATGTCATTATGCCCGTACTGGAACACAAGCTAGTGTCTTGGATGCCACTGAGCTGAGAAGACCTATTATTTCACAGCCAGCTCAGTCCCTAAAGGCTACAGTTTTCCAGGTATGCCCAATGCCTTCCACTAGAGTGTTAGGTGTACAATTAGCAGAAATTCCCAATTAAGAAAGTCTGAATGTTGTGAGTGGTGGGTTATCTCTGAAGGCACTAAGTATAATCCGCAGCATGTGAAGGAAGAAGTAAAGAGACACTTGAGATTTTTTCATCAAAATGAGAAAAGGTACTTTGTAGATAGAGAATTGTTCACATGGAGAGCTTTACGTTATTGAATCCCCATGTCAAAATAACCAGAGAACAGAACTTTTCTCAGGTTACCCTTTCTGCAGGTGCACAATCAAAAAGTCTGTCTATTTCAGGTCTAAATGGCTTTTTGCTTCAAAATATACATTAATTAATATAGGTTCAGGAAAGATAAACCAAGAACAAGAAAAACAGGGATAGGAATGCAGCATCAAGAATAAAATTATTACAGGGAACAAAGTCATAAAGAAAGAATATAGCTATGTGTACTAAAAAATAATATGACTTCCAATTTTTGTTCTTGCCTGCTTCGATTGTCAAATAATATGTACCTAGTTACATTAATTTTAATATTCTCCTTCATACTCTGTGTGAGTTAAAACACATAGATAATTGTGGCACAAAGAAAATTAATTTCTGATTTTTTGTCACCTGATCTAATTAATGCTTCTCTTCAAATATATGTGACGCTTCTAAATGTTATGACCCATTAAAAATGCAGCAAGAAATCAATAAGCTGCACAAGATTAGTTTTCCTAATATTGTTGACACTAAATGTGTAACAATAAACACATTACTAAATGAAACAGATTGTCATCTTGCACTAAATGAAGGCATTATGAACCAGGCTTATTCCCTTTCGTTAAAAATGCAATCAAGTGCTTTTCAAATTTATCTGCTCAAGAAAACACAGTCGAGACTTATTTAATTAATGATGATAAAACATTCTTCTTCCAATAATTTAAAGCAAAGTTGAAACAACATAACATTATGCCATAGTTCACTTGGGATAGCTTAGGTCAACAATATTAAGTACATGCCATAAAGGAAAGGGTTTAAAGAGCTGAACTATAAAAGAAGCCTCATTATACCAATCCCTTAATGTTAACCTAGAACTTGAAAATATATTGCTAGAGAATAGAAAGGGTAAAGAAAAGTAACTCTTTCAAACATGAAATAATAAATTTTAATTGGTGCTTTGAATAACTGGGAGTTAAATTTCTTTGAAAGGAATAGTACTGCAAGAGTTAGTCCTTCCTAAGACTTTTGTAGCTCTCAAGAAAGTACTTGAAATAAAATTCTCATTGATTCTGAAAAAAAACTTTATCAAAACTACTACTTTCTACTTAATCATATTTTAATATTGATATATTTATTATACAATGGGTATCTAGCAAGTGACTGCTCTACACAAAACTTTAAAATTAAGTATGATCAATAAAATTGTAAGGTAAAATCCCCTGCAGTATAAAAATTGCTTGCTGGAAGTGGCCTATTTTGGTGAATAAATTTATTTATAGTATGGGCTTCAT
This sequence comes from Chloroceryle aenea, assembly GCA_013399075.1. Classification (NCBI taxonomy): domain Eukaryota; kingdom Metazoa; phylum Chordata; class Aves; order Coraciiformes; family Cerylidae; genus Chloroceryle; species Chloroceryle aenea. Next base: position 384,497 of record VWZY01001081.1, on the reverse strand, counting down.
GTGTCACTGGGTGGAGTCTACCTGAGAGTATCAGCCAAATGAATCTTTTAGTGTACCTGCCCAGCTCTATCTGTCAAGATGAATTCAGTAGGAGCCAGAAAACAGTAAAAAAAATAGATGACCTTTGTTATGAAACTGTGTCTAACATTTTTGTAACACATTTAGGCAGGAGACCAGAGGATATTTGAAATCCCAGCAACAACTGCTGACAGGATGTAGGGAAGAAAACTGGGAGATTCACCTGGGTCTCTGATTACAGAGACCTTTGTCAGTTTATGCTTACAGTCTCATCTACAGTGTAAAAGAATGTTAAGAAATAGTTCCTCAGGGCTCATCCAACCCAGTGCAGAAAGCTACGTACGCCTGAGGTGCAAATGCTACATGCAGGGACTAGGCTGCTCCATCAGGCAGAGCCTGGACATCTCTTGTTCCCTTGGGTTTAGGGTGCCAGCTGAAGCTGGCCTGGAGGCTAATGTAGCTCTTCCTGCTGTGTGAAACCTCACACATGTCTGTGTGGCAGAAATACAATACTAGCATAAAAACTGCTATCTCCTTCATATACCCCTTGTGCTTAGTAAACAGATTTTAGATTTTATGTCATTGGGTGGTGTGGTTCTTTTTCTGCAGCCACCCTATTCTCTTCCCTCAAGACATCCTGCAACAGTATGTTCATGATCCGTATTATGATAAACTCCCAGGAGAGTAAAGCAGGAGGTTGTCATCCAGGTATTACTTGAAAAAACCACATAAATTAAACAAAAAAACAACTTCCTAACAAGAAAGATGTATGTAGGAAGTGACACAGTATTCAAGGAAAATTATCCAAACACCTTTTTACTGACAACTCTTTACTCTCAGTAAGAGAAAGTGCATTTTAGGAAGAGCAGATGTGAGACTTCTTTTGGACAAACCAGTTACACTGTCATAAATGTACAGGAGAGGGTACAGGAAAGGGAAAAGATGGAAATATGGGAGGATTTGCAAGTATACTTGCAAGGCTGGAAAACAGGGTTGTGCGTTTTGATAAGCAGAAATCAACAAATTCACAGAAAATTTCGAAGAACTGAAGAAAAAAACAAAAAAAAGCCTGATAACTGCCTGGGAAAAAATGGTAGAAATCTAGTCCTAAATCCACTGACTCATTTCATCTGACATCAGTAAGGTTCATATTCAAACCTCCAATTTTTCACAATGCTTTGTGTGGCATTTTTCTCTACCAGGAGAGACTGTATTTTGTTGGTGCACTGCATTTAATATGCATTTGAGTTTGGCCTATTTTTTGAAGAGTGCATGGTGTTTACTGATGACTAATCATACAATTTTATGCAGTTCTTCTGATGGCTGAATCATCACAGAGATTTTTTTGTTGTTGTTGTGCAAGTCTCTTTTTCTTTAAAAGCAAACACACTAAAAGAACTTGAAGTTATGCAAGTAAGAAAGACATTTGCTACTTTGCTTTAATAAAGAGCAGTCTTATTGCAAGAGAAACACTATTATTTTGCACCACTGAAGCTTTTCATTGCCTTATAGTACACTCCAGCTTCAACTAGGGAGAAGGTTTTATTTAGACCCCCAGAAGAGGGTTTATTTTAAAGAACTGCAGCTTGCAAAGTTTAACACAGTCAAATAATTCAACTAATTAAAATTTAATTTGCTTAATTTACAAATTTATTTAGAAATGTACTTACCTGCCAAGTATCAACATATCTGGATAATATCAAGCTAAGTAAGACATTTCAGAAAATAATCTAAATGCACTTTTTAAATAGAGCCATTATTATCTTTTTCCATTCTGTGAAAACTTTTTCCTCTTAAAGAGTCAAGGATATATGGACAGTTGTATTCCAGCTAATTTCCAGAAACTTTGGGATTCTCAGGAGAATAAATAAATAAATTTGTAAACTGCAGTTGAAAGTTTGGGCTAGAAATAGGGTCACATTCTACAAACACACTAACTTGAATGAAATAGGTCTTTACCAAGCAGACTTTAGAAACACTTACTAACAGCTCCAACTGCTGCAAACAAAGCTAATGGTACTTAGTATACTCACCAAACACTGTCCTGGCAGGTACGGATTCTCTGTTCAGCCAGAATGACACTTGTGAGAGAATGACAGTCATGATGCAGGGGAGGTAAGTCTGAATGACAAAATAACCAATTTTTCTCTTCAAGTGAAAATGAGCTGTCATTACTGTATATTCACCTAGGTGCCACAAACAAAAAGAAAATACAATGAAGCAAAAGGTTATCATCTTAAGAGAGTCCCTTTCTTTGGTAAAAGAAAGTTTGGTATGCTTATGTGAACCAAACATGCTAGGGTTAAATTGCACAGAACATATTTTGTAATAGAAAGCATCTTATAGAAAGTAAGACAGTTTTTGAGGACAACTACATCTTATTCCCACTGAGCTCCAGGAAAGATCAGTGTTCAGAAACGTAAAGGAACTCTTGTATACCCTGACAAGTAACTTCAGTCCTGCAGATTTCTTCACTGTGTTCACACAAAGGCACCCTGAGAACTTAATCTGCACTCAGAAGGCAATCATGGGGGTCCGTCACAGACTGACACATGTAAGAACACAGTCTAGAACCTGGTAGAGTAACCCAGTGATTAATGTCAAAAACATTATGTAAGATAAAAATGGTTGCACGCTTCACCATTTAGTAGGCAAAAAGCATCATTTACTATATGAAATAAAACAATTATCCCAGTCTTGGGTTACAAACATTAGCATTCCAGACTGAGCTCCAGACAGCACTAAAAAAACAGTCACTGGAGACAAGTTCACTTCTGCTATCACCAGTTACTTAACAGTTTGAAAGAATCAGTCAAGTACTGCTATGTGTTACTTGTAACATACATTAATAGACTATGCCTAATATCTCACACCTTGCAACATTTGTTTTCAGCGGCCTTCTAACACCACCACCAGTGCCTATAGTCTGCATAGCTGCGTGAGGGCCTTTTTCTTAAAAATATCTTTACTAACCTGTACTGGATTTAACTGTCTCTTTTCCAATTGTTTGGCCTAAAAGATCATACTGATTCAATCTTGAGCCATCTGGTGCCACCTGCACTGAATCTGAAGCATTGTAAGTCCAAATGTATGTCACTTCTGAAGTTGTGTACGCATCTGTGAGAAATAAAATATTTTGTCAGCAAATCAAATTAAACAGCTTCCATCAAAACTCAAAGAATTAGAACAGCTACTTATTTTTTAAAAAAAAACAACAAAACAAACAAAAAACAAACTTAAATTAAATTATATGGTAAAAAATGTGTTTGCACATTTAAATAGATTTCCTGTAGAGTAAATGCCTATTGCAGCATAGAAACAGGACATTCATTTGTGATCTTATTAACCACAATATATTGCTATTAAATTACAAACAACATATCTGTTAAAAAGCTTGTCAGAGATTAGATATTATATGTGCCCTAAAACTTGTAAATCAGGTGAAAAGAACATTACTTGGCAAGTTTCTGGACACAACATTTTTGAAAATTCATTCCTATGTTGTTCTGACTTTCCATTGTTCACACTCTCCACTTTGGGAGTGTATCTCAAGCATTTTATTGTTAGCTGAAATTCATACCTAAATATGGGAAGCCAGGTTCAGTGGCAATGCCTTTAAATTTGTAGTGGCTTTGAGCCTTGCCCTGCATAGCCTTTTAAATTTCACTCCTTGGCATCTTTTTGTGGGACATGATGACATTAAGCAGGCCATGCTGTGAGTGTATCCATGATTAAACATACATTTAGCCTACTGTCTGTCAAAATGAACTAGAATGAAAACAAATCAACACTGTATTTTAAATAGAATTAATGACTCTCCAGTAAGCAAGAAATTAAAAAATGGAGTATGTCCTTCAAGTTTTTCCAGTCTAATACCCCACACAAACAGAGTATGAAAGGAAAATGGTAAGCCACTGTTAGAAAAAAATCATGTGTTAATTTTGATTGACTGAGACAAGTACATTTTACATCTTATATAATAACTGTAGTGAAGGGAAGGGAAGTAAAAAAGGAAAGTAACATTTCTGTTGGGCTGCAAATATTTTCACTTGTGAAGTCTCTGGAGGCCCAGAAAGAAGTTTCTGCATACAACTAGCCATAATAGCATAATAGCCATAAGTAGTCATAATGGCTTGACTTACAAAATCTAGCGGGGTAGCATGTAGATTTTTTTAACACTTCCCTTCTATCTTTCCAGCTCCCCACAAGAAGACCTCTGTTTTAATGCAAACCAGCAGTATTGACATTTGATTTGTCCCCATCCGCCCCACTGCTGGCTAGACTTTTTGCTAAGTATAAAGAAAGACAATGTATTAAACTACAGCTTCTCCAATACATTCAGTATGGTTTTTCTCTTTATGTATTTAAAAAAACACTTGAGACACTCACACAGGATTATGATCCTCCTAGCAATGTAAGATTAACGGCATATGAAGAGCTGTGACAAGTATATACTAGTGGCAGACTTGCCTCAGCAAAATCAAAATCCTCAGGCTTCCTTCTTATTTTCACCACTATTCATCATTCATATTCTAGAATAAAAGCTGAAAAATGCACAGATGTCTAGAAATCAGTTCTAGGTAAAGAAATGACTGTGAAGTCATTCAAAATGAACAGCAAAATAGTCCCCGAAATGTGCCAACAGGCTGGAGCACAAGTCAATACATGGGAAATGAAAGGCAGCCTTTCTAAAACCACATTGCTCACAATTTGATTTCTCCCGTTTACTAGAAAAACAGAAACCGTGGGCAGAGAACAAAGGAAAACGTAGTATGAAAAAAAACCACAACCAAAGAAATGAAAGATAAAAAAAAAAAAAAATCTAATATAATATTATATACCTAATATGTAATATATACCTAATATACCTAGTCAGAAGGGTTTCCAACTTAGGAATGCAAATGAAGGTGTTCTATAAAGCAGCCTCTTGGCCCAAGAAGCATAAGTTTTATTATTACAGGGTTTTTTAAGTTGTTTTGGGGACATATATGAGTCTTTTCTCCTCCTGCATACCTTCCTGCACACATGTATGTAAATATTATTAGTCAGTAGCCAATTTTGGCTAATATCTCTGGTGTTAGGCTGTATTATGTATTATAAATATAATATTTAGGGGGCAAAAAAAAGACTCCATGACATCAATATTATTAATTCTAATGATTTTACTCTCCACAGCTACGATTTCCCTTTAGTGTAGAAACATCATCAGAAACACAGGCTTGGTTTAATTTGCTCCAGTCTCCAAGGAAAAGGGATACCTCAGGGTTAAGGAGAGAGTGTGCACAGTGTTTTGACTATGTTCATCTGGTTAATGATGTCCTCAGTGGCAGTATATCACCTGCTTTGTAACCTGTGGTGGCTGTAATTAATGTAAAATCAGCCAGAATTTAAATGGTATTAACTGGTTTCCTCAAAAAAAAACATTCTCTTTCCTAGGCCCAGCACAGAACATAGGCTGCAGCTAAAAAAAAAGAAAACCTTTTTGTGTGCAAAATCCAGTAAATATATCTATAATATGATTGTAATTCAAGAAGAAGGATGGATACAATATAGGTAAATGAAACTATACTGCTATTAAAATAATCACACTGAGATCAAAGTTCATATGCGTATAACATGCCGATGCACAAATGAGTCAAATTTTTTATTACAAGAAGCCATTTGTTGCCTTCATTGAGTAGGAATGTACAAGTGAATATCATTTACAATATTAAAAGAGAATAAATGTTTCAATAAATGAAAACAAACTTTCTTCTAAATTTTAATCTGCGATTACTTAATGCTATACAGTCTGCATGCACCCACGTCTGAATTCATAGATATAGTCTGCACACTAGAATAAAAGTAGATCAGTACAATGCTGAATTAGGTTCATAATTTTTATTGTTAACTGGAGTCAAGAAAGCTTTAAAATACATTGGAAGACAGAACACTGAAAAGATATTTTGCTGTGTCAGGTTACAATTTTTTTTTTAAAGTAGCATCTTGTGTTTTAAACTTCTCATGTAACAACTTACTGAAACAAAGTGATGCTGAGCAACGTTAGATACTCACTAACCAAAGGCTATACTTCCCATTAGGTACTTACAGCTGCCAAATTTCAGTGGGCATGAGTGAGCATCCATAGGGAAGTCCTCCAAATGCATTGGACATTCAGCTTGGACTGTAAGCCTAAAAGGCAAAAGACCACTATGCACTTAAGTCACTTAGCAGTACAAGAAAATCAATTCCACAGAAATGAACAGAGTTCATGCTGATTTAGAAGATGAAACTAAAATGTTATATTTAACTAATTACAATTTAAATCAGCTCTTGCTTCTTCCCTTTTATGTGTTTCTTTGGAAGACATTGACTTATCACATCAAAAACGTGAAAGAGCTGACCTCAAAACTATGAGCTAAGGCCATTTAAATGAAAATATAAATTATGTAACTGCAGGTTGTTAAGAACAGTCATTTTCTTCTTATAATATTCTGAGGTACATGTGTGATTATATGGCTCTCAAAGGCTCATTACAAAAGCACATAAAATACAGTTCATTTGCCAAAGGACTGTGCTCCATAGTTTTCTGAACTGATTTTTTTTTTTATTGTTTGAATGGTATACCTAGAAAAAAAAATGTGTCTTTCAAAAGATTGCTCCTACTCATTCTCCATGTTACTTATGATTGTTATTTTTATTTCTGTATAAGCATAACAGTACGTTAACAATGCATTTGTTTTTACACATTTTCTGAAAAAATCCCGGTGATATCCCAGCCTCAAATATTAATACAATAAAAAATAATTTAAAAATCTGAAGAAAGACTTTTACGGACTTTTCTTTCCCATTAGTCTTTCCTATTTTTTCTTTCCCATCCTATTATTTCTTACCCATTGTTTCTGTTTCCTATCCTGTAAGCCTCCTCTAGGTAGAGATTTCTTTTCTGGGTTGTCTTTGTTCCACTTCATCCAGCCTCAAACATCAGCTATATCCTGCTGTACTCTCAACAGTTCATGGCCATTGTATTCACTACTATATTTGCCCATTCTTCCAACCCAAATACTCTATATTTCTGTTCCCCGACTACCAAGCAAAATTTTTCTGAAGGGGCAGAGAGAGAACAGTCAGCAAACGGTTGAGGAAAGAACTATGTAACCCCCTGATGTAGATCACACTATCATTTTAAAGAGACACAGATAATAATGGCTTTTTGAAATCTAGACAGTGAGAACAGTTTACACATTTACCTCATATGCTCAGAAGCAACATACTTACAAGTCATGAAAATACTTAGTTAATTCAACCTGACATGACCCATCTTATGTTTTGGTTTTTTTTTTTTTTTCTAACAATCTTCCTAATAGTTTCAAACAGTATTTCTTAGTATTTATAGCATATGATTACACCTTCTGGAGGGAGAGAATTTATCAGTTTATACAGCTACAAGAGCAAATATTGATTTGAGCCCAAGTAAAAATACTATAAATAGGGGTCTCACTTTATTTCCAGCAACATTTTTCTAAACCTCTCCGATGACCCCATTATTCAACATTATTAACAGTCGACCCATCAACACCCAATACTTTAAGGGTTTGGTGTCATCTAGTAAATAAGGCTTAGGGGATGCTGCTATGGCTGCATGGAAAAAAAACCCATACAATATATGTTTGCTTTACAGCTCACCTTATACCTTACTTAGGCTGGGGATTTTAAGCCTATATTTGCAACAAATTCTGTTTAAGAAATATTTTCAAAGAAAAAGAAAGAAACTAAGACAGGAGTTTCTGGAAATTTGGATTAAAAATTTTTAAAAATCCTCTTGCAGGTAACTTTATTGCAAAAAGAGTAATCAAAGAAGAAATCATTCTTAGAAAAATGCTCTTTATGCCTATGCATACATGGTATTAGTAATTTATCATAGAATATTTTCTAAGCAAAATTAATACATTTTACCAGCTAAATGTTTATCCCAGCTGCTAATCATTCACAGGAAGCAAAAACTAAATCTCTAAGTAAAATATTGTAATTCGATATAAAGAAATGTTTATTCTAGAAAAGACTTATTTTCTCTGTAGTTCTTGCTGGAAAGAATTTGAGGCCCCTTTTTTCTTCATTGCCACAGATCTTAAAAATAAATTTGCTTAAGGGCTCACCATAGGTGCAGTAGCAAGCATACACTATTTTAATCATTCTGAGATAGAATTGGTAAACTTTGAGCATTCTTAACAATTCTTATAACAGTGATTACCATCTGAAGGTCTCAAAGCACTTCATGCAACTGGTCAGAATCTTTTAATACTTTATAGATGTATGAAAACTGAGGAACATGTAAGAAAAATTATCTAACTCATAACAGACTTGGAACAGAACTGAAAATAACACATATGTTTTCCTAGCTTTCATTCTGCTGGGACAGAAAAAAAAACAAAGGAGAGTCATCCTGGAATGTTACTTAATTGTTATCTGGAAAAATTGCGTCAAGAAATAGCTTGAGTAGAGAACAGATGAAAAAATTTACCTCATGGTGTACAAAAGAGTCCCATCATCCTGGATTCGTAGAAGTTTGTTTGGCATTGTCATGTTATGAGCCACTGATTTCTTCCCATTGTGAAAAAATGTATCTGGGGTCCAGATTTTGCTGGCCATTAAGTTGTTCAATCGAAGAATGTTCATTGGGCCTTTAAATTTTAATCTCTCATCCTTCCACCTCTGACGGAAGAAAACATCTATTGTGTATTCCTGTAATGGAATAAAGATACACTTTTCTTGACACAATGAAATGTTAATCTTTTTGAGGGGGAAACCAGAAAAGTTGTGTTTGCAAAAATTCCCTTGGTAAAACTGTCAAGGGACAACAAGCATCACACAAAATTGTAAGACCAAGAATAATAAACAGGAAGTCAATTCTGGATATTGAAACCTTCCAATATTTAGATTTGTGTAGGTGTGACAAAGGTAACTTCAATAAACACAACTGCTTTACATTAAGAAGTAAGGAAAAAAAAATGCACAAAAAGATATTAAATAGTTCCTCCAGCAGATGTACCTGAAGGACAATAACAGCATTTAAAGAGCATGGAGGATTGTTGAGAGTGGAAGGAAAGAAATAATGCTACCTGTAATGGGGACAATATATCTAGGTAGACTGACAACAAGGAAATTTTTTCCAAAGGGGATAGTAAGGCTCTGTAGTGGTATGGATGTTATTAACAAAAGCTAGGTAGGGAACAATAGGTGATGATTAACAGGTGACACTTTCTGCTGAACTTTACTGTGAAGCCTAATCTTAGGAAGGAAGTAGAATCTAAAGAAAATTATGCAAGTTGGTCACAGACTGATGATCGGATGCCTGTATCACCTAATGCTGCATATCCCATCTGCTGGGTTTTTTTGCTGTTCTAAACAAACAAACTAAACAAAAAGATACTGATTAAACATTGATAATTTAAATTTATCAACTACAAATTGGATCTATATGTGGATTTAGTGGTTTTCTACTGTCAGCAGAGCATATAAATTGAAAATGGAAGAGCTTCAAACTTTGTTGGAAGCAAACTGTATCCTGTGTATAGGCAAATGCTACCTTGGTGCAATTTCAGTTTTGCTGGACAGGTGCAAAATGCACCCATGATTTCAGCATATTAGCATGTTACAGCAGTCTGTACTATTGCAATTACTTTGCAAATGCTACAGTTTACATAAACATGTTCAAGAAAATTATCTTCGAATTGACAAGTCCCAATAAAATTCAACCCATATAAATATTCAAGTGATTTCAATATAAAAGTGATTTCAAGAAACTTATCAGCCTTCATCACTTTCTGCTGGCTCCCTTGTGTGCTGATTAACAAGGCTTATGTTTTTTCTCAGTCAGTCATATGGTGGTACAAAAGGAGTGCTGAGTAGACAGCAATAAGTCACAGGCATTTTCAGCTCCTTTGGTCTGTGAGCCAAGGACCTGTGAGGACCTTTTCGAGGTCAGGGCCAGCGGCTAAGAGAAGCACGTAGAAAAAAAGAAAGGGTATTCTGTTACCTGAAGAAGAACAGTGGGCACAAGAGATAAGAACTGTGATAGGTGCTTGGTGAGATCATTTTGGAATGATGCAATGGGATCATTAAAAGCTAATCTGACAAAAACCACAAGCATCATTTTAGCTTTATCAAGAAGTCTTACATTGCTACAATATAATTTGGTCATTTTTTCTAATTAAAAATATAGTTACTCAAACAAATTTTAAATAAAACTAACACTACAGTACAATGAAGATTCATTTGCTTTGGTTTCTTTAAAGCCAGTTGCTATTTTCTCTAATATTTTAGTAAATGTATCTATGAAATACAAAATTAGGCATTTCTAAACCATGTATTTTTTTGACATTATAACTGATCTTTTACTGTCTCTCATCACTACCAGAGACATTGTCTTATGACAAGTAAGTCGCTCGCTTCTCTGATAGATCACATTCAATTGTCCCATTTTATTTGCTGATATATATGTTGTTTTATTTGCTAAATATTATGTGACTCAAAATCCCATTTACAAATTTCAAGTTATCTCTCTGTTCAGTTTTAGACCAGGGAAAGTCACAAAACACATAAAATCCTGAAGGATCAAGAGTAGCAGGAAGAGTGTGACTGAAACAGGGGGACTATATGAAGTCTGGCTGGAAATACCAGGTAATTCAAGGAAAACAATTGCCCTAAAAGCCTTCTTGTGGTTTATGTCTGAGGGGCTTTGCCAATAAATCATTGCTATGTATGATAAGATTGATGTTTGATGTATAAAGAAGTGGAAAGAAGAGCCTGAGGGAGTTAGGCTTTGAAATCCCACTGAAATTCAATAGAAGTGAGTGATGAGTCCTACAGGTTCCTTTGACAAATATCCCTGCACATAAGTGATTAGAATATAAATCTTAAGATTTTTTTAATGTTTCCATCAATGAAAAATTTCAAAGGTCCCATTTTTTCACTGTCTCCCAACATATATAAAAAGAATTACAAGAGGTATAAAATAGGAGAAAAGCAGACTGGAAATGCCTCTAAATCAAAACAGCAACATTTCAAAAAAACACATGTGATGCATGGCAACTGCTTAGGAAGTGGAATAAGTAGGAGAGAATCTGAGCTACAGCCTCGAAAGATCCCACTGATAAATCTCTGACTGATCCACAGGTAATTCTGATCTTGCCATACAATCCGTGCTGGAAATCTTTACTTGCAGAACATCCCACTTAGAAGATGGAAACAGGGAGTAAACCAAGGTTTGGTGTGAACTATCATGAACACCTTCTCCTTCCATTTAGCACAGCATCAATAAAACCTCACAGTTCTTAAGTATCTTATCTTTCTATAGATCTCTGCATTTTTTAAAGGGAATATTGGGATCTCATTTTTGTATGAAGGGAAGCCAAAGCTTCCTTGAAATTAACTTGTCCTGGTCCATTTACAGAGTAATTGTGAAAAGGAAAATACAATTCACGCCTTTTACATCCAAGTGCTATAATCACTGAGCTCATGTTCCCTCCTGAGCCATATCTATTCTACTTATGATCATGAATATCCCTTAGATGATTACTATACAAAACAAAAGAAAAAACAGGAAAGTATTAAAGTATTTTGGATATAACCAATGTGATAAAAAGCCAGCATTAATAAAAAGATGTTTCAAAAAGATTCTGTAAATATTTCCTATTCCATATATACCAATTTGTGGTAAACTCTGTGTAGTGTTTATTTTCCAAGCAAGACTAATATTCTGTTAGAAACACAAATCTGGACCCCAGAAAAAAAGACTCATTTCATACAAGTGCATATCATAGCCTCATCTAGGTTGGAAAAGACCTTTAAGATCATCAAGTCCAACAATTAACCCTACTCTACCAAGTCCACTGCTAAGCCATATCCCCAGGCACCACATCTAAACAGCTTTTAAACACATCCAGGGATGGTGACTCAGTCACCTCCCTCAATAGATATTCTCCTATATGAAAAAATCTGTATTGTTTCTGGACATTACCAAACCACTGTCTAGTACATAGTGCAGTATCTCCACAAAATCACAAGAGGATACTTCCAGGACTACAAAGGACTCTTGCGATCTTTTCTAGACAAGCAAATGCTTCCTGCTGATTTGTGTCTAACATGGTGCTTTCACAGGTGGACTCAACACAGTACAATTAAGTGTAATATTTCAAATTAGTATAATACCAGTTTATATGAAATTTTAGGTACAGATGATAAGATTCTTACTACATTGTTCAGCACTTAAGCCTTTGCCAGTTTCATGGTGAGAAGAATAAAATGGTGGAAGAATTTCATTCTTCTTTTAATATGCAGTTGTTGTGCATAACAGTATGCACAGTAAAAGAAAAAAAAGACTTTGCTGTCTCTGGGAGTTTTAACTGAACTGAGTATAAGCAATCCCCCCTCACTATATGGCAGTCTTCTTATTTGCTAAGGCCAGATTTGTATGGGAAAAGTTCTAACAAAAAATATACTCTCATCCTTTCAGCTAATGGTTGGTAGATTTTGGCAGTCTGTGCATCTGGAGTAAAGATGGAAGTATTCCAAACATCTCAGAAATTGTGAATGTCCACAAGCAGCAAGCAGTATTGTTGTGGAGCAGACTGAACATCTTATTAATCACCCTCTGGAACACAGAATTTTGTTCAGGCCAGAGTTCCTCACTGCCTACTTGTAAAGATTTTTCTCGGTTAGGTCTCTAAAGAAAGTTTGGCCTTTTCTTGACCACTGTTAAAGCCATTAACTGACACACATATACAACCACGAATAACTGTAAAATATACATTTTTACAAAGGCAAATNTATATATATATACTAATTTATATTAGTATAATATCACAATTTTTTCTCAATCTTAAAAACCACGTTTTTGTTGTCATATTACCTTAAGGCAATTTTTCTTTCAGTTTACCTTAAAAGCATCAACAATATTAGTATGCAACCAGTACTGGTGAATACCAACATGGTTGGTGTGCAACTAAGTGCCAAACCCACTTCCAAGAAAATCAAGAAGGAGTTCTAGACAGGAGACAAAAAAATGCAATTATTCAGAGCAAAANACTGCCTACTTGTAAAGATTTTTCTCGGTTAGGTCTCTAAAGAAAGTTTGGCCTTTTCTTGACCACTGTTAAAGCCATTAACTGACACACATATACAACCACGAATAACTGTAAAATATACATTTTTACAAAGGCAAATACAAAAAAACCAAAGCAACCAACCAAATATCTTATTACTGATTCCTTGAAGAGAGTCAGAAATACTGTGATTGATAATTCGACAAGATAAACACATTAAGACCTAAATCTCACCTAGCCAATATAGGGGCTTCACTTCAATTTTTATATTTAGAAACATAGAAATGTCTGGGTTGGAAGGGATCTCTAGAAGTCATCTAGTCCAACCCCCCTGCTGAGAGCAGGGACATC
>VWZY01001081.1:347131-370914 GCA_013399075.1 Chloroceryle aenea | reverse complement strand
GGAGACAAAAAAATCCAATTATTCAGAGCAAAATCATCAGCCCAGTATATGCATTCTTGCTATCATCTGATATTTGTGGGTTTGACAAGTGCAAGTTTGTGGTGAATCTTCAGCAAATTTGTTTACCAAACTTCTTCACTAAGCATTTGGATCTAGCTTTTGAGTGAACAATGAAATTAGCTTTACAGTTGGAGGATCAAATCGTTAGTATGTTCATTTCATTCTCTGTGGGATAGATTTCTGCATGGTACAAATGGCAAACAAACTACAGCATCTGCAAAATTACACAGTTCTAGAAGTACACCATTGTATGGCTTGGCTTTACCAAGGCCTACCTACCGGGATGGATAACAATGCTTCTACCTTCTCCATCTCACTTTATACTTATCTCTTCTCCAAATAAAAATAATTATCTAACAATATCAGGTCTGAAGGAGTTCAGGATGCAATTCTCCTCTCCCAAAAAAACTGTCAAGGCTCCAAACACAAACACTGACTACTCAGGCTCTGTATAAGAACTTCTCTAATTGTGTATCTAACATCAAATCTCACTGCACAGATGTATAAACTGAGTCCATTCGTTCTTTTGGCAAACTTATGTTCTAATGAATACAAAACACAGAACATGAAAACAGCAAACAGTCAGAAATTCATTTTGGGTCTTTGAAAGGTGCATTTCTTAAAAACTGGCAAATAGAATTCCTGAATTTTTTCTGAATAAACTCCCTCCTGTGGGAGGGTTGTGGTTTGAAACTGCACCGTTGGCTATTTTTTATCAAAACCCTTAACATCCCTGTTAAAAACTTAAACATTATCCCATCCTTTCATTTCAAAGGCACATGTATTCATTACCTAAGTAATGTCTGCCAGATATATATGGCCTTTAATACTATAAAGAATATGTCGTGTATTTCTGGGGAATTGCAGTATGATTTTCCTCTATCTGAAGAACTTATTTCAAGCCCTTTATTTCTGCTTCATCTGCCAACTTCAGTCATTTTTGTTTAAGCTTTTAATCTAAACATGAAGTATTTTAAAAAGTCTGGAAAAAGTGTGTTTAACCAGTTTGAATGATAGTGTCTAGGGAAGCGAATGTCTTCTTATTCATAACCATTTCTGAAATGGACCTTCTCTGAATGATTTTCTCTCTTTCTTTCCATAGACGTGATGTAGAATGAACTCTGAGTCTGAAACAAGCACTGAGGAGGGATAAGAGAGGAATGTGAAAGATACAAATAGGGATTACTTAGAAAAGAGTATACAGGATATTATTCACACTGCTGTCACTGGAAACACAAACACTTCTCATTATCATTTTTTATTCAGACATGGAGAAAGAGCAACCCTGAAACACAATGGATGCCCGGTGCCAAGGACTGTAATCCAAACAAGAGGTACACTGAGAGCTAATGTCAGTGAAGGGCTTGGACACAGACTCTGACAAATCAATCTCCAATATTGATCCATTTGGCAGAATTCAGCACAGAGGAACCTGGGAAGGGAAGCCTTCCCAACAGAACAGAAAGACATAAATTCTGCAAGAGACCATGTGAGATATCCTCTTCATAATTTCAGCCTATGGATTTAACCTACAAAGGGAATGACATGAGCTTACAATAATGGTATGGTGTAACCATTGTACTGACTTTTAAGAAACATATCAGGCTGGAGAGGTGGAGCCGTGCCAACCTCACAAAGTTCAACAAGACCAATTTCAAGGTCCTCCATTTGGGTCGGGGCAATCCCAAGCACTGATATAGACTGGTCAATGACTGGCTCGAGAGCAGCCCTGAAGAAAAGGACTTGGGGGTACTGGTGGATAGGAAGCTCAACATGAGCCAGCAGTGTGCACTTGCAGCCCGGAAAGCCAATCATATCCTGGGCTGCATCAAGAGAAAAACCCAAAGATGTAATCACAGTAAACAAAAGTCCTCAAGGACAATGAAAAGCTAAGGTTGAAAGTTGAAACACAAAATTTCCATAAAGCTGTTAGTTTTAATATTCAAGCAAAGCCGATTCAGGTACTGCCACCTGCTAATTGTGTTTTAGGAAAGACTGTTCCCAGTGAGAATTAGTAAGACTGCACTGACATAAAATTTGGCAAGATCCTGACAAAGCTTTCTTGACAGCAGACCTTACATAAAGGCTCTCAGTGCCTTATCTCTGTTTTATATACCATAACTATTGCTTGAGGAGTAAATATGTTTCTCATTTATTATTTATATTATCTTTTTCGTATCAAGAACATCAGTACTAAGGGCTACCTGGAAAATTTTAGAAACCAAACTATCAGGAGAGCCCAGAAAGAAAGTCTAAGAAAAACCTGTAGAAGTGCCTCGCTTGCAGTGCTAAAACCAGAGTTAGGAGCATATACATTTACAAAGATATGTCAATCCACCAGACTTCAAATAATTAGTTTTCAAAAACAGAGAATCATTTTTAATGTTTAAATTATTTACATGTTGTTATCCTACAAATCATAATCCAAGGAAAATTATCCTTCACCTCAGAATTTTCATATATTAAAAACTTTATAAATGTTTTAATTAGCTTCTTTAATCTTAACTTAACCTTATATCTCTTTAGAAAATTCAGATATGCTTTGTTTTTCAGTTGTTCTGTTCAAGTCTTGGTTTGTTTGTTTTTCTAAACAATGCAGCTTTTTTTCTCTCAGGCTAATGTCAAAAGAAATTTGTATCGTCGATCTGGTTGGAAGCCTATAAGGCATATCATCATAAAACTGAACTTAAACATTCCAGAGAAATAACAGCTCAAAAAGACAGAACAGTGAATGTAAAATATGTTTGATCCCATATGCTGGTTTGCCATCCTTGACTCTCATTAGTTTGCAAAATGAAGTTGAAAATTTCTGTTGTATATTGGCATTTCCTTTGACATAGTGTCAACACTATGGTTGACACACAATAGCATTTTTATGACATAGCTAATACAGATACATCAATATTTCAGTCACAGCAGTTCATTTGAAGCACATTTTGCAACAGAGTTCTGAACAAGAATTAACAGATGCAGTAGCTGACTATTTTGGGCAGAATAGAGAGTAGCATCTTTTTAACTTAGTCAAAATGTTAATCCACAACAAAGATGAAAAGTTTTTGACTCTTAACACATCTAGAGAAAAAAAAACTCAAGCCTTAGATTTTACCTAAGTTTATTAATGACAACTTAAGATAGCCTAAAAAAATAAATCAGTCAAACTCAAATTCCCCTGGAATTAATTATTTTTTGACAAAATTGTGACACTGGAAAAACCACATGGACTATGAATAAAAACCTAAATTCTAGCAACCATACTGGGTCACAAATTTTACACACTACTGTATTAGCATTAATGAGAACCACTATATTTAGTGAGGAAAACAGAAACCTCACAAATTGTTATCACTCAACAACAACAAAGGTTAGAATTAAATTTTCTCAACTTTGTGAATCAACAATACTATATAACAACTGTATCCTTAGTTCAAATCCACCATCATTTTAAGTGTGCCAGCTCCCTCTTCCATACTATAAAAACAAATTAATCTTCTCCCATGGCAGTGAATCTTCTTCCTAGTCCATAGGCTTTTTTCCTAGCCACTGTTATTCTTCATTAGATGCTAACTAAGGGGGGAAAAAAAACCAAACCAACCAAACCAACCCAAAAACACCACAACACACATACAGAAAACAACAAACAAAACAAGCAAACAAATAAACAAAAACAAACAAATGAACAAACAAACAAAACCCAACACAAACAAAACCCATCAAACTGGCAAATAGATAATGCAAAGGAGTGTAGTCATTCATCTGCTGACTTTCATTGCTATGAAAAATCCAAGGAGAAGGAACCTACTGGCAGAAAAGACTACAAAAGTTTTTTGAACAACAGTGTCCAGTCTAAAAACCTGATGTGACTGAGGGCCTCACCACTCACACTGTGAAAGCAGAAGCCGAGATCAAACTTTCCTGAAAAGATCTGAGATTCAGTTTGGGATAAAAATATGAGATAGTTTGGAATCCATTATTTCAAAACTCACATGTTGAAATTTTCTAATTGACCGCTCATACATATTATCAGCTGAACAAGATAAAATTAACTTCGAAACTTGCAGTAGTAAGTATTAAACTGCTCTTACTTACCTACTTACTTATCTGCAAATAGATAGATCTACCCATTACAGTGACAGCTGCTGTTCTAATACACTGCATTCTGTTTGATTAACACCACTTCATAGAGCTTTTACATCTATAGCATCAAAAGACCTAGCTCTTTACTGTGCCATCATATCTGTGCAAAAACCCAGAGTTCTCCACATGTTTACACACCAGCATTAGAAGTTCTTCAGAAACTAGGGATTAGATAGGGATTAAGCATAGATGACTTGTGCAGTCTTGGGTAAGTCTCCTTGTGCATCTGTACCACATCTTTAAAATTAGGTTAATACCATCTCCTTATTTTACAGGAATACTGTGATGTCATGAGATACTAGACTAACAAGGTCAAGATGTTCAAATCACCCTTGTAGATAGCTGTGGGTAATATTTTTTATAATTAGTAATAAAACAAAAAAATAATTTCAGAAACTTAAGATCATTAGGAAAAATCACCTCAAAAGAATCAGTAACATATATACTGACAAAAAGAAAATATTTGTAAATTACTTTTCACACGAAACCTCAATAACTCATTCACCATAATCAAAACAAAGCTTGAAAACTTAAACTTTCATAAACAAAATACAAACACAAAACCCCAATATTTTCTGCAAAGCTAAGACTACTTATTAGTCGGTGAACAAATAAGTTTTAAAATGTACACTGTACGATGAAATATTGAGATTCCTTGCAATTTATCAAGACATTACCTGGTTGGTATGATGCATAACCTGAAAGTTTTGATAGAAAAAGCAAATATTGCCTGTTTTTAAAAATATCCATTTTTAATACCTATTGATACACATAGATAGTATTTTACATGTCTCATATACAATCATGAATGTTCAAAACACTATAGAAAATAATTTCATGCAGGAAAATTATTTCTTGCAGGAATGGCAAGAGTAGCTAAAGTGACTTTCAGATTGTTCTTCCCTTCTTTCCTTTTAGAGATGTTATATCCATGAAGATCTTTCCCCCCAGTGTAGCATATTCTCCCTAATCTGTACATGATCTTCAGTGAGTTTACAGAGGATCTCTTGCCTCGCAGTTTGCTATTTTCATGAAAAATGTAGTCCAGAGAAATTTTCTGGTAGTTTCTTTCTTTTAAATATCACAAACTTCATTTAAATGGTTACTAAAGAGTGAAAAGTATGCAGGACAGGTCTGTAGACAATCATGCTGATGACCCAACTTCCAAGCTATGTCTTTCAAAAAATGTTGTTTAGACTGACTTCAGTCAGGTCTCTCTGACTATCACCAACATTAAGTGTGCTTCTGCAGTGCACCTTTTGCTATAGTTTCATCCAAGAGGAATCCAGTTCACTCATCTCAAGACTGCTCCAGAATATGAATCAAAGTGAAGTCAGTGGGGACACTCAGAAGATTCATTGGTCCAAACTAAAGAGCTAATGCAAGTGTAATTATCATGTAACCAATTTCCATCTTTAGAGATTTCAGGATTTGGCACTTTCTGACTTCAGCAAAATTATTCCAAATTTGTCCACAATAAATAAAGTTAGAATACAAGTTTAAAGGAAGTTAATAGTATATATCTTACACCATTTACCATATATGCAAAAGATGCAGAAACTCACCATATCAGTATCTGAAACTGGTCCAAAACTGGTCACATAGATGTTAGTGAAGACTTCAGTAATACTATCTGATATAAAAAGAAAAATACAAGCAAATGATAAAATTATAGTACTTCTTCAAACTCTCTGTGCAAGATTATAGGACATTTTGTACAAGTTTCTATCCTTATTTACTTCTCCTAACCAGTATCCTATTGTAAATCCTGGGGGTCTCCACCCCACTTAACACAGAGGTAATTGGATAAAAGTTTGTCTCACTGAGTAGTTTGTTTCAGTTAAAGGACTATACAACCATCAGCAACTGCACACATATTTCCCATTTCTCCATCAGCAAAAATCACCACACTGCCTTGGACTTAGCATGGTAGTACAGTTCTAAACATAAAATGTCTTTGTTGCGGAGGTGTTATCTCTGTTGTTGCAGATCATTCCTGTTAAAGCCTTTCTAGTTCAAGGCTGTTTTCTTCACCCTGAAACAGCTTTTTCAAAGACAAAGACAAGGAAAAGTTTACAAAGCATTATTGACTACATCAAATGTAACATTCGACAGCATCTTACTTTTTAATTAGGTGTGGTTTTAAGTGGCATGTATTTTAACATAATAGTTCTTTCCCTTGATACACAATGGTCCTGATGCATTGTTGTGGTACTGTAAATACTCTAAGACAATGTTCTTCCTAATCATTGTAGTCAGACAGCCATGAAATCAGAATATTAAATATTGTACTGCAGGGAAAAATAATTGCTGAGTTTTCTATCTTCAGTTTTCAATTAGGCTCAAAATGGAATGATATTCACTAAGAGGGATCGCACACGCAGGAAATTTCTTACAGCAGATGCCAACTACCGTCTGCATTCAAGACAGTCAACATGAGGAATTCTCTGCCTTAAAGCCAGTTGCTGGCTGGAAAAGAAATATTTGAATATAGCTAGCTGCAATTTGACTCACCCCAGAAGTTCCCATTCCTAAAAATAATACATCTGTCTATTATATGAGCTAGCCTGCTGTTATATTATGATTTCTATATTTCATCATAATTTAATATGGCTAGTTAATAGCTTCTATATTCCTAAAAGCTACATCTTGACAAATACATGGCACAGGCAGATTTTACTTTTAATTGCATTGAGGCCAGCAGTATAATCACTGCCCTCTATTGGGAGAAATCAACAGCGCTCACCCACGACAGCAGATGCTCTACCACCCACTAGGCAAAGGCAAGACTGTTCCCTGAGCAGCTGCATGGGGAGCAGTGTGTTTTCAAAGGGATGTAGCTGGACCCAAAGCAGAGAAGGGGTGATACAGTACTTTCAGCAATCTTCTGGAGCATGGGTGAGGCACATTCCAGCACTCTCATCTTTAAGGAAATTGAATTTCCTTCTCCAGCTGAGAGGGAAAACTAGAACACTAGTTATGCTTATTAGACTACAGGACTTTGTAAAGCCTTTATTACCCGAAAGCATCTTCTTTCCAGGATTGTCTCTGCTTTTTAAGCAAATAAATAAAAGCTGAATCTTACTATGTGTCACTCTGAAAGTTCAAAAGCACACTCCCCCAGCATGTCCTGAGAGATGCTTATTTGTGTGATAGAGATTTCTCTAGCCCCATATAAAGCATCCGTACACAAGCTCAGCTGATTTCTACCCCAGACATTTTACAAACTAATTTTAAGTGGACAACAAGAGGCACCGACTCTGCAGTGTTCTTCATATTCAACAAGGATGTCTCTGGCTGAAATATCATACAGGAACCACAGGTACAGTTCAGAAGAATAGTTACTGCATGCTGTCTGTGGGAGACTCCCCAGGAAAAAAAATAAATTGTTCTCTCCAAATGATTCCCTGGCATAAGCTAAGACGAGGTCGAAAAGTGACAAGAGAGCTACTCTTCAGTGCTGCAGGGACTAACTGTGAAATTTGGACTGTACTGTAAAATCTGACCTGTACTATAATGACAAGATCTTAATTACATTTCCACGAAAAACACAGATTGTACAAAAATAACACTGACAAATACCCTGACAGCAGAAAACCAAGGCTAGTATCAATTATGCTGGTATTACCTGAAGGATCTCTACTACAGGAAACAAAATAATTTGATAATTCTTAACCTGCACACACATTCCCCCTTCCTAGCTGAGGGAGGATGGGTCATCAGGTGATAGAACAACTGCTCTAGTTTAACCCTGGAGAGGGGCTAAATGGAGACAGCACTCCAGCAGGCTGCTTCTCCTCAGGTGAGAGCCAAGACACAGCAGAGAGTTAAGGGAGTAGGTAGAATGTCTTGAAACAGGGTATGAACGGGATAAGGGAAGCTGAAAAATTACAAGAGGTAAGAAGACTGAGGGAAAAGTGAGGATAAGAGACAGACTTCTTTAAGGAATCTTTAAGGACCTCACTCCCAAGGTGTAAGTTGGAGCCAGGCTCTTCTCAGTGACACCTGATGAAGGACAAGGGGTAATGGGTGGAAGCTCCACAGAAACATAAGGAGAAATTTTTTCACAGTGAGGGTAACACTGGAACAGGCTTCCCAGGGGGATTGTGGAGTCTCCCTCTCTGGAGATGTTCAAGACCCGCCTGGATGCGTTCCTGTGTGACAGAGTGTAGGTGATCCTGCTCTGGCAGGTGGGTTGGACTAGATGATCTTTCAAGGTCCTTTCCAGCCCTTAACATTCTATAATTCTATGAAGAGGGAAAATAAGAAAGAGGAAAGTACACAAAAGAGAAGCTGGCTGTTTCTGCCTCTTACTTTTTCTCAAACTCTGACTATTTTCTAGATTTCTATTCTTAGCCTATGTATGATAAAACTGGCCCTTAAAGACAGGACAAGATGAAATTTAATAGATCTTGAATTATTCCTGTTACCATCTGTTAGTGTTAGCAGCCTGAGCCTTGTGTCCATTTCTTCATTGCTACTTTATGTATCATTACAATAAAATTCCTCAAATTATCATTTATGTATCATTACAATAAAATTCCTCAAATACAGATTTGAACTCAGGGTTTCAGAATCCATGTCTATGAAAAGAAAAATATAAATTCTTTTTTTACAACAAATATTGAAACTATTCCTTTGAAAAGAATACATGCTCATCAAATAATGTCTGTATTAAAACTTTGTCCTAGTAACTTACTGAAAACATTTCAGAGGCATAAAGAACAGATTTATCTAGGAGGCACCAAAATTGAAGGATTTTTATAACTCTCATTCTGTCAAGAGCAGCAAAAGTCATCACACTTAGCCCTTTGAAGATTCAAAAAGTTCTGGATTGTGAGTGTATGTGGAAAAGCCAAAGGAATGTTGTCAGCTAAAATATGTTCAATGCAACATGTGTTCGTGTACAAATTTAAAGTATATTTTGGGAAAAATTAAGGGCAAATTTTACCACTAATCCTAAAATCTGTTTCTTCCATTGACATGTAAACACATAACTAACAGGCCTGATTTTCAAAAGTGCTTAAATCAATGGAAGTCTAGTGCTTTTGAAAAACTGTCTCGTTTTTAAAGAACCCTCTGCTAGGAGGAGAGGTGGCTGAAGCATTTATACTTGTGAACTTCTATATTATTGAATTACTGCCTTTGAAGATTAAGCAAAGAAACAGGAACATGAAAGGGTAAGGATATAGTTTCTATTTCTTATGCTTCTTAGGTGAAAAACATCTTGGGCAAAGAATACACCATCATCATGTGAAGTGCTCTGAACTTCAGCAGGTGCTGTTATAGCATTGTTTCCAACTTGCCTTGGTCATAAATATTAAAAGAGAAGCCTTTCACTTAATTTAGGCCAGTTTCTCAGAATATGGAAGACAAAGGTAAACTGACAAAAAAGGTCAAGGAAGTGAAGAATAAAGAGAGGGAAAAACCCACATCCTGTGGAAGCAGTAAAAATTAAGGTCATGTTACACATGGTTCTTATACACTGGCTTCTTCTGATTCCCTTTCCTTACTTGAACTGCCAATACAGATAATCAAAAAGTAAGGAAAAGCAATAAATATACCAAATTACGGAAGATTTATAGATCCTTATCTATCCTTAGCTGGAAGGTTTACTGTGTGCTTCAGTTACATTTAGGATTTTACAAGCATTAATTATAACCACCTCTCTCTCAAGACAATTATTTTCTCTTCATTTTTCAGTACAGGGAAGCTGAAGCAGAAGGATTAAACAAAGTGTAAGTAATGTGAAGTACAGGTGGTTACCAAATCTGGCTTCAGCTATCAACATTACGTATCCACACAGGAAAAAAGTAAACATGATTGATTTGTCAAAAAAGGAGTTCAGAGTTTAGTTAATGTTGGTATCAGTGCCTTTGTTCATTCCATTATGCTAACTCTGCTGCTGTTGGGATATCCCCTCTGATGGTCTGAAGTCCTGCTGACTTGTTCCTCAGTAGAATAGCTAGCTCAGCTGAAGTAGACTGCTTGGCAGAGAATTTGTACTGGATGAAGTCTAAATCAATCACAGGCTGAGTAACAGAGATGGTCAGAAAAGTCGGATAAAAAGATTCCTCATCAGCTTTTACCAATTTGTCAAAATTGGAAATTTCCACAGAGGCAATTCAATCCTGAATGAGTTCCTTTGGACTGGTGCCTGACAGGCAGATTTCAAAATTTCTCTGCTTTCTTTCAAATGTCCCCTCTCAGCTACCTGCATCTCTGAAGAGATACACAGGGCTCCAATCTCTGTGACACGGGGTAGCTAGATAGGCAGGGTTTGCCACACCTCAGAGCCCTCTGTTTTCTGAAGAACTCAGGGCAGGATTATCTTTCTTGAAATAAATATTCTGTTTCTCAAATTTGAGAGTGATCTGTGTTTTGCTCATTCCTCACCAAAATAATTTACAATCCTTTTTTCACAGAGAGTGAGTACAAAACATGCATGGCTCGTTCTAAGTATACTTAAGAAAGAAGAGTGATTATTGTGAAGCCTTCAGAGTGGACCATCAGCAAGGTTCCAGGTGTTCATTTTCATGAAGGTGGCTACACTATCAATTAATGTGTCAAGGTTATCTTCACAAGAAAATGGTTTAGTAGATTGGGCTGTACTTTTTATTAGTAGCATTTTTATTATTGTCTGAATTTTCAGTCAATTAAATTGTAAATCCAGAGTTTGGGCAGCCAGTCTGTCTGAGGGAATCCTAAAGTATTCTTGGTAGAACAGAGCTTTTGAAATATACATACACAGTTCTAACGCACATGTAAAAATTTCTTACAAATATTATTTTAAACATAGAGTGAATAGTACCCAGGAGAACACTGCAAGGCTAACTGAAGGGCTGCTACAGCATGCAAAAATAATGAAAATAAAATACCGCTCTTTAATTATGTGAACAAATAATAATAATAAAAAGGGTCAAGTGGGAGCCTTAACTGATGATGATTTCTGAGTTTTTGTGGACATGCTGTTCAAAAGCTTGATGTTACTTTAATTATTTTGCTATAAAAAATATTTAACTGTAATTGACATTGTTCTGACATTGTAATATGGTCTCTAAGGGCATGCTTGGCAATGTTGCCCAAAGGCTTTGAAATTTTCATTCATTATACAAGTCTGGAACTGCACAGGTGAAACAGACAGAGTTTTAATCCATCAAACACTGTTCCAACTCAACATGCTGCCCTTATCTGACAAACTCTTTAGTGTGTCTATTGACAGCTCAAGATAGTCTTTGGCTGGCAGGGAAAAGGGGACAGAATAGGTCATGCAATACAGGGGTAGCAAAATCCATAGGAATACAGATATTTCAAAATACAGTGCTACCAGTTCTTCTTTATATTTGGGTTAGGTTCTTTATGTGACATTTTTATTTATTTAACCACACAGTGTCTTCATTCACTATCCACTGATAAATTGCAACAGTTTAAAAGCCACATGTGCCTACATAAATATACTTCCCATTTTTAAATTGAAGCCGTCTGTGAGTAGAAATAAACTTACTTCCCTCCTTGACATCAGGGCTTCACTTCCAATAGCCTCACTTTATCCTCGATCCGTTGGCAAGTCCATTTCTTAATAAGAGCCAAAAGTAACCTTCTCTTTCAAATCTCCATCTTTAATAAAGCATACACAGAGTATGCTTACCAGTAAGATCTAGTAATTAATTGCTCTCAATTCACTTTGGTTGCATATCTGCAACTCAAATAATGTGATATATCTCCACAGTTGGGTAATACTCAGATTTGTCCTGTATGTAAAAGACACTGGTGCAAGCTGTAAGACCACTGTTTCCAGCTAGCAAAACTGTAAACAGTTACATGTTACTTTAGATAATTTTCACATGCATATGACATGTTCAAGGTTTAACTCTCACTCAAAAAGAGGGTGGATCATGTACACAGTCATTACCTTCACTACTTTTTCTTCTCTCTCTCTCTCTGAAGAGACCTTCAATTTGCAAATCTTATTACATCAGGTAACAAAATGAAACACATTTCCAAAGGGTTCTATGAATGAAGAGCCTTGGATACAAGTGACATCTGAGGTGCAGTTTTAACTTTATTACAGGCTTCTTTCACAAATTTGAGAAAGTCACTCAAGGATAGGGCTAAAGACTGATGTTGGTGCCCAACTGTCTCTTTAAGTATATTGGACAAGCTCCAGAAAGTTATTTAAGATCCAAGTTTCCACTTAAATCAATAAAAGTTAATCTGGATGTCTCTTGGTCCAGATCACAATGACTAAATTTTTCACTTATATTTGTCTGAATCCCCTTTAGTCCCAAATTCCTGTCTAATGTTGTCAGTACCTAAAATTCCCTGGCTGCATGTATTTTCACCTTAGGGCAAAAATATCCTGATGCTGCCAAGCAGCTGAAAGAACTGGCTCTCAACCAAGTCCCAATGAATTCCTCAAACTATAAATAATTACAAATTTACTGGTCCAGAAAGACCTAGAGAAAGAAAGTAAAAAAAACAAGCAAGAGACTGATTCCACAGCATAGCAGTACCCATGGGATATAGCAGACATAAATTGAAGTTTCTGCTCATTATCTAATTATTTACACAAAGCCAAACAACTCCTTCCAAAGACTGAAGAAGTATGCCCTGTCTTAGAAAATTCACCTTTGTGGTAAAGACAGACCCTGACACACAGTAATTTGAGTTCGTATCTCTGCTTTAAATCAGAGCATGCACTTGATAAGAGGCACTCTCTCTCTCACTCAAGTTTCCATCATCACAGGCTATCAGCAGCTCCCGTGGCTCTTTTTAGAAAGGAGGAACGGCATGAGCTTTAGAGAGGGCATACCTCTGTGAACAGATGAAGTGGAGACTGGTAATGTTTTCCCACTCAAACTTGAATGTTTTACCTGTGTTGGTAAGAAAAGCATATTCATCTTCACCATTTTTTAATTAGTTACCTTGACAGATCCCCACTTAGTTTATTGACTTTTTGAACTGCTTTTGCATACAATTAAGGCAATGCCCACACCATTTCTGAGGCGTAACAACATGCCTAGCTTTCCCCATGTTCCACAGGGGGAAACTTGGCTGTTTGAAGCCATGAATTCCACCATACATGGGGTCCAGATGATGTAAGCACCGCCAAACCTTAGTACTCAGTCTTTACGGGGCTGATGGGCTCTACAGTCCAACAGTACAAAACATAGGTCTCAGTCCCTGTTCTGACACATCATGAAGACGTTTCATATAAAGTAAAACACCTGCAGTGGAAGAAACCACTCTTCCAGAATGATTAAAAGCCCTGTGTCTGGTTAAGAGAGTTGGAAAGAGGGAGACATGGATTCAGATCCCTTTTCCAAATCAGGTGGAGAATAAATAAGATGTTCAAGATAGATTGTACATAATTCCTGATGAGAAGGGCACTGTACTGAATGATAAAGCCTGTATCACATTGGGCAGTCAATGGTACTTGGACATGAGAGAGTTTGAAGCAACGCAGAAGTGCATAAATTAATTGGTTCTTTGAAAGTGGAAAACAAAAGACATGTAGATATTTTCCATCATTACTATTAGACTTAATAGACATTTGGCACCTCAAGCAACATTTTGACAGTCTCAAAGGCATCAACTGCCAAGTGATTAAGACAGCAATTAACTACCTAGACATCTTGCTTTTTTCCTGTGTTTTAAATAGAATATTTCTCCAATTTACAGGTTCATTGTAAAGATATTAATACAACATGGATGCTTTGGCTGTTTAAATATTTGAGACAAATGAGTAATTATAAATGCTAGTTTTGACTAGGGTACAAGTAACAAAGGGAGAAATAAAATGTTGAAAATAAGAACAAGAAGAATTGAATGAAATTATTAGGAAAGGCAATCTAAGCACATGGGTAATATGAAATCTGTTCCCATAAAACCAGACTACCATGAAACCCGTAAATCGCAGTAAGTTCCCTTTTTAATACATCCTCACCAAGAAAAAAAAAGGAAAAATAACTAAAAAGCATCCATTTCAAAAGTAAACAACATATGTGAGTCATTTTTAGTTGGAGTTACAGAAAATATTCAATAGAAACATGAAGGTGAAGATATAGTTGAGTTTGGTTGTAAGAAATGTGATCTTACTGAGATGGGTTACTTAAAAGGTTGAAGTAAATTGAACTTAGCTAACACACAACACATCAGCACTAAACCTTATCCCTTTAGACATTACAGCTTCCATCAGGACGCAAAGAGATTTTATATAATAACCAGCCTGAGTAACAAATGGGACTACTGCATTGTTTAAATCAACTGGAGGAGCATGATAAAGCTAAAATGAACCAGACTGTCCTGACACTGTCTAAAGAATGAGACAGAGGAAGACAAAGAGAACAAGAGCACTCAAACAAGTCTGAAGTGGAAGGGCGCAGACTTTGATGAAGTAAGGCAATAATTACTTGGACCAATCTGAATCAATCTCTTCACACAAGTAGAGATGGCAGTTATTATTCCCATGCAACCATATTTCATCTACTTTGCTTAGAGGCTTGTGCTGTTAGAAAGGAAACTATAACATGCAGGTGAGGCAGAACAGTTCCCCAAAATATTTCAGACTTTAGAAATTTATACTAAAAGTCTTTGTCTCTGTTTTTTGTTTTGTTAAATGTTTGAAATTTATGACCTCAGTACTCAGAGTCATAAAACACCCTGTTAAATTCTGCTGCATTACCATTCTAGGCTAATTTCACGTTTAATCTCTGTGCTTTATTCCAAGTCACAGCATTTATAAATCATCCGATTTGATACAGTCACTCTGCCAGCAGCTTCTGCACTGCAGAACACATCTTCCTGTAACAGCAGTATAATTTTAAAAAAGCAGCAGATTCACGTTTCTCTTTACAGACATGAAGCAGCCAAGCCTGGGGTTCTTAAGATATGCCTGTAGATATGCCCTTATTGCACAGTGGCTCCTGAGTCACCTGATTTTAGTTGCTAGTTTCTTTGCTCCTTGATCTCCTAAACAGGCCCAAATGCTTTTCTAACTAAGATCACCAGCCTAGATTTTCTGCAGGTTAGATTTCAGGAGCCACTTTGAATTATGTTGGTAACATAACTTGCCAGTGAAAGTACAAGTTATGCAAGATGGCTCTTCTTCAGTACCTTTCCACATTCCAAACATTAAAAAACCCTCACAAATTCTCATCATTCCCTGGAAGAATATCAGAAGTTAGAGTGCTTCCACATCAAGCACGTGTTTAATAGCCACAGAAATCACACTGGAGTGACAAAGGAACTGTGATAATACATACATAGTACATACAGGATTTCACCTGTAGCTACACACAACTTTTTCTAAGCTAAACCAGACATTATGACAGTGCTTATTACCCTTGTTAATTATGTAATGAAGACTTGGATAGCATTCCAGAGCCCACTGAAGTCGGTGAGAAAGGCTTCCCCTGGTGACAGCCAGCTTCAGAAAGCACCTTGGAGAGTGCCTGTCTCTGCAGTCAGCCATGGAAAAAGACTTAGCACCCTGGAGTTGACAGAAATTGGGATGAAGCTCTGAGAGGAACAGTCTTGCTTGTTTTGTGGCAAACACTCATTATCACCACAGGCAGGCATCTTCCCAAGGTTTGCTGCTATCAGAGCAAAGTAGGAAATTCATATATCCTGAAGTCCCAAAAGCTGATGGAACTCTTCTAAAGATCATCAGACTTAAGAAAGCATTGAAAATTATGATCCTTTCAAACAGAATTATTTTAATGTCCATGTATAGTGCCTGGTTACTATAATCCTAGATCATGCAGTCTTTAAAAATGGAGCTACAGTTCTGTTATCTTTTGCTAGCCTTGTACTTCGCATTCAAGCATGACGTGAATAAATGGTAGAAAAATGTAGTGCCTGTATTTAATAGAGCATATTAGTGGGCAGTCTTAATGCATTTTTTTGCAGCAGGAGCCTCAAATATAACTTTAATAGGTAAGACTGTATGAAATTCTTTAATAACATTTCGGAAGTTTGTGACACATTGTCAAAAAAACTAAACAGCATTCTAATCCTTCTATCAACCAGCCAGCAGTTCCTATTTTAANGGGAGAGGGGTTAACAGAGAGCGTCTCTTGGGTCTTAGGGACTGCCCTGACCCTAAACCACGACACCAGGTAAAATAACTATGAAGTACAGGAAATTAATGTTTCTCCAGATTACTCAAATATTCTCAAAATAGTTAGCAATGACTTACTAAAATCAGCTGGAGGTTGTGTGTATGTTAACATCCTAAACACCCAGCATACATAAGAACATGTAGGCACACTTTTTCTTTACAGTACCCTGATCTCCACAGTTGATGAAATACAGGGAAAAGAGGAATAGAGGTATGGGTTTTGAGACACAGCACAAATTGAACTGGTTGACAAGCTGCCTTTTTTTTTATTATTAACATTCTTTTTTTTGTTTGGTAGGACAACCCATGAGATGGTCATGGATAATAAGCTTCTTGCTAAACAATAGTCCTGACAAGTTCATGGCTTGAGTCAACAGAGAACCATATTAATCATACTTAAGTAAGTACTCTCCAAATGAGAAAAAAAATAATAGCGCGGACAGTAGTGGGGCAATCTTTTTTAAATCCCATTTTAACATTTAACAGAGTTGTCAGTTACTCTTCTGTTACCTAGTTAATAATTTTAAAAAAAAAAAAATAAAGTCTTAGATTAAAGCTGTGTAATGTGCCTACAAGAAGTGCATGGTAGCACTCAGAATCTCACAGCTGAGTCACTTGAATGGCTCCAAGCTACTTTACAGATAGCAGTGTTTCCCAAAATCTCCACTAAAACATACTCCCAGGATACTCACAGAGCTTGGATTAAGCAGCCTCAAATTTGTCTTTTATGGTTGCCTGTGACAAGAAAATTCCCCTCTGGCTGTCCATGGGACTTTCACAACCCATCAGGCTTCTATGTGTGGAAAGGGTATATATTTGGTACAAGAATCTCCCTTTACCATTAAATTAACAGTTTGTGTTTTTACAGGCAGAAAATACAAACCAGCATTTTATATTCTTTGAAACCATGTCTAATATGAGCTTAATTAGAATCCAGTTTCTTACAGTGCATATTCTTTTAGACAGATACTATGGCTTTGTGAAAATGCAGAGAGCATTTACTATAGAATATTATTTTTAAATAAATGTTTATTTTAAAAGCGTTATTATGCAGTAGCAAAAAAGATTATCTGTCCATTCTTTTTTATGGTCAACTAAACACAAAATGCCTGGTTAAAAAAAGAAAATAAAAAATTCTCTTACAGCTTTTAGCACCCAGCAGATGGAAAGGGATTATTAAGGATGTGATAATTTCCTTATCTCAAACAACAGGCATTTATATTCCTCCCTTCTCATCTATATTTAATTATTTATTTTTCCAGGAGGAAATATCCTCCCTTTTGTTAAGAAACTGCATGAAGCAATGCAGTACCAAGCCCACATTTAAAGATCTAGTAAAAACAAATTCACTGTTTGATACTCAACACTATGGACTCTGATAACAACAGTCTGTGAAATGCCATGGCATGCCCTTAGGATGGCAGAGTGGTTTTATAAACACAGCACTGAATCTAAGGCACAACTTTCTGGTTTCCTTCTTTTATATACTCCACACTACAACTGCCCCTCAGATTCTTCTCATCCAGGGGTACTTCATGCCTCATTCAGTGAGACTATAAATTGTGAAAACATATAAATTACTTGAAGTAATGAGAATAAAAAGGCATTTTCAATAGCCTTTAGATAGTCAGAAGGAAATAACTAGAACATTAGGGTGATGTATTAAGGGCATGAATTGTCCCTTCAACACACCTCTAAATTCTTAAAGATAAATGCAGACTCTCCTTTCCCCCTCCATTCCCTTGTGCTGAAAGGCTCACACAGTTGAGGGAATGGAAAAAGATGGCTCTAATAATTCCAATCTCCTGATAGAAGTGGTCTGCAGAACCATTATTTTAGGACAAGTGAGAATTGATACAAGAAAGAAAAGGTAGGGAATGCGTTGAAAAACAATTACTTCTCTTGGATGAAAGAACCAGGACTGAGCAATTGAGATCAGCAAGAACTCCTAATGACAGGGCAATCTTACAGTCAGAAGATACCTGACATTCAGGTATTTAAGGGATCAAGATGATGAAGTTTTATACATTAAAACAGAAGAAGGTACTGAACACAGATAGGTAATTACAAGAAACTACATTCACATGAAAAATCACAAATGTAAGCAGCCTATAATACTTTGAGGAAAAAAAAAAAAAAAAGATGCTTACTTAGAAATCATCTTTCCAAGTGGAATATATATTTTGTATAAATTTCTCCACTCAGGTAAAATCTGTGTTAGAAATTATGTGACCTGTAAAACAGAACACTGTACTGGGGCTGCGAGACGTAAGCCTGTTCCATTACCAACAGTGGATCACACCTCCCTGTTACTTCACAGAATCACAGAATTGCTTGTGTTGGAAAGGGACCCTTCAAGGTCATCTAGTCCAACACCCCTGCAGGGACAGCTGCAACCAGAGCAGGTAGCCCACAGCTACCTCCTCACCTGGAGCCTACCTCACCTACTGACTAACCTCACCTGGAATAGTTCCAGAGATAGGGCATCTACTACTTTGCTGGGTAACCTGGGCCAGGGTGTCACAACCCTCAGTGTAAAAAATGTCTTCCTTCTCTCTAGTCTGAATCTCCCTCCTTTTGTTTAAAAGCATCACCCCTTGTCTTATCACAACAGGCCCTGCTAAAAAAGTCTGTCCCCACCTTTCTGACTGGCCCTGTTAAGTACTGAAAGGCCACAATAAGGTCTCTCTAGACCATGCCAGCAAGCACGACATCCAATCTTTCCTTAAATACCTCCAGGGATGGCGACGCCACCACCTTCCTGGGCAGTCCATTCCAGTGTTCTATCACCCTTTCTGTGAGGAAGTGCTTCCTAAGATCCAACCTAAACCTCCACCTGGCTCAGCTTCAGGCCCTGCCCTCTCGTCCTGTCACTAGTTGCCTGAGAGAAGAGCCCGACCCCCACCTGACTGCAACTTCCCTTCACGTAGTTGTAGAGAGTGATAAAGTCTCCTGAGTCTCCTCTGCTCCAAGCTGTAACTTCACCCTCATGTACCTTTTGTATTTACTCGGATATAAAAGCCATCCCTTTTGCAAAGTAGTCTGAGTTCTTTGATACATTTTCAGTGTCAATGCTGTGAGAAAAGTATGAAGTATACATAATGGACATGTAGGTTTTATAGCATACCTCAGTTTTTAACTGATTCTTACTGAACTACACATCAGAAGATAGCAAAGGTCAGTGGCACTGAATTTGGATTGCTATCAACTCAATTAGTCATAACATGATTACAAGATACTTAAATTACAATTTGTAAAAAGACAAATTAAGCAGATGGAACATAAGGATCCATGTTTTTCCCCAAAGAAACTGCAGATAAGGATACGTGATTTCTCCTGGTTCAACAAAATAATGCTTGTCTGGGACCAAATATGGATGGATGGACATAAAATATAAATATAATTTGGTAAGATGCAAGCAGATCCAAACTCTGACTGCTGCTACTCAACTTCACTAAAACGTTTCATGTCCACCGAAATGCAGAATAATCTCAGGTAAGAGGGAAATTGATTTACACTGTTTCACAAAGTTAACTCTCTAATTATTTAACAGCCCTTAGCATATGGAAAAGAATTATGGAATGTATCAAGAGCCATGTGCTACAAAGTAATCACACAAATGGTTCCCAAATAGCAACACCACTGCCAGAAGATTAGCAGAATCATATCATACCTTCCCGATGTACAGACAATTTCAGAAAACTAGTGCTGACATACTCTCATAATAAAACTATTACTAGGATGGCAGTGGTAAACAAAACTTCCTTTAGCTTGTGATTAATTTAATTGAAGCATTAACCTGGAAAAACAGACATTAAAAGGTGTTTAAAGATTAAACTTGGCATAGTAAAGTGCTTTGATTCTTATCATTAAAATTTATTAGACTTTTGACAGTATTAATTCAAAATCTTCTGTTGATGCTTTAATTTAGCAGGATGGTGAATTGTACTGCAACATAAAACATTATCTGATATATCCTCTCTAGCTACTTTTTGAGACAGATGATTCATTGCTGGAAAACATTCATGTCAGAAATTTAAATACACACATATACCGTAATGATAAAACTGCTTATCTTATTCTGCTTTCAAGTTTCCAAAGGGTATTTGTAAAAACTATCAATCAGCAGTCTTAAACTGCCAGTTGTTTAAAAGTAGCCAAGGTTTAGTATCACCATTTTATCTCCTTCCTTCACTCTCCATCTCTTTTGTCCTGCCCTTTCTCCCATTCATTTCTCATAGTGTTTTTTCACCTTGGCTTTTATTACCCAGATGCTAGGTTGTTGAAAAACAGTCTTAAGTTCTATACCTGTTTCTTGGAGCCTTTAGAAACTATTGTTAGATACTAACAGTAGCCACTAATAAGAGCTCCTAATATCAACAATTAGTAAAGACCAAAATACTGCACAAAACAAAGCAGATGCAGTTTTAATGCACAGGCAATTACAATGTCCTTCTGCATGATCCTTATTGATAAAGCACCTCTCTCTCTACACGCTACTAATTCTAAAAGTGGGATGCACTAGATGGCTCTTTGAAAAGGTTGTTGTTAGTAATAGTCACAAAATGGTGGCACTACAAGAAAAGAGAAGCAGGAATATGCAGTCAGGAATACTGCCAGAAGAAACAGACCTATGTCAGACTAATTAACACTGGTGCTAAAGGAAAGCTATATAATCTGTGAGTAGAGAAGGACCTTTGCTTTCTACCTACTCAGGAGACATTTCAACCTTCCCAGTCTAGTTTCATTGGACAAGAAACCTTTCAGGCAGCTGGATGTAAGTGACTGTACCCGAAAGGGTACAGGCAAGTCTGGGTTTCATACCAAAAAATAAATAAATATGCAAAATCAGACAGCTGCATCTACATAAATAAATATGCGAAATTAGACAGCTGCATCTACATGACATGTCTGGCCTGCATTAGGGAAAAGTTATATTTAGATGGAGTGAAATAAATGCATGGAATTTTGGTCAAATTTTAGAGTTGGGCATTTTCTAGAAGAATGTATGAAATGGATAGGTATTTAGAAAAGGAAAAGGTAACTATGAAACCAGTAGAAGAAAAAGGAAGACCCCTGTCAAGACACTTCAGAAGAGCAGGGTTTAGAGGTTCCTGGGTGCTTCCTGAGGAGGTGTTGAGTTCTAAGGATACACAGTATCCTTAGAACAGCTTTTCATCATTTTGTATGCTGCCCGTCTAATGATGACAAAGTAAACAGGGAATGAGCCCACAAAAAGTAGTGCCTCCCTTTTAAAACACTGTCTTTTCCCAGATTTAACCCTTTTCAGGACTCCAGGTTATGGTGATAGTGGGAAAAATGTGGCTAGTCACTTCTAGTTTGTTAGCTAAGTCCCAGCTTCTGCTGAAAGTTAGAAAATCCAAGGCAAAAGCCATTAAAAAATGGTATGTCCTCTGCATTTTTCCAGACCTTTCCTGTTTACTCCAGATTTTCTATTCATCACAATAGATTGTTTATGAATAATAAGCTCAAGAGTTGTACACTGTGCATTCTACTGTCCATAGGAAGTCTAAGCCTTTAATCTACATGGGTATTTTTATTTAGTTCTGAAAGATATGTAGTTGAATTTAATTTTTGGCACAGTTGCCACTTAAGATGGAAAAATTCAGACGTTATTTCACCGTTATGCTGATTGTAAGAATTGTAGAATAATTCTATTTACAAAGCACCTTTGGAAAGTCCAAAGCAAAGCCATCTCATCAGGTTACCAAGGTCACACTCTGTCAAATTGTGAGTGTCCCCAGAAAGATGGAGACTCTACCACTTCTCTGACCAATATTATTTCTGCTACTATGTTGAAAATCACCATTATTGGCCTAATAGATATGAGCTTGCTTAGTAAAGCTAAGGAGAGGGGGGAAAGTAATGTTTCTTCATTTTAAAATAATTTTAGATTATGTTTCATAAATGAAGATAGTATTGTTACTTTGTTTTTACCACAGTCAGGGCTTGAATGAAGTAGAATCCTGTTGTGCTATGCAGAATATAAATACAAACTAAGAGGTCTCTCTCATTTTCTTTATGGGGTGCTAAAATTCAGGAAATACACTTAAATAAATATTTGCCATTAGTGGCTGAAATTTCTCATGCTAAAAAGCCCCAGCCTTTTCTACACAAAGAAGTTGGAGGAATTCTGCACATTTACTTAATCCCAAGCTTTTAGTTGCCATTGAAAATAAAATGTCAAAACTTGCCAATGAATTGTCTTGAAAGAAAGTTACATGTGACTATTTGCTTAAATATTGGTTGTTGTCACATGAGAAGAAATCAACATCACTAAACCAGTGATGCCTACTCAGATCACAGTATGATGTAACTATCATTTTTCCTTAAATCAAATATATTCCTAAGGCAAATTATCCCAGCTCTGTGAAGGACAGTGTATTCCAAATATTGTCTGTGTCCTGTATTTCTAAACCAAAAAATTAAAAAGAGCGTCAATGCTTCTATCAATTGCTAACTTATTAGCTCTTCACCAAAACTTTCTTAATACCTAAAGGTGATTGCACAATTGAATAAGAGATCTCTACAGCTTACTTCTTACATTCTTTAGTTGGCAGTCTTTTTTCAGCATACCTTATTAAGGAAAAGATTTGAAACTTACCTTTCTGTGTGCTGCCTATACAAAGAATATACAAAACTGAGTACAGCAGTAAACATTAAAGAATTTACCTGGTACTGTTTGTAAATAGTGGTTTACACCTTTTACTGTAACTCAGAATGCTTTTAATTTTGCATTACAAAAAGTGCCTTTGTTGATGCAGAATGAGTAATATTTTTCATTGTAAGCAACACTTAAATTTATTTCTGTACTTTAAATTCTCTTTTTGCTTGGTTAAAATCCTCTACTAAAAATCCATGAAATCCATTAAAATGCCCCATAGATACCCTGGATGAATTTCTAATGAGCTTACTATTTGTGAAAACATTTCAGAGTTAGATTATTTAAATAACAATTATATTTCCAATTGAGGTGGCATTACACAAGTCATACCATTTCACAAGAGTAGTAGAAGTTTTTGAACTATTGCAATCCTTTACTACTTGGTTATTAAATTAGCCTGAGTGAGAAGCAGATCTGTATTTCAGACAGCAAACTTGTTGCAAGATTTATGTAACATGATAAGAGGCCTTAGCAGGAAGCAGTCAACAGTACAATACCTTGGATATCAGCAAGGACGCTGCTTTTCAACCAGTTTCTAAATAACACAGAATAAATGTATTGCTGAAAAAAAGGTGATGTTTGTCTTTGCCTATCAAATCCAGCTGAAAAATTAAACCATCCCATCAGTCTGGTTTACAATGAGCTCCACAGAAATCTGCAGTATTTTCTTTCATGTCTTCCCTGTAGCTGAGATAAAAGTAAGCAAAGCCTTAATTCAGCCTTAGTGTCAACAGCAGTATTTCTAGCACTAGAAGCAAATGCTGATGTTTTGCCAGGGAAAAA